>OX439486.1:25358394-25958394 GCA_949320155.1 Melangyna quadrimaculata
TCTCCAGTATTCGCAGAGTGTGTAGTGTGCTGCGTGAGTTAAGGTAGGAAGTGTAGCGCTTAATAAAAAAAATCAACCTTTGTTTTATGAACAGCTCAGTGCTGTGTTTATTATCAAACTCAAACTCTTATGCTATGCATTACAATTTTTATATCAATCAAATGATGAATCGGCTATTTTACAAACAGAAATACGTTTAAGGAAAATGTGAAATAGAATTGCAAATATGAAATAAAATGAAATAAGATCTTATGAAATGCTTTTATAAATTAATTGTGGGAAACTGCTGATGATGGTTGTTGGTGCCGTTGGTGCCGATGACCTGGGTTGAGGCATGTGTCGTCTGAGGTATGTAACTCCTCCCGCCCTGGAGAGAGCTACGGTCGAAGAGGCTGTATGCGTCTTTAGCCGGAGCTATCATTAGGTTTATTGCTGGGGTATGTTGACTATTGTTATCGAGTATTGAGTGTTGTTGTTGGGGTTGGTTGGCCCTTCTATGTAGGTGTGTGAGGTATATTATGATGACAAGTCCGATTAGCGTTGATATTGTCGAGATGATGGTGTAGTTAAGGATTATATGTTTGTTGGTGCGTCTTTCCAGATAACGTATTGCCTCTTTGTTTTCAAAGTGGAAGTTTTGTAGCGATTGGAGGTTGATTGTTTGGATCGAAGATATGTTAATTTTGTTGATCGAAGTGGGATAAATGTGGACGTCTTCATAATAAACTCTGCTCGTGCTTTCGTATGTCACTTGGTTGACGTTGACGCTGCAGTTTGAGAAGTGAATGATAAATGTACCCTTCAGATTTTGAACCTGGGGGCCACAAGTTGATGTTATTTCTGTCTCTGGACTGTTTATGAACAGAATGTAGTTAGGTTCTGGCTGGTATATTTGTTGTTCTTGGGTTACATCTGAAGTTTTACATTGTGCCGGTTTGTTGTTCATTAAATTGGCGATGCAGCTTGTTTCCATGTAAGAGTTTTGGCTCGTTTCTTCTTTGCAGTAGAATGTTTTTTCTATTTGTTCACATTTCTTGTCAAAACATTGAATTTCGTTTTGGTTAAGGATACAAAAGGGTTTAATGTGAAGTAATTTACTTTTGAGTGGGATGGGTAATAAATGGAAAAAGGAAAATGATTCATTTTTTAAGGAAGGAATTTGTATATTAAATATTATATCTGAATGGTTATAGTAAGCCTGAAGCTCCAATAATTCGTATATGTTTTCGTTTGAATTAATTTCTACAGACTGATTTTTTAAGGAACTGTAAATGAATGTTAATTCATCAGAGTTTAAAATGTGTTTTGAGATGATATTTAATTTGGCAAGAATAATAGATTCCGCGATATTGGTCAAATGGTTGTTTAAAAGTTCTATATTGAAGTTTATTTGGTTTAAATATTGAATATATCTGATTGAGTTTTCCTCTGATCTGATTCTGTTTCCTAATGTCTTTTCAGTATTAATTAAATATTTTTCAATAATCTTCTGCTGCGTGTTTATGTGGTTTGTTATATTGTCGAATCTTGCTATCATTTGTTTGTTAAGTCTAACCTGGTCGTCTTCCTGTGTCTCGATGTCATTTTGTCTTTCTGATAGCATTTCTATTTTTTTATTTATATCCAGAGCATCGTCAGCATCCAAATTTCCTGTTATGCTCTTTACAACTGTTCCTAAACCGTTGATAAGTCCTCTTTTTTGTCTGAAATTAGGTGTTAGCGTTTGGAGTTTGTCTTGCAGCTGTTCATATTTTATTTTAATGATTTTAAGGGAGTCATTAAAACCGTCTATTTTATTGAAAATTGCCAAAGAGTTGCCTATAGCGTTTACATTTTCTTGGTATTTTTCTAATCTTATGATGTGAATCAGGCTTTTGTATGCCTTAATCATCCTGCCCGTTCCCAGTTTCAATGTTAGGAGGCCATGATTATTCGTCAGATCGTGTACTTCGATCGTCTGTTCTGTGGTCATTGTTATTAGAAGGGTGAGAGTTGTGAACCTGAAATTTACGTCTTCTTTTTATTTTTGATTTATGAAGTTTTTGATTGTTAGTAGTAAGGACTGTTATATCCCTATTAATTTTAACTTTATGTTTACTGAATCTTGGTGTTAATTTATTTCTTCTATTTTCTTTTCTATAAATAAATGATCCTGTCTTTATACTACATGGTTTTTCCCTGTTCTGATTTAATTTGCTTAAATTTTTTTGTATCTGGTTTCCTGTTTTGTTTTTAATGGATGGGAATAATTCTGCCTGAAACTCATTTAGTCTATTGAGATAGTCATGCACGTTGCTATAGCTAATATTCTTAAATTTGTAGGTTCTACCGTAAAAAAGTTCGTAAGGTGTTAATTTCGTAGCAGAGTGTATAGAGTTATTATAGGTTATCATAGTTTCATTGAGTATGTCGTCATGATCTCGGTCGTTATGTTTTGTAAAAATGATTCTGTATGTTTCAGTTAGTGTGGAGTGGAGTCTTTCAACGGGAGAATTGCTACTTGATTGTTGAAGCGATGTTATGTGTTGGTTTATATTGTATTGTTTAACGAAGTCTTTGAACATAGAAGAAGTAAATTCTGCGCCTTGGTCTGATATAATTTTGGTTGGAATGCCGTGGAGGCTCATAAAATGCAGAAGGGATTTTATTATTGTTAGGCTATTTCTAACTGGAACTGTGTACGCTGCTGCGAATTTAGAGAATTTGTCTATAATCGTGAGGATTTTTTGATTATTAATACTATAGATGTCGATATGTACGATATCTAAAGGTTTTTCAGGATTTTCTGGGATTCGAAATTCAATTTTTTGGGGTTTCCTGTCGTATTTGAGTTTCTGGCACAGTTCGCAGTTATTTATAACTGTAGTGATTTTGTTTTTCATAAATGGGAAAAAGAATTCACGCTTAAGGTGAAGAAGTGTCTCGTTTATGCCTCTGTGGTTGTTTTTTAAATGGTAATCGTTTATCAGTTTATCTTGATCATCGTTCTCAAGTATATCTTTTAATATTTCTGTGCAACGAATTACTTTGAAGGCTTTGTTATTTGAAAAGTAATTTGAGTAGACACTTTGGATGGTCTTGAATGTATCGTCATCGGTATAAATAGCGCAATATTTATTTGGAGGAACATAATTTTTGAAAATGGTAATAATATCATTCTCTGAAAAACATTGTTTTTCTAAAGTTCGTCTTTGTTTGTTTTTAAATGGCATTTGTAATTGTACTGGTTTGTCTCTTTCAGTTTTCTTAAGTACGAGCTGTATGCTAAATTCATTTAAGGGACGTTCAGATATATATATGTGATCGTTCATATTTTCAAGAGCAGAGTGGATTGTAGATCCACTAGAACTGGGATTTGTGTGGTTAACCTCGTTTATATTTAATTCAATTTTCTCATTTTGACTTTCGGTTTTTATTCTGCTGAGTGCATCAGCATTCAGGTTTAACGTTCCTTTTTTGTAAACGATTTCATAGTCGAACTCTTCTAACTTGAGTCGCCATCTAACTAGTTTTGAATTCGGATCTTTAAGATTCATCATCCATTGCAATGGTCTGTGATCGGTCACGATTTTGAATTTGTGACCAAACAGGTAGGGGCGGAAATATTTCGTTGCCCAAACAATCGCTAAAAGCTCTTTTTCAATGGTAGAGTAACCACATTCCGAATCAGTTAGGGTTCTACTAGCATAGCAGATTGGTTTGTCGCTACCTATGGTGCCTTGAGATAGGACTGCACCTATTGCGTAGTTACTTGCATCCGTAGTTAGTACGAACGGTCGAGAGAAATCGGGGTATTGAAGAATTGGGTCGTTAATCAAGAGATCTTTACACATCTCGAAAGCTGTGACGTACTTTTTGTCGAGTGTTATTGATTTTCCTTTCTTCAAGCACTCTGTAAGTGGTTTTGTTAGCCTTGCAAAGTCCTTAATGAACTTGCGGTAGTATCCAAGGAGGCCTAGAAACGATTTTATTTCTTTTTGCGTCTTTGGGATAGGGAAATTTTTTACAGCTTTGATCTTGTCGGGATTGGGTTTTACTCCGTCCCTGGAAATTATATGTCCAAGAAATGCTGTTTCTTTGTGAAGGAATTCAGTTTTTTCTAGCTGCACTTTAAAATTGAATTCTTGTAATCTTAAAAAAACTTTCTTCAAGTTTTCAAGATGTTCTTGTAGAGAGGTTGAAAAGATGACTATGTCATCTAAATATACCAAACAGACTTTTCCCACGAGACCACTTAGTACATGGTCCATCACTCGTTGAAAAGTGGATGGAGCATTTTTAAGTCCGAACGGCATTCGTACGAACTCGAAGTGACCTCCTTCGACTGTAAATGCCGTTTTAGGTATATCTTTTGGGTCCATCTCTATTTGGTGAAACCCACTCGCTAAATCTAGAGTGGAGAAATACATGCATTTCCCTAATTTATCCAGGATCTCCGTTATGTTCGGGAGTGGATATTTGTCGCTAATTGTCTTTTCATTTAGACGACGAAAATCAATGACAAGGCGCCACTTTTTCGTGGGTATATCTTTTCCTTTCGGAACCACCCATACCGGGGAACTCCACGGCGAATGGCTTGGACGAATTATTCCTTGTCTGAGTAGTTCTTGTATCTGTTTTTGAATTTCCATTTTATGTACAAATGGGTATCTGTATGACCTGGTATATATAGGGACATCGTCGTTAGTTGGTATTTTATGTTTGACAGCGGTAGTGAAAGTAAGAGGTTGGGTTTTTTGAAAAAAAATATCTTCAAATTGTTTGCACAATTTGATTATGGATCTCTTTTCTTCAGAGTTCAGGTGGTTAAGTTTTAATGAATTTACTATTTCAGTATCGGGTATTTTCCTGTCATGCGATTGTGAGTATGTTTCTGTTATATTAATCTCGCAAAATTCAGTATTTGAATATGGACAGACTTTCATGGGTCGCTCCAGAAAAATAGTCTGTTCTTGGTTTGAAGTATTAATTACTTCAAGGATGCTATACCAATCTTTAGCGACATATATTCCCTCTGAAATGGAAACGCCTGGTTTGATTTCTGTTGGTCTTATGAAAATATCACCATTTCGTATGCTTACTGGGAGGCGACATATCATTTTTGAGTATGGGGGAATAATGTATTGCGATGATGTAGAATTTGGTTTAAAGAGTAGAGAAATACTGGAATTTTCTGTTATCAATTTTCGTTTTTCCAAGTCTATTTTTGCTTTAATTTGTGTCAAAATGTCTAAACCGATAAGGCCATCGAAGTATCCATGGAATTTGAATATTAAGAATCTAAATGTACCATGTGTTTGGAATTCTGAAAAAGAGTTAAATGTTATCGCTCTATTTATTGTGTGTTCTTTAAAAATTGTTTTTATAACTGTATTATTGATGGGGATTTGAAGTTGAGGGTCTGCAAACTCAGGATTAATGAAAGATGAAGACGCACCGGTATCTATTAGGAATCTGAGTGGTCTTCCAAAAGGTGAGGAAATATTTACATATGGTAAAATATTTCCATGTTTATTGATGTTTATATATCCGATTGGTTCCCAGAGGCTGGTTCGTGAAAATTTTCGGTATCTTCTGGGTGGTTAATTTCTTGGAACGTCTCGAGGTCTTGTTGAAACTGTTCGTTATAATACCTGTCCAGATTTTGGTATGGGTTTTCGATCTCCAGGTCCAGGTTGTCAAAGGGCTCGTACGGGTTCCCATATTCAGGATGTATTGAAGTACCTGGGTGTTCTATGTCGATGTTATGCAGTTCTCTAGAAGGACCTGCTTGTTTGAAAAAGTTGCTGGGTGTTCTGGTGTTTTGTAGACCTAAACTGTGTTGTGTTGGGGATTGGAGTTTGGAGTACGTGGTACTTGCCTCCATAGGTTCTTGTGGAGCTATATGTTGTCTATGTGAGAATTGGCCAGAGCCGGGGTTCGTTTTAAAAGGTCTGTTAAAATGGTGGTTACCTTGTCCTGGTATAGGATTTAAGTGATGTTGATTTTGTCTTGTTTGTGGGTTAAAAGGGTTAAGAGAATTATACATTTGTTGCCCTGGTCTATAACGTGAGTTGAAGTTAACGGTGTGGTTTGGTGTCTGTGGTTTTCTGAGAAAGACTTGAGGTTGTGGATTGAATTGGTAAACGGGGGGCACAAATTTCTTTTGTTGTTGGAAATATAATGGTTCGTGTTTCATATATGAAATGTTCTGTTCCTTTGTGCAATAAGCAAAGGCTTCTGATAGGGTTGAAGGTTTCATTGCCCTCACTGTGGAACCAAGAGGTTCTCTAAGTCCTGCAAGGAAGGTATTTAAACACATTTCTTGGTATAGTTTATTTTTTGCAATTATCACGTTGAGTTCTTTTTCATGTATCTGTATATGATTATTCATGGATGCTTGTATTTCCATAACTTCGCTGAAAAAATTTTCTAAGGTTTTGCTATTTTGTTTTAAATTGTGAAGGTCGCGTATGAGCGACGTTTCGTTCCGTTTGTCCGAATAGTGATTTATGAGGTTCGTTTTAATAGAGACCCAAGATAACGTTGTCCCGTACACGTTGAGGACTTCGTTGGCTGGGCCAACGATTTTATTCCTTATGGCTCGGAGTATGACCCTGCACAAATTTGTGCCATCGATACCCTCGAGAAGAGATAATATCTCTTCAACGTTTTTAATAAAATCGAAGAGAAGTCTTGGATTTCCATCGAAGGTTGGAATGTCCTTGACTATCTCTGGAACTCTAAGTGAGTTCATGAGTTCTATTGCTGCTGATGCAGCGACGGCTGCTGCTGCTGCAGCGGCTGCTGCTGCTGCTGGGTCTTCTTGTTGACCATTCAACATTATAGTTCTCTTTATGTTTAGATTAATTCTACTTTCTAAATAAGTTTCACTATCACTATCTAAATGCTTGCTAATGTTTTTAGTTAAATTATCTCTTTCAGATTTTTCAATATTTAAATTTATATTTTCAAAGTTAAATTCTTTATTTATTCCTATGCTTAAATTATTGGAGTTGACTAACTTTTTCCTTTGAGGTGGATAAGGATTATTTTTAATTTTTGGGATTTTAAATGGGAGCATGGGATGAAATTCGTTGTTTCGACTTACGTGATATAAAATTTCTTATTGTTCATACTGTTGAGCTGCTCCTCCAGGTTTTTGTTTGCACTTTTAGATGTCTCGATGAGTGTCTATGTATCGCACTGATATTATTTTCACAATATTCGGTTTGCTCCCGAAAAAAAAAATATTATCTTTTATCTCGTTGACGTTTTAGATTCACTCTCGGAAAAAAAAAAAATTTTCCTCGTATATTAGTGTTTATTATCTCGATTTGCTCTCAAAAAAGTTATCCCGTTACACTTATTTCGATTTGCCTTCGAATTTGCTCTCAAAAAAGTTATCCCGTCACACTTATTTCGATTTGCCTTCGACAGTGTTTTTATCACTTGCACTGAACTGTTGAAAGATTGACTATATTTTTTTTTTTTTTTTTTTTAGCTATGGTATATTTTTCCGATGAACCTTCGAATTTTTCTTCCGTATACACTTGTATTATATTAGAGTTCTTTTACGAGTTGGATTTTCCGATTAACCGTCGATATAATCTTAACTCGTTCCGTTCGACTGCGCCAGTTAAGGTAGGAAGTGTAGCGCTTAATAAAAAAAATCAACCTTTGTTTTATGAACAGCTCAGTGCTGTGTTTATTATCAAACTCAAACTCTTATGCTATGCATTACAATTTTTATATCAATCAAATGATGAATCGGCTATTTTACAAACAGAAATACGTTTAAGGAAAATGTGAAATAGAATTGCAAATATGAAATAAAATGAAATAAGATCTTATGAAATGCTTTTATAAATTAATTGTGGGAAACTGCTGATGATGGTTGTTGGTGCCGTTGGTGCCGATGACCTGGGTTGAGGCTGTCGTCTGAGGTATGTAACTCGCGCAACATTCTAACCTCTTGAGTTCCATAACCACACTTTTTCACCATTTTTTTTTTTGATTTAAATTGAGTTGGTTTACCAGTCGAGCTTTCATTTCAAAACTTACTAATTAGGTAAAAAAAAGTTAACTTGCCAAGTAAACCAACTCAATTTAATTGAGTAATTATTAAATAATAGATGTCTCTAATAATTTTGAGGTTCTTCGATGTTACTTTACTTAAAATATTTGATATTTTACATTAATAAACTTAGAACTTGGCGTACTTTTAGATCTCATTACTTTTTACGGCTGACTTGTTACGCAAATGTTATTGTATTAGAAGAACTTGGCTCCTTTTTTAACATTTTTGTTTTTGTTGTGATTTCACAACTTTTTGCAAAGGTTCTTTTAATGAGTAAAAGTGGGTGGAATAAACGCGCAATGAGAGCCTCATTGTTAAAGTAAAATTTTAATTTTTGCCTTTTGTATATACAACAAGTCCTACCCATCTGCCAATTTTAATAAGTTAGAAGTGCGCCATTGAAATGATAATTAAAATTGATAAGAAGTGGGTGGAAGGAACGCCCCTGCATGAAAAATTTCATAATCCTGTACAAAACACAAGTACTTTCAATATATTTAATATTATTTCTGTGAAAATGGGCGGTTGCCACGCCCACTGAATGTTAAATCTCAAATTTTTAATTTTCCCTTTGCTTGCATGTCAAGCCCTATCGCTCTGCCAAATTTCATCATTCTACGACAACCACAGGTGCTCCATATAATTGATATTATTTCTGCGAAAATGGGCGGATGCCACGCCCTCTGAATTTAAAATCTCAAATTTTTAATTTTTCCATTTGCTTGCACTTCTAGCCCTACCGTTCTGCCAAATTTCATCATTCTACGACAATCAGAAGTGCTCCTCATAATTAATATTAATTCTATTCATATGGGCGGGTGCCACGCCCCTGAATGTAAGATATCAAATTTTAAAACTGTTCCTTTGTCTGTGTCTGCACTCTAAGCCCTACCGCTGTACTAAATTGTATCATTCCACGACAATCAGAAATGCTCCAAATAATTTATATCAATTCTATGAAAATAGGCGGAAACCACGCCCCCTGAATGAGAAATCTCAAATTTTAAAATTTTTCCTTTGTCTGCACTTTAATCCTTACCGCTGTGTTAAATCTCATCATTCTACGACAATCAGAAAAGCTCCAAATAATTAATAAAAATTCTATGGAAATGAGCGGGTACCACGCTCCCTGAATGGAAATTCCTTAATTTTTTTTCCTTTGTATACACCACAGGGCCTACCGTTGTGCGAAATTACAAGATTCTACGATGTCGGGAAGTGCTCCATAATTTTGATGATCTGTTAGTGAGTCAGTCAGTTACGGTTTTTGCGATTTTTGCAGTCTTATATCTCAGGAAACCGTAGTGCTAAAGAATTGAATTTTAGTGAGTTGCCTAAGCCTGGTGAGCTTAACAAATGCTATATTTCTATTCTATATTTTTAAGTTTATCATTTAAAAATATTTAAAGCTATTCGTGTATTATAACAAGTTAATAATCTAATGAAAATATAAAAATATAAAGCCAAGTAAAATCGGTCTGTATTCTTTGAGCCAAAATTGTATTAAACCATAGTTTAATTAAACCTGGGTTTAGCGGCGACTATGAATATACCCCAATGTTAACATTTTTAAAAATTAATGTCACTTAATTTTCATTTAATATAAAAATATACATAACATAATGTATTCTCCTACGAACATTTTCGTCAGAAGATGAGAGAATATCAGACCCGGAATCTTACTTCAAAGTAAATGTTTACTATTGCTGCTTATATATATTGATTTCTCAATCTGAACAAGATTTCAGAGCATCTATGATCTACTACGTTTTATGCAACCAGAAAAACTTTTATCCTTTTGAAATGAAAAATTTAAAAACGAAGCAGGAAAACTGGTTGCTAAATACAATGAGACATGTCTGTTGATCATATTGAACGACTTATTGCTTTAAAATACTGTTTGAAATCAGAAACTCAGAAAATAACTCACGGAGTTATTGCTTATTAAATACAATAGCTTTCATGCAGTTTTCCGGAAGTAATAACGGCATGCTTTTTATTTTTTGCGCTTCCGGTAACGACAGCAATAGCTGAGAGAATATTCTCTAAGCTCAAATTAATAAACAATTATTTAAGAACTTCTATGGGACAAGAACGGTTGTCAGACTTATCGATCATGTCCATAGAAGTTGAAAAGCTTGGAAAATTAAAATCATCGTCAGTTATTTAATAAGTTTGGGGAAACAAAGTCAAGAACCATTTTTATTTGAGTTCTTTTGCTGTTAGGATTCCTTTGTTTTAAGTTTTATAATACCCACGTACATTACCAGTCTTATGCATAAACGAATTATAGCGAGTGCATAGTGCTATGCACTTTTTTTTTCTGAACGCAAAAACCTTATTCATAAACTTATGCAAAGTTGAATAGAGGCAACATAAGCTAATCGCGTTTGGAGGTTGTATAGAGCCAACATAAGGGTTGTTTAGTATCAGAACGTCACTTTGACTCACACACAACAATAATGTAGATAGATATTAGGGGGCGCTTATATTTGTAATCTTTGAGGTGTTGAAATCTGACTATCAAAATATTGTATAAAATTAAATACAACAATAAATAATGTTGGTTTTGTTAATTTATTGTACATTTTTGTTGTGATATTGTTTAAATAAAATTAAGAATATTTTTTTGTACACTTTATTTTATAGAATCTACTTAATAAATGTAAAAGATTTAAAGATTTTCCATCAAATCTTACAACTTTTGCAAATGCTCGACGGCAGCGCGATTTAAATAAAATTATACAAAGATTCACCTTCATCACTTTCACGGGAAAATACAAATAAATTTTAAGCATTGCAAAATAAGCACCACCCTTTTATTTTTCTCCTCAAAAAAAAAAAAAAAAAACATCACGATGTGAGTGAAGGGAACAATTCATGGAATAAATAAAAAACGACGTTTTTTTGTTTCAAATATGTTTAATTTTATTTGCAAACACAAAACACCAACAAAGTAACTGGCTCATTATAATAATATTAAAAGAAATTAATAAAAAAAAAAACAAAAAGAATTCAATCGCCCACAGAATTACTTCTATTGATTTTTCACACAGTACACACACAGCTGGGTCTCCTTTGTCAGTTTTGAGAGTAAAATGTAATAGATTTCTCCTCTATGGTACACATTTTGACACAAGCTCATTATAACTTTAATGGGATGAAAAATATTTTATGCATAACAATTTGTGCAACTTTGTATAGTGGGTACATAAATCCTTATGCAGTGCATAACTATTCATCTGTTCAGCGGATTCTAATGAATACGGCTGTACAGTGTACATGTTAAACATTACCTATTTAAAGAATTTTGCATACCATTAACTATGCTGAACTTGTTATTGTGAGTGTTTTGTTTGATTTGTAAAAATTTTTTTGATTCTTGATACGGGGCCCCTCGAGGGCTGGCTACGCCTCTGAGGATTTCAGTCATAATTTAACTTATAGCCATCATTATTGTAATCATCGGCTTTATACTGGGGTTTGAGGATTTGTGTTAGGTATGAGTGAACCAATGCACTTCAGATTTGCGGGCCATCCATATCGCAAGTGCTTAGTGTCAAATAGAATATAATAACGAGATCTGAATTGTTTATTTTTGTTGTAATATTGTGCGAAAGCTTTTTCTCTTAACATTCCTACTTTTTCGCAAATATTTTGGTAACAAAATGAAAAAAACTAAACAAACATCTTAAGCATTTTAAAACACCTTAAAACTGTGACTCAAATTTTACTTTAATTTATGTAGTTTTAAATCATAACGAGGTAGAATTTGAGTCATAATTTTACTTACTGCCATCATTATTCTAATCATCGGCTTTATAGCGGGGTTGAGGATTTTTGTCAGGTATGAGTGAACCAATGCACTTTAGATTTTGGGGCCATCCATATCACAAGTGCTTAGTGTCAAATAGAATATAATAACGAGATCTGAATTGTTGAAATATTGCGTGAAAGCTTCTTTTCTCTTAACCTATACCCGCATTGGTCTGTGAGACTATAAAATTTAATTTTTCAGAAATATTTTGGTAACTAAATGAAAAAAACTAACACATTAAAACTGTGACTCAAAGTTTACTTTAATTTATGTAGTTATAAATCATAATTATTGTAGGATTTGAGTCATAATTTGACTGCCATCATAATTCTAATCATCTGCTTTATAGTGGGGTTTGAGGATTTGTGTGAGGTATGAGTGAACCAATGCACTTCAGATTTGCGGGTCATCCATATCGCAAGTGCTAAGTGTCAAATAGAACATAATAACGAGATCTGAATTGTTTATTTTTGTTGTAATATTTCGTGAAAGCTTCTTTTCTCTTAACCATCATATACCCGCATTGGTCTGTGAGACCGTAAAATTACTTTTTTTCGCAAATATTTTGGTAACTTAATGAAAAAAAAAATAATCAAACATATTTAAACATATTAAAACACATTAAAACTGTGACTCAAATTTTACTTTAGTTAATGTAGTTTTAAATCATAACTATCGTAGATTTTGAGTCATAATTTTACTTACCGCCATCATTATTCTAATCATCGCCTTTATAGTGGGGTTTGAGGTTCTGAGTTAGGTATGAGTAAACCAAGCACTTCAGATTTTGGGGCCATCCATAACGCAAGTGCTTAGTTTCAAATAGAATATAAAATAACGCGATCTGAATTGATTATTTTTGTTGTAATAATGCGTGATAGCTTCTTTTCTCTTAACCATCCTCTACCCGCATTGGTCTGTGAGACCGTAAAATTACTTTTTTTCGCAAATATTTTGGTAAATAAATGAAAAAAAATAAACAAACATCTTTAAACATATCGCACCCCCAGAATGAAAGTGACCTAATTCAAAAATTGCAATTTGTGGGAAATGAGCAATAAAGTTTTCAAAAAAGTATAGTTTTGAGTAAGTTTGAATGTATCTCTTACATATTTCATTGGGAATTATTGAGTCTTTGCGGAATTATTTATTAATCACTTATGCACAAATCGATTACATAAAATTCAATTTAAATATTGTTTAAATATATATTTTGAGATAAAATAAAAAACCGTTTCAAATTAAGTCACTCTATTGCAAAAATATTTCCGTATTTCTGGAACTTTTTACGAGTTCAGCCTGTTTAAGACGCAAGATGCAATAACTCCTGAGACTCAATCTAAAAACGGTCACTAAAATCTTATAAATATTGGCTGAACTTTCCTTTAAGGGCGCACGAATTTTCACACGCGGATAATTTTATTCAATAGATTTATGACTAAAAATAATAAATATCATAATTTTAAAGTGAGGAAACTTTTATTTATATTTTTAATTAATTTATAAAGTTTTCATTTTTCATACAAAATGAATGTAATTTACTGCGATTGTTTGATTTGACAGTTATTTAACATACACAAATGAGGGTACATGCTTCTTTGCTATGGTTAGTGTTGTGATATGTGGTTTTTGTTCGGGATTAAAACTAAAGTTTTAAAAATTAAATTTTAACAATTTCTTAAACAACTTTGATAACATACCGACTGACAACATAGGCGCCTGCCAGACGACTGAGCATACCCTAAGTGGAGCGACGGAGTCGCTTGAGCGGGACAGAGGACCCGAAAAGGGAGTTAAAATCCCTTAACCCGCGAAGCGGGCCACCCAAGGTACTGTTTAGTACAAAAAACTTTGATTGCAGATCGACTGACAACATAGGCGCCTGCCAGACGACTGAGCATACCCTAAGCGGAGCGACAGAGTCTCGTGAGCGGGACAGAGGACCCGAAAAGGGAGTTAAAATCCTTGAAACTGCGTAAGCGGGCCACCCATAAAGTACTTTTAATCGAAAAAACATCTTAATTAGCAAAAAATTTCCCAACAAAAAATCCCAAACAAAATCCACACATCACACAACACTTACCAAAGCGAAGTTGTTGAGTAGTAGATCTGTCAAATTAATTGTGTAATTTTTTTTATTTAGCGGCCGCAGATTTCATGCATATTGAATGCAATTTTCTAACTTTAAATGTTTATTAAAAATTGAAATAAGAACTTGCTGATTTAAATTGTTAAATTGAATTAGTTAATTTACCAAAAAAAGTATTCGTGTGTGAAAATGTGTGCTATATTAATGAAAACTTGAGTACTAGTGTGAACAAAAAACGCCAAAATCGAAAAATTAAAATATTTTTTTATCATATTTAGTGGTGTTTCCTCAGCGTAATATTTTAAAGCTATTCTATAGAGACCCCTAGCTCACTGTAAGAAAACTCAAAATTCTAAGCGTGCGCCCCTAATGGAAAGTCGCCCCTAAATATTTTGTAAAAAACAGAATAAGCTATATCAAAAAAGAGTCAGGTTAACACAAAAAATGTAATGTACTTACCTTCACAGTATTTGCAATTAACTACCACAATTCGAGATCCTTCAATTTAGCACACATCCACTCGCGAGCACCTCTGACGCAAAACCGATTTGGTCTCTTTCACAAAAAATGAATAGGTGAATAGCTTGATCAACTAAAGTGACCGATGTAAAGACTGTCCCTTTCTTACTCATCATTCGGTATCTTTTTCAACACAGGGTTGTAGAGATCCCTTTTTAAGGTCAGTTTATTGCGAAATCTGAATTTACAGGAATTTTGAGTTAGGTCACTTTCATTCTGGGGGTGCGATATGAAAATATATTAAAACTGTGACTCAAATTTTACTTTAATTTATGTCGTTTTAAATCATAACTATCGTAGAATTTGAGTCATAATTTTAATTACTGCCATCATTATTCTAATCATCGGCTTTATAGTGGGGTTTGAGGATTTGTGTTAGGTATGAGTGAACCAATGCACTTCGATTTGGGGGCCATCCATATCGCAAGTGCTTAGCGTCAAATAGAATATATTAACGAGATTTGAGTTGTTTATTTTTGTTGTAATATTTCGGGAAAGCTTGTTTTTTTCTCTTAACCATCCTATACCCGCATTGGTCTGTGAGACTATAAAATTACTTTTTTCGCAAATATTTTGGTAACTAAATGAAAAAACTAAACAAACATCTTTAAACATATTAAAAATACATTTAAACTGTGACTCAAATTTTACTTTAATTTATGTAGATTTAAATCATAATCATCGTAGAATTTGAGTCATAATTTTACTTACTGCCATCATTATTCTAATCATCGGCTATAGTGGGGTTTGAGGATTTGTGTTAGGTATGAGTGAACCAATGCACTTCAGATTTGGGGGCTATCCATATCGCAAGTGCTTAGTGTCAAATAGAATATATAACGAGATCTTAATTGTTTATTTTTCTTGTAATATTGCGTGAAAGCTCTTTTCTCTTCCAAACTCAATACGTACCTCCTTTTCTTTTCAAACGGAAACAATATTGCAAAATGCTAAATTCAAACTTATACCCTGATACGTTGACATAATAGCTTAACATAGCATTACTTTTGTGATTGTTTGCAAGAGCGAGTGCAATACAAAGTTCATCTAGCCTTAAATAAAATTTATAAACTTATTAATATCAATAAATATTGGGGGTGTCTAAATAAATCATATATTCGATTCTTGATGATAATACATCATTTCCCCCATAACGTTTGTATTAGGATCTGATATATTTGTCAATTGTCGACATTGATTATGAATTCATTTTGAAATATTTGTAGGTCTTCGTTCAGAATGTTCTTAAGTGCATATTCCTTCATATTGTTTTATCTATAATTAATAATCCAAATATTGGTATAATAGTAGGTATATCCTGATCAGATGTGTAGCTGCTACTAAATCTCATATATGGGAGCATAAACTCTATTAATCAATGTTTATTCCAACTTGCAAACACCTAATCAGCAATACATTAACAATAGAATAATAACCCGAGCAAAAATTGTCATACAACATACCTTCCACCCGACGCGACACGGTCACTTTTAAGAATTCAAACCTTGATAATTTCGTCGAAAGAAAAGGATCCTTTCTAATCTAAGGATGAAATAGAAAAGCTTACACGAAATATCACTCTGCATGGCAAACACAGCGTTCCGAACGGCTCTCATGCATAGAAGAAGTTTCATCTGAAATGAAAAGTAAGAATCTAACAATGGAATACCATTTTAACAAACTAGCGTATTGTTTAGATTGCAGCGACGAAGGCTTTTTAGAACTTGAAGGCCCATCTTTTCAGTAGTGAGTTCAACCAGAGTTAGTTAACTCTGAAAATATATTTGTCGACAGTTTCGTCAGTAACTAGGAAGATAAAATATCAAAAGCTTTTGTTTAGTTAATTCAGAGTTAACTCGACTTATTTGGTGAGTTAACTCGGGTTTAACTTTAACCCCGCACTAAAAAACTGAACCTAAGGGCCGGTTTTTCAGTGTGGGCTTAGAGTTAAACCTGAGTTAACTCATCAAATATGGTGAGTTTACTCTGGATTAACTCAACAAAGGCATTTGATATTTTTTCTTCCGCGTTTTATAAGCCTTTCTGCATTCATCCTCCACTTAAAAACTGCTCCTTGACGTAACTATAGACAAATCTATTTCCAGAGTTAACTAACTCACCACGGAAAAACTGGGCCTACGAGACACAAATGATCCATTTGCTCTCCATAGACAGCATTTTTATAAAGTCTTTTCGATTCCCGAAAACTTTGTGCTGGGATCTTATTCAAAGTTCTACTTCAAAGGTATTACTTTTCGTTTTTATTGCAGTTTTATTAAATTTTTTTTTTAATAGTTTCTTTCAGTGCTTTATTTTTTCGCATATGAATCGTACCAAAAATGTATAGGAAATAGCTACATAATATTTTTGATCCAAGCTACAGTTTGCAGAAACGTTTCGTACATATGTCAACTTGTACTTCAGATAAAAACAAATGTGGTTCGCTTTTCATCAACCAATGAGGAATGCATTAAAAATAAAATTGGGTATGTGATAAATTAAAATAATATTTCTATATAAAATGTTAATTAAAAAACAAAATTACAGTTTTTTTTTTAACAAATTCAACATAAAAGCGACTGTCGGAGCTATTGGGCCATCACCCACAGACTCAATTTTGAACTGGACTAAGGTGGGGAAATGATGGTTTGTAGGCAAGGGAGGTGAAGTGTGAGGAAAGAAACGACTGAAATGTTCATCCTTGTTTCGAGTGGTCTAACAAAGTTTAATTACTAATACATACACAGTGAGACTATAAAATTACTTTTTTTCGCAAATATTTTGGTAACTAAATGGAGAAAACTAAACAAACATCTTAAAACATATTAAAACAAATTAAAACTTTGACTCAAATTTTACTTTAATTTATGTAGTTTTAAATCATAATTGGGTAGAATTTGAGTCAGAATTTTGCTTACTGCCATCATTATTCTAATCATCGGCTTTATAGTGGGGTTCGAGGATTTGTGTAAGGTATGAGTGAACCAATGCACTTCAGATTTGGGGGCCATCCAAATAGAATCTAATAACGAGATCTGAATTGTTTATTTTTGTTGTAATATTGCGTGAAAACTTATTTTCTCTTAACCTTCCTATACCCGCATTGGTCTGTGAGACCTTAAAATTATTTTTTCGCAAATATTTTGGTAACTAAATGAAAAAAAACTAAACAAACATCTTTAAACATATAAAAATACATTAAAACTGTGACTCAAATTTTACTTTAATTTATGTAGTTATAAATCATAGTTATTGTAGGATTTGTAGGGGTGGGCGTAGCTATCGCGGTATCAACCGTATCAATTATACGGGCCCCCCGAGATATAGTGGCCCCTGAAACGAGATAAGTTTGTAAGAAACTGAGATAGGTACATTTGAAAAAAAAAATTAATAAATGAAAATAGGATCTCTTTTCTTGTCAGGTATTCCTTGCTACACCCTATAGACAAAATTTGTTTTCTTTTTTTCATATAAGTACTTCTGCATGAATCCACACACCAACAAAAATGTGTTTTTTATCGAAGCACATCACCAGTCGAGTCTTTGTCGACTGGCCAAAATATAAACGTCCAACTTCCAACATACATATACAGAATGAAACAGTTATTATATTTCAACCCAGCGAGCGTTGCGAGGCACGGTCGTTGTCAATTTATGCACACTTTCTTATATCGCCATAGCAATCGCAACTCACTGACACTCCGCGTACATAATGTAGATCAAATCAAAGTAAAAAAGAAAAACAATGAACACGGACCCAGGGACCGGATTGTGATACTATTACAACAAAAACATAAATGTTAAAAAAGTAGCCAAGTTCTTCTAATAGAAAAACTTTTGCTTAACAAGTCAGCCGTAAAAAGTAATGAGATCTAATAGTACGCCAAGTTCTAAGTTTATGAATGTAAAATATCAAATATTTTAAGTAGAGTAATATCGAAGAACCTCAAAATTATTAGAGACATCTACTATTTAATAATTACTGACATAAATTGAGTTGGTTTACTAGTCAAGCTTTCATTTCAAAACTTACTAATTAGGTAAAAAAAGAAAACTTGCCAAGTAAACCAACTCAATTTAAGTCAGTTATTATTAAATAATAGATGTCTCTAATAATAAGTCCTACCCATGTGCCAATTTTAATAAGTTAGAAGTGCTCCATTGAAATGATAATTATAATTGATAAGAAGTGGGTGGAAGAAACGCCCCTGCATGAAAAATTTCATAATCCTGTACAAAACAGAAGTACTTTCAATATATTTAATATTATTTCTGTGAAAATGGGTGGTTGCCACGCCCACTGAATGTTAAATCTCAAATTTTTAAATTTTCCGTTTGCTTGCACTGCTAGCCCTACCGTTCTGCCAAATTTCATCATTCTAAGACAATCAGAAGTGCTCCTCATAATTAATATTAATTGTATTCATATGGGCGGGTGCCACGCCCCTGAATATAAGATATCAAATTTTAAAACTGTTCCTTTGTCTGCACTTTAAGCCCTACCGCTGTACTAAATTTCATCATTCCACGACAATCAGAAATGCTCCAAATAATTTATATCAATTCTATGAAAATGGGCGGAAACCACGCCCCTGAATGGAAATTCTTAAATTTTTTCCTTTGTATACACCACAGGGCCTACCGTTGTGCGAAATTACAAGATTCTACGATGTCGGTTGTGATGATCTGTCAGTTACGGTTTTTGCGATTTTTGCAGTCTTATATCTCAGGAAACCGTAGTGCTAAAGAATAGAATTTTGGTGAGTTCCCTAAGCCCGGTGAGCTTAGCAAATGCTGCGAGTTTAAAGTTTCTGACTTTATTGGTACTGAAGTTAGAGGGGGTCGAAAATCGCCTGAGTTTGATCCTGTAAAAAGGGTGTAGTGCCAGAACTTGGCTGGGCACTACCGTGCCCTTTGATAACTCTGACCTACTAACTTACACGAACCAAGAGCTCGAACAATTTAATAACAAATAACGTAAACGTATCAATTATTTTTGTGAACATAATGGGGCATATTCATAGTGATTGCTAAACTGTGCCTGTTTAACCTAGGTTTAGCTTAATTTTTGGACGTTTATTCTATATTTTAAAGTTTGTCATTTTAAAATATTTAAAGCTATTTGTGTATTATAACAAGTTAATGATCGTATAAAAATATAAAGCCAAAAATTTGTAAGTAAAATCGGTCTGTATTCTTTGAGACAAAATTGTATTAAACTGTAGTTTAAGAAGAAGATAAACAATAACAATAGAAAAATTGTTTTTGTTTTTTTGTTAAGTGCACTTTTTAATATGAAATATTAATTTAAAAGGTTTTTGCGACCTATAGTGCAGATAGTCAAATAGTTTTTGATTTTACGTTTTTGTTGTAAACCTCGATAAAAATATCACGGAAAATATCACGTGTTAAGCAAATGCATTTGTAATCTAACTCAGCCGAGCCATTTGGATTAGCAGCAACTCGGAAAGCCGTTTAGCTCGGAGACAATTTAGCTCACTTATGTACCTATATCCAGCCTTGAAGTTTTTCTTCTGGATTCGCAACATACTTGCACAATAGATAGAAAAGCTTGAGTTGCGAAATTTAAACCGGTTTCTTTATTCAATTATTCTATTTAATATGCCATTTCACTACAGATTTATCTCAAACAAATCTCACCATTGTCGTTTTGTTAATAATTTGGCTTTCTTAAAATATAATTTCACAACTTTTTCTTTCCAATTGTTCGAATGATTTTGAATTGCAAATATTAAACATAATCTATAGGTGCTTAAAATATTAATCTACATATATTTTCTAAAAATACAAAATAAACAAATTTTTTGAATTTGCTTCTAATAAACTTAAAAATTTAAATTGACTTTTCTAGTTAAGTTTGCAAAAAAAAAAACAGCTAAAAGAAAAGAAATATAATTACTTTCTTTTTAACTCAATTTGTATATTAATTTTAAATCTAATAAGTAATTCTATAAAATATCAATTCGAGGAGCGTGTAGGTTTATTTTTTGTTGTTGTTATCTCCACTTCAAACACAATCAGCCCTATTTTTGCTTTTTTTAATTAAACCTGGGTTTAGCGGCGACTATGAATATACCCCAATGTTAACATTTGTTTAAAATTAATGTAACTTAATTTTCATTTAATATAAAAATATACATACCATAATGTATTCTCCTACGAACATTTTCGTCAGAAGATGAGAGAATATCAGACCCGGAATCTTACTTCAAAGTAAATGTTTACTATTGCTGCTTATATATATTGATTTCTCAAACTGAACAAAGATTTCAGAGCATCTATGATCTACTACTTCTTATGCAACCACAAAAACTTTTATCCTTTAGAAATGAAAAGTTTAAAAAGGAAGCAGGAAAACTGGTTGCTAAATCCAATGAGACATGTCTGTTGATCATATTGAACGACTTATTGCTTTAAAATACTGTTTTAAATCAGAAACTCAGAAAATAACTCACGGAGTTATTGCTTATTAAATACAATAGCTTTCATGCAGTTTTCCGGAAGTAATAACGGCATGCTTTTTATTTTTTACGCTTCCGGTAACGACAGCAATAGCTGAGAGAATATTCTCTTAGCTCAAATTAATAAACAATTATTTAAGTACTTCTATGGGACAAGAACGGTTGTCAGACTTATCGATCATGTCCATAGAAGTTGAAAAGCTTGGAAAATTAAAATCATCGTCAGTTATTTAATAAGTTTGGGGAAACAAAGTCAAGAACCATTTTTATTTGAGTTCTTTTGCTGTTAGGATTCCTTTGTTTTAAGTTTTATAATACCTACATACATTACATGTACCTATTTAAAGAAGTTTGCATACCATTAACTATGCTGAACTTGTTACTGTGTGTCTTTTGTTTGATTTGTAAAAATTTTTTTTTGTTTAATTTGTAATTTCGGAGGGGGATCGGGTTTGAGGGTTTTTGTCTTAAAACAAATTAAAACTGTGACTCAAAGTTTACTTTAATTTATGTAGTTATAAATCATAATTATTGTAGGATTTGAGCCATAATTTTACTGCCATCATAATTCTAATCATCTGCTTTATAGTGGGGTTTGAGGATTTGTGTGCGGTATGAGTGAACCAATGCACTTCAGATTTGGGGGCCATCCATATCGCAAGTGCTTAGTGTCAAATTGAACATAATAACGAGATCTGAATTGTTTATTTGTGTTGTAATGTTGCGTGAAAGCTTCTTTTCTCTTAACCATCCTATACCCGCATTGGTCTGTGAGACCGTAAAATTACTTTTTTTCGCAAATATTTTGGTAACTTAATGAAAAAAAAAAATAATCAAACATCTTTAAACATATTAAAACACATTAAAACTGTGACTCAAATTTTACTTTAGTTAATGTAGTTTTAAATCATAACTATCGTAGATTTTGAGTCATAATTTTACTTACCGCCATCATTATTCTAATCATCGCCTTTATAGTGGGGTTTGAGGTTCTGAGTTAGGTATGAGTATACCAAGCACTTCAGATTTTGGGGCCATCCATAACGCAAGTGCTTAGTTTCAAATAGAATATAAAATAATGCGATCTGAATTGATTATTTTAGTTGTAATAATGCGTGATAGCTTCTTTTCTCTTAACCATCCTCTACCCGCATTGGTCTGTGAGACCGTAAAATTCCTTTTTTTCGCAAATATTTTGGTAAATAAATGAAAAAAAATAAACAAACATCTTTAAACATATCGCACCCCCAGAATGAAAGTGACCTAATTCAAAAATTGCAATTTGTGGGAAATGAGCAATAAAGTTTTCAAAAAAGTATAGTTTTGAGTAAGTTTGAATGTATCTCTTACATATTTCATTGGGAATTATTGAGTCTTTGCGGAATTATTTATTAATCACTTATGCACAAATCGATAACATAAAATTCAATTTAAATATTGTTTAAATATATATTTTGAGATAAAATAAAAAACCGTTTCAAATTAAGTCACTCTATTGCAAAAATATTTCCGTATTTCTGGAACTTTTTACGAGTTCAGCCTGTTTAAGACGCAAGATGCAATAACTCCTGAGACTCAATCTAAAAACGGTCACTAAAATCTTATAAATATTGGCTGAACTTTCCTTTAAGGGCGCACGAATTTTCACACGCGGATAATTTTATTCAATAGATTTATGACTAAAAATAATAAATATCATAATTTTAAAGTTAGGAAACTTTTATTTATATTTTTAATTAATTTATAAAGTTTTCATTTTTCATACAAAATGAATGTAATTTACTGCGATTGTTTGATTTGAAAGTTATTTAACATACACAAATGAGGGTACATGCTTCTTTGCTATGGTTAGTGTTGTGATATGTGGTTTTTGTTCGGGATTAAAACTAAAGTTTTAAAAATTAAATTTTAACAATTTCTTAAACAACTTTGATAACATACCGACTGACAACATAGGCGCCTGCCAGACGACTGAGCATACCCTAAGTGGAGCGACGGAGTCGCTTGAGCGGGACAGAGGACCCGAAAAGGGAGTTAAAATCCCTTAACCCGCGAAGCGGGCCACCCAAGGTACTGTTTAGTACAAAAAACTTTGATTGCAGATCGACTGACAACATAGGCGCCTGCCAGACGACTGAGCATACCCTAAGCGGAGCGACAGAGTCTCGTGAGCGGGACAGAGGACCCGAAAAGGGAGTTAAAATCCTTGAAACTGCGTAAGCGGGCCATCCATAAAGTACTTTTAATCGAAAAAACATCTTAATTAGCAAAAAATTTCCCAACAAAAAATCCCAAACAAAATCCACACATCACACAACACTTACCAAAGCGAAGTTGTTGAGTAGTAGATCTGTCAAATTAATTGTGTAATTTTTTTTATTTAGCGGTCTGTATTCTTTGAGACAAAATTGTATTAAACTGTAATTTAATTAAACCTGGGTTTAGCGGCGACTTTGAATATACCCCAATGTTAACATTTGTTTAAAATTAATGTAACTAAATTTTCATTTAAAATAATAATATACATAACATAATGTATTCTCTTACGAACATTTTCGTCAGAAGATGAGAGAATATCAGACCCGGAATCTTACTTCAAAGTAAATGTTTACTATTGCTGCTTATATATATTGATTTCTCAAACTGAACAAAGATTTCAGAGCATCTATGATCTACTACTTCTTATGCAACCACAAAAACTTTTATCCTTTAGAAATGAAAAGTTTAAAAAGGAAGCAGGAAAACTGGTTGCTAAATCCAATGAGACATGTCTGTTGATGCTATTGAACGACTTATTGCTTTAAAATACTGTTTGAAATCAGATACTCAGAAAATAACTCACAGAGTTATTGCTTATTAAATACAATAGCTTTCATGCAGTTTTCCGGAAGTAATAACGGCATGCTTTTTATTTTTTACGCTTCCGGTAACGACAGCAATAGCTGAGAGAATATTCTCTTAGCTCAAATTAATAAACAATTATTTAAGTACTTCTATGGGACAAGAACGGTTGTCAGACTTATCGATCATGTCCATAGAAGTTGAAAAGCTTGGAAAATTAAAATCATCGTCAGTTATTTAATAAGTTTGGGGAAACAAAGTCAAGAACCATTTTTATTTGAGTTCTTTTGCTGTTAGGATTCCTTTGTTTTAAGTTTTATAATACCTACATACATTACATGTACCTATTTAAAGAAGTTTGCATACCATTAACTATGCTGAACTTGTTACTGTGTGTCTTTTGTTTGATTTGTAAAAATTTTTTTTTGTTTAATTTGTAATTTCGGAGGGGGATCGGGTTTTAGGGTTTTTGTCTTAAAACAAATTAAAACTGTGACTCAAAGTTTACTTTAATTTATGTAGTTATAAATCATAATTATTGTAGGATTTGAGTCATAATTTTACTGCCATCATAATTCTAATCATCTGCTTTATAGTGGGGTTTGAGGATTTGTGTGAGGTATGAGTGAACCAATGCACTTCAGATTTGGGGGCCATCCATATCGCAAGTGCTTAGTGTCAAATTGAACATAATAACGAGATCTGAATTGTTTATTTGTGTTGTAATGTTGCGTGAAAGCTTCTTTTCTCTTAACCATCATATACCCGCATTGGTCTGTGAGACCGTAAAATTACTTTTTTCGCAAATATTTTGGTAACTTAATGAAAAAAAAAATAATCAAACATCTTTAAACATATTAAAACACATTAAAACTGTGACTCAAATTTTACTTTAGTTAATGTAGTTTTAAATCATAACTATCGTAGATTTTGAGTCATAATTTTACTTACCGCCATCATTATTCTAATCATCGCCTTTATAGTGGGGTTTGAGGTTCTGAGTTAGGTATGAGTAAACCAAGCACTTCCGATTTTGGGGCCATCCATAACGCAAGTGCTTAGTTTCAAATAGAATATAAAATAATGCGATCTGAATTGATTATTTTAGTTGTAATAATGCGTGATAGCTTCTTTTCTCTTGATCTACCCGCATTGGTCTGTGAGACCGTAAAATTACTTTTTTTTCGCAAATATTTTGGTAAATAAATGAAAAAAAATAAACAAACATCTTTAAACATATCGCACCCCCAGAATGAAAGTGACCTAATTCAAAAATTGCAATTTGTGGGAAATGAGCAATAAAGTTTTCAAAAAAGTATAGTTTTGAGTAAGTTTGAATGTATCTCTTACATATTTCATTGGGAATTATTGAGTCTTTGCGGAATTATTTATTAATCACTTATGCACAAATCGATAACATAAAATTCAATTTAAATATTGTTTAAATATATATTTTGAGATAAAATAAAAAACCGTTTCAAATTAAGTCACTCTATTGCAAAAATATTTCCGTATTTCTGGAACTTTTTACGAGTTCAGCCTGTTTAAGACGCAAGATGCAATAACTCCTGAGACTCAATCTAAAAACGGTCACTAAAATCTTATAAATATTGGCTGAACTTTCCTTTAAGGGCGCACGAATTTTCACACGCGGATAATTTTATTCAATAGATTTATGACTAAAAATAATAAATATCATAATTTTAAAGTTAGGAAACTTTTATTTATATTTTAAATTAATTTATAAAGTTTTCATTTTTCATACAAAATGAATGTAATTTACTGCGATTGTTTGATTTGAAAGTTATTTAACATACACAAATGAGGGTACATGCTTCTTTGCTATGGTTAGTGTTGTGATATGTGGTTTTTGTTCGGGATTAAAACTAAAGTTTTAAAAATTAAATTTTAACAATTTCTTAAACAACTTTTATAACATACCGACTGACAACATAGGCGCCTGCCAGACGACTGAGCATACCCTAAGTGGAGCGACGGAGTCGCTTGAGCGGGACAGAGGACCCGAAAAGGGAGTTAAAATCCCTTAACCCGCGAAGCGGGCCACCCAAGGTACTGTTTAGTACAAAAAACTTTGATTGCAGATCGACTGACAACATAGGCGCCTGCCAGACGACTGAGCATACCCTAAGCGGAGCGACAGAGTCTCGTGAGCGGGACAGAGGACCCGAAAAGGGAGTTAAAATCCTTGAAACTGCGTAAGCGGGCCACACATAAAGTACTTTTAATTGAAAAAACATCTTAATTAGCAAAAAATTTCCCAACAAAAAATCCCAAACAAAATCCACACATCACACAACACTTACCAAAGCGAAGTTGTTGAGTAGTAGATCTGTCAAATTAATTGTGTAATTTTTTTTATTTAGCGGTCTGTATTCTTTGAGACAAAATTGTATTAAACTGTAGTTTAATTAAACCTGGGTTTAGCGGCGACTTTGAATATACCCCAATGTTAACATTTGTTTAAAATTAATGTAACTTAATTTTCATTTAATATAATAATATACATAACATAATGTATTCTCTTACGAACATTTTCGTCAGAAGATGAGAGAATATCAGACCCGGAATCTTACTTCAAAGTAAATGTTTACTATTGCTGCTTATATATATTGATTTCTCAAACTGAACAAAGATTTCAGAGCATCTATGATCTACTACTTCTTATGCAACCACAAAAACTTTTATCCTTTAGAAATGAAAAGTTTAAAAAGGAAGCAGGAAAACTGGTTGCTAAATCCAATGAGACATGTCTGTTGATCATATTGAACGACTTATTGCTTTAAAATACTGTTTGAAATCAGAAACTCAGAAAATAACTCACGGTGTTATTGCTTATTAAATACAATAGCTTTCATGCAGTTTTCCGGAAGTAATAACGGCATGCTTTTTATTTTTTACGCTTCCGGTAACGACAGCAATAGCTGAGAGAATATTCTCTTAGCTCAAATTAATAAACAATTATTTAAGTACTTCTATGGGACAAGAACGGTTGTCAGACTTATCGATCATGTCCATAGAAGTTGAAAAGCTTGGAAAATTAAAATCATCGTCAGTTATTTAATAAGTTTGGGGAAACAAAGTCAAGAACCATTTTTATTTGAGTTCTTTTGCTGTTAGGATTCCTTTGTTTTAAGTTTTATAATACCTACATACATTACATGTACCTATTTAAAGAAGTTTGCATACCATTAACTATGCTGAACTTGTTACTGTGTGTCTTTTGTTTGATTTGTAAAAATTTTTTTTTGTTTAATTTGTAATTTCGGAGGGGGATCGGGTTTGAGGGTTTTTGTCTTAAAACAAATTAAAACTGTGACTCAAAGTTTACTTTAATTTATGTAGTTATAAATCATAATTATTGTAGGATTTGAGCCATAATTTTACTGCCATCATAATTCTAATCATCTGCTTTATAGTGGGGTTTGAGGATTTGTGTGAGGTATGAGTGAACCAATGCACTTCAGATTTGGGGGCCATCCATATCGCAAGTGCTTAGTGTCAAATTGAACATAATAACGAGATCTGAATTGTTTATTTGTGTTGTAATGTTGCGTGAAAGCTTCTTTTCTCTTAACCATCCTATACCCGCATTGGTCTGTGAGACCGTAAAATTACTTTTTTTCGCAAATATTTTGGTAACTTAATGAAAAAAAAAAATAATCAAACATCTTTAAACATATTAAAACACATTAAAACTGTGACTCAAATTTTACTTTAGTTAATGTAGTTTTAAATCATAACTATCGTAGATTTTGAGTCATAATTTTACTTACCGCCATCATTATTCTAATCATCGGCTTTATAGTGGGGTTCGAGGATTTTTGTAAGGTATGAGTGAACCAATGCACTTCAGATTTGGGGGCCATCCAAATAGAATCTAATAAGGAGATCTGAATTGTTTATTTTTGTTGTAATATTGCGTGAAAACTTATTTTCTCTTAACCTTCCTATACCCGCATTGGTCTGTGAGACCTTAAAATTATTTTTTTCGCAAATATTTTGGTAACTAAATGAAAAAAACTAAACAAACATCTTTAAACATATAAAAATACATTAAAACTGTGACTCAAATTTTACTTTAATTTATGTAGTTATAAATCATAGTTATTGTAGGATTTGTAGGGGTGGGCGGTGCTATCGCGGTATCAACCGTATCAATTATACGGGCCCCCCGAGATATAGTGGCCCCTGAAACGAGATAAGTTTGTAAGAAACTGAGATAGGTACATTTGAAAAAAAAAAATTAATAAATGAAAATAGGATCTCTTTTCTTGTCAGGTATTCCTTGCTACACCCTATAGACAAAATTTGTTTTCTTTTTTTCATATAACTACTTCTGCATGAATCCACACACCAACAAAAATGTGTTTTTTATCGAAGCACATCACCAGTCGAGTCTTTGTCGACTGGCCAAAATATAAACGTCCAACTTCCAACATACAGATACAGAATGAAACAGTTATTATATTTCAACCCAGCGAGCGTTGCGAGGCACGGTCGTTGTCAATTAATGCACACTTTCTTATATCGCCATAGCAATCGCAACTCACTGACACTCCGCGTACATAATGTAGATCAAATCAAAGTAAAAAAGAAAAACAATGAACACGGACCCAGGGACCGGATTGTGATACTATCACAACAAAAACATAAATGTTAAAAAAGTAGCCAAGTTCTTCTAATAGAAAAACCTTTGCTTAACAAGTCAGCCGTAAAAAGTAATGAGATCTAATAGTACGCTTAGTTCTAAGTTTATGAATGTAAAATATCAAATATTTTAAGTAGAGTAATATCGAAGAACCTCAAAATTATTAGAGACATCTACTATTTAATAATTACTGACATAAATTGAGTTGGTTTAATAGTCAAGCTTTCATTTCAAAACTTACTAATTAGGTAAAAAAAGAAAACTTGCCAAGTAAACCAACTCAATTTAAGTCAGTTATTATTAAATAATAGATGTCTCTAATAATAAGTCCTACCCATCTGCCAATTTTAATAAGTTAGAAGTGGTTCATTGAAATGATAATTATAATTGATAAGAAGTGGGTGGAAGAAACGCCCCTGCATGAAAAATTTCATAATCCTGTACAAAACAAAAGTACTTTCAATATATTTAATATTATTTCTGTGAAAATGGGTGGTTGCCAAATTACTTTTTTTCGCAAATATTTTGGTAACTTAATGAAAAAAAAAATAATCAAACATCTTTAAACATATTAAAACACATTAAAACTGTGACTCAAATTTTACTTTAGTTTATGTAGTTTTAAATCATAACTATCGTAGATTTTGAGTCATAATTTTACTTACCGCCATCATTATTCTAATCATCTGCTTTATAGTGGGGTTTGAGGATTTGTGTGAGGTATGAGTGAACCAATGCACTTCAGATTTGGGGGCCATCCATATCGCAAGTGCTTAGTGTCAAATTGAACATAATAACGAGATCTGAATTGTTTATTTGTGTTGTAATGTTGCGTGAAAGCTTCTTTTCTCTTAACCATCCTATACCCGCATTGGTCTGTGAGACCGTAAAATTACTTTTTTTCGCAAATATTTTGGTAACTTAATGAAAAAAAAAATAATCAAACATCTTTAAACATATTAAAACACATTAAAACTGTGACTCAAATTTTACTTTAGTTTATGTAGTTTTAAATCATAACTATTGTAGATTTTGAGTCATAATTTTACTTACTGCCATCATTATTCTAATCATCGCCTTTATAGTGGGGTTTGAGGTTCTGAGTTAAGTATGAGTAAACCAAGCACTTCAGATTTTGGGGCCATCCATAACGCAAGTGCTTAGTTTCAAATAGAATATAAAATAACGCGATCTGAATTGTTTATTTGTGTTGTAATGTTGCGTGAAAGCTTCTTTTCTCTTAACCATCCTATACCCGCATTGGTCTGTGAGACCGTAAAATTACTTTTTTTCGCAAATATTTTGGTAACTTAATGAAAAAAAAAATAATCAAACATCTTTAAACATATTAAAACACATTAAAACTGTGACTCAAATTTTACTTTAGTTTATGTAGTTTTAAATCATAACTATCGTAGATTTTGAGTCATAATTTTAATTACCGCCATCATTATTCTAATCATCGGCTTTATAGTGGGGTTCGAGGATTTGTGTAAGGTATGAGTGAACCAATGCACTTCAGATTTGGGGGCCATCCAAATAGAATCTAATAAGGAGATCTGAATTGTTTATTTTTGTTGTAATATTGCGTGAAAACTTATTTTCTCTTAACCTTCCTATACCCGCATTGGTCTGTGAGACCTTAAAATTATTTTTTCGCAAATATTTTGGTAACTAAATGAAAAAAACTAAACAAACATCTTTAAACATATAAAAATACATTAAAACTGTGACTCAAATTTTACTTTAATTTATGTAGTTATAAATCATAGTTATTGTAGGATTTGTAGGGGTGGGCGTAGCTATCGCGGTATCAACCGTATCAATTATACGGGCCCCCCGAGATATAGTGGCCCCTGAAACGAGATAAGTTTGTAAGAAACTGAGATAGGTACATTTGAAAAAAAAAAATTAATAAATGAAAATAGGATCTCTTTTCTTGTCAGGTATTCCTTGCTACACCCTATAGACAAAATTTGTTTTCTTTTTTTCATATAACTACTTCTGCATGAATCCACACACCAACAAAAATGTGTTTTTTATCGAAGCACATCACCAGTCGAGTCTTTGTCGACTGGCCAAAATATAAACGTCCAACTTCCAACATACAGATACAAAATGAAACAGTTATTATATTTCAACCCAGCGAGCGTTGCGAGGCACGGTCGTTGTCAATTAATGCACACTTTCTTATATCGCCATAGCAATCGCAACTCACTGACACTCCGCGTACATAATGTAGATCAAATCAAAGTAAAAAAGAAAAACAATGAACACGGACCCAGGGACCGGATTGTGATACTATCACAACAAAAACATAAATGTTAAAAAAGTAGCCAAGTTCTTCTAATAGAAAAACCTTTGCTTAACAAGTCAGCCGTAAAAAGTAATGAGATCTAATAGTACGCTTAGTTCTAAGTTTATGAATGTAAAATATCAAATATTTTAAGTAGAGTAATATCGAAGAACCTCAAAATTATTAGAGACATCTACTATTTAATAATTACTGACATAAATTGAGTTGGTTTAATAGTCAATCTTTCATTTCAAAACTTACTAATTAGGTAAAAAAAGAAAACTTGCCAAGTAAACCAACTCAATTTAAGTCAGTTATTATTAAATAATAGATGTCTCTAATAATAAGTCCTACCCATCTGCCAATTTTAATAAGTTAGAAGTGCTTCATTGAAATGATAATTATAATTGATAAGAAGTGGGTGGAAGAAACGCCCCTGCATGAAAAATTTCATAATCCTGTACAAAACAAAAGTACTTTCAATATATTTAATATTATTTCTGTGAAAATGGGTGGTTGCCAAATTACTTTTTTTCGCAAATATTTTGGTAACTTAATGAAAAAAAAAATAATCAAACATCTTTAAACATATTAAAACACATTAAAACTGTGACTCAAATTTTACTTTAGTTTATGTAGTTTTAAATCATAACTATCGTAGATTTTGAGTCATAATTTTACTTACCGCCATCATTATTCTAATCATCTGCTTTATAGTGGGGTTTGAGGATTTGTGTGAGGTATGAGTGAACCAATGCACTTCAGATTTGGGGGCCATCCATATCGCAAGTGCTTAGTGTCAAATTGAACATAATAACGAGATCTGAATTGTTTATTTGTGTTGTAATGTTGCGTGAAAGCTTCTTTTCTCTTAACCATCCTATACCCGCATTGGTCTGTGAGACCGTAAAATTACTTTTTTTCGCAAATATTTTGGTAACTTAATGAAAAAAAAAATAATCAAACATCTTTAAACATATTAAAACACATTAAAACTGTGACTCAAATTTTACTTTAGTTTATGTAGTTTTAAATCATAACTATTGTAGATTTTGAGTCATAATTTTACTTACTGCCATCATTATTCTAATCATCGCCTTTATAGTGGGGTTTGAGGTTCTGAGTTAAGTATGAGTAAACCAAGCACTTCAGATTTTGGGGCCATCCATAACGCAAGTGCTTAGTTTCAAATAGAATATAAAATAACGCGATCTGAATTGTTTATTTGTGTTGTAATGTTGCGTGAAAGCTTCTTTTCTCTTAACCATCCTATACCCGCATTGGTCTGTGAGACCGTAAAATTACTTTTTTTCGCAAATATTTTGGTAACTTAATGAAAAAAAAAAATAATCAAACATCTTTAAACATATTAAAACACATTAAAACTGTGACTCAAATTTTACTTTAGTTAATGTAGTTTTAAATCATAACTATCGTAGATTTTGAGTCATAATTTTACTTACCGCCATCATTATTCTAATCATCGGCTTTATAGTGGGGTTCGAGGATTTTTGTAAGGTATGAGTGAACCAATGCACTTCAGATTTGGGGGCCATCCAAATAGAATCTAATAAGGAGATCTGAATTGTTTATTTTTGTTGTAATATTGCGTGAAAACTTATTTTCTCTTAACCTTCCTATACCCGCATTGGTCTGTGAGACCTTAAAATTATTTTTTCGCAAATATTTTGGTAACTAAATGAAAAAAACTAAACAAACATCTTTAAACATATAAAAATACATTAAAACTGTGACTCAAATTTTACTTTAATTTATGTAGTTATAAATCATAGTTATTGTAGGATTTGTAGGGGTGGGCGTAGCTATCGCGGTATCAACCGTATCAATTATACGGGCCCCCCGAGATATAGTGGCCCCTGAAACGAGATAAGTTTGTAAGAAACTGAGATAGGTACATTTGAAAAAAAAAAATTAATAAATGAAAATAGGATCTCTTTTCTTGTCAGGTATTCCTTGCTACACCCTATAGACAAAATTTGTTTTCTTTTTTTCATATAACTACTTCTGCATGAATCCACACACCAACAAAAATGTGTTTTTTATCGAAGCACATCACCAGTCGAGTCTTTGTCGACTGGCCAAAATATAAACGTCCAACTTCCAACATACAGATACAGAATGAAACAGTTATTATATTTCAACCCAGCGAGCGTTGCGAGGCACGGTCGTTGTCAATTAATGCACACTTTCTTATATCGCCATAGCAATCGCAACTCACTGACACTCCGCGTACATAATGTAGATCAAATCAAAGTAAAAAAGAAAAACAATGAACACGGACCCAGGGACCGGATTGTGATACTATCACAACAAAAACATAAATGTTAAAAAAGTAGCCAAGTTCTTCTAATAGAAAAACCTTTGCTTAACAAGTCAGCCGTAAAAAGTAATGAGATCTAATAGTACGCTTAGTTCTAAGTTTATGAATGTAAAATATCAAATATTTTAAGTAGAGTAATATCGAAGAACCTCAAAATTATTAGAGACATCTACTATTTAATAATTACTGACATAAATTGAGTTGGTTTAATAGTCAAGCTTTCATTTCAAAACTTACTAATTAGGTAAAAAAAGAAAACTTGCCAAGTAAACCAACTCAATTTAAGTCAGTTATTATTAAATAATAGATGTCTCTAATAATAAGTCCTACCCATCTGCCAATTTTAATAAGTTAGAAGTGCTTCATTGAAATGATAATTATAATTGATAAGAAGTGGGTGGAAGAAACGCCCCTGCATGAAAAATTTCATAATCCTGTACAAAACAAAAGTACTTTCAATATATTTAATATTATTTCTGTGAAAATGGGTGGTTGCCAAATTACTTTTTTTCGCAAATATTTTGGTAACTTAATGAAAAAAAAAATAATCAAACATCTTTAAACATATTAAAACACATTAAAACTGTGACTCAAATTTTACTTTAGTTTATGTAGTTTTAAATCATAACTATCGTAGATTTTGAGTCATAATTTTACTTACCGCCATCATTATTCTAATCATCTGCTTTATAGTGGGGTTTGAGGATTTGTGTGAGGTATGAGTGAACCAATGCACTTCAGATTTGGGGGCCATCCATATCGCAAGTGCTTAGTGTCAAATTGAACATAATAACGAGATCTGAATTGTTTATTTGTGTTGTAATGTTGCGTGAAAGCTTCTTTTCTCTTAACCATCCTATACCCGCATTGGTCTGTGAGACCGTAAAATTACTTTTTTTCGCAAATATTTTGGTAACTTAATGAAAAAAAAAATAATCAAACATCTTTAAACATATTAAAACACATTAAAACTGTGACTCAAATTTTACTTTAGTTAATGTAGTTTTAAATCATAACTATCGTAATTTTGAGTCATAATTTTACTTACCGCCATCATTATTCTAATCATCGGCTTTATAGTGGGGTTCGAGGATTTTTGTAAGGTATGAGTGAACCAATGCACTTCAGATTTGGGGGCCATCCAAATAGAATCTAATAAGGAGATCTGAATTGTTTATTTTTGTTGTAATATTGCGTGAAAACTTATTTTCTCTTAACCTTCCTATACCCGCATTGGTCTGTGAGACCTTAAAATTATTTTTTCGCAAATATTTTGGTAACTAAATGAAAAAAACTAAACAAACATCTTTAAACATATAAAAATACATTAAAACTGTGACTCAAATTTTACTTTAATTTATGTAGTTATAAATCATAGTTATTGTAGGATTTGTAGGGGTGGGCGTAGCTATCGCGGTATCAACCGTATCAATTATACGGGCCCCCCGAGATATAGTGGCCCCTGAAACGAGATAAGTTTGTAAGAAACTGAGATAGGTACATTTGAAAAAAAAAAATTAATAAATGAAAATAGGATCTCTTTTCTTGTCAGGTATTCCTTGCTACACCCTATAGACAAAATTTGTTTTCTTTTTTTCATATAACTACTTCTGCATGAATCCACACACCAACAAAAATGTGTTTTTTATCGAAGCACATCACCAGTCGAGTCTTTGTCGACTGGCCAAAATATAAACGTCCAACTTCCAACATACAGATACAGAATGAAACAGTTATTATATTTCAACCCAGCGAGCGTTGCGAGGCACGGTCGTTGTCAATTAATGCACACTTTCTTATATCGCCATAGCAATCGCAACTCACTGACACTCCGCGTACATAATGTAGATCAAATCAAAGTAAAAAAGAAAAACAATGAACACGGACCCAGGGACCGGATTGTGATACTATCACAACAAAAACATAAATGTTAAAAAAGTAGCCAAGTTCTTCTAATAGAAAAACCTTTGCTTAACAAGTCAGCCGTAAAAAGTAATGAGATCTAATAGTACGCTTAGTTCTAAGTTTATGAATGTAAAATATCAAATATTTTAAGTAGAGTAATATCGAAGAACCTCAAAATTATTAGAGACATCTACTATTTAATAATTACTGACATAAATTGAGTTGGTTTAATAGTCAAGCTTTCATTTCAAAACTTACTAATTAGGTAAAAAAAGAAAACTTGCCAAGTAAACCAACTCAATTTAAGTCAGTTATTATTAAATAATAGATGTCTCTAATAATAAGTCCTACCCATCTGCCAATTTTAATAAGTTAGAAGTGCTTCATTGAAATGATAATTATAATTGATAAGAAGTGGGTGGAAGAAACGCCCCTGCATGAAAAATTTCATAATCCTGTACAAAACAAAAGTACTTTCAATATATTTAATATTATTTCTGTGAAAATGGGTGGTTGCCAAATTACTTTTTTTCGCAAATATTTTGGTAACTTAATGAAAAAAAAAAATAATCAAACATCTTTAAACATATTAAAACACATTAAAACTGTGACTCAAATTTTACTTTAGTTTATGTAGTTTTAAATCATAACTATCGTAGATTTTGAGTCATAATTTTACTTACCGCCATCATTATTCTAATCATCTGCTTTATAGTGGGGTTTGAGGATTTGTGTGAGGTATGAGTGAACCAATGCACTTCAGATTTGGGGGCCATCCATATCGCAAGTGCTTAGTGTCAAATTGAACATAATAACGAGATCTGAATTGTTTATTTGTGTTGTAATGTTGCGTGAAAGCTTCTTTTCTCTTAACCATCCTATACCCGCATTGGTCTGTGAGACCGTAAAATTACTTTTTTTCGCAAATATTTTGGTAACTTAATGAAAAAAAAAATAATCAAACATCTTTAAACATATTAAAACACATTAAAACTGTGACTCAAATTTTACTTTAGTTAATGTAGTTTTAAATCATAACTATCGTAATTTTGAGTCATAATTTTACTTACCGCCATCATTATTCTAATCATCGGCTTTATAGTGGGGTTCGAGGATTTTTGTAAGGTATGAGTGAACCAATGCACTTCAGATTTGGGGGCCATCCAAATAGAATCTAATAAGGAGATCTGAATTGTTTATTTTTGTTGTAATATTGCGTGAAAACTTATTTTCTCTTAACCTTCCTATACCCGCATTGGTCTGTGAGACCTTAAAATTATTTTTTCGCAAATATTTTGGTAACTAAATGAAAAAAACTAAACAAACATCTTTAAACATATAAAAATACATTAAAACTGTGACTCAAATTTTACTTTAATTTATGTAGTTATAAATCATAGTTATTGTAGGATTTGTAGGGGTGGGCGTAGCTATCGCGGTATCAACCGTATCAATTATACGGGCCCCCCGAGATATAGTGGCCCCTGAAACGAGATAAGTTTGTAAGAAACTGAGATAGGTACATTTGAAAAAAAAAAATTAATAAATGAAAATAGGATCTCTTTTCTTGTCAGGTATTCCTTGCTACACCCTATAGACAAAATTTGTTTTCTTTTTTTCATATAACTACTTCTGCATGAATCCACACACCAACAAAAATGTGTTTTTTATCGAAGCACATCACCAGTCGAGTCTTTGTCGACTGGCCAAAATATAAACGTCCAACTTCCAACATACAGATACAGAATGAAACAGTTATTATATTTCAACCCAGCGAGCGTTGCGAGGCACGGTCGTTGTCAATTAATGCACACTTTCTTATATCGCCATAGCAATCGCAACTCACTGACACTCCGCGTACATAATGTAGATCAAATCAAAGTAAAAAAGAAAAACAATGAACACGGACCCAGGGACCGGATTGTGATACTATCACAACAAAAACATAAATGTTAAAAAAGTAGCCAAGTTCTTCTAATAGAAAAACCTTTGCTTAACAAGTCAGCCGTAAAAAGTAATGAGATCTAATAGTACGCTTAGTTCTAAGTTTATGAATGTAAAATATCAAATATTTTAAGTAGAGTAATATCGAAGAACCTCAAAATTATTAGAGACATCTACTATTTAATAATTACTGACATAAATTGAGTTGGTTTAATAGTCAAGCTTTCATTTCAAAACTTACTAATTAGGTAAAAAAAGAAAACTTGCCAAGTAAACCAACTCAATTTAAGTCAGTTATTATTAAATAATAGATGTCTCTAATAATAAGTCCTACCCATCTGCCAATTTTAATAAGTTAGAAGTGCTTCATTGAAATGATAATTATAATTGATAAGAAGTGGGTGGAAGAAACGCCCCTGCATGAAAAATTTCATAATCCTGTACAAAACAAAAGTACTTTCAATATATTTAATATTATTTCTGTGAAAATGGGTGGTTGCCAAATTACTTTTTTTCGCAAATATTTTGGTAACTTAATGAAAAAAAAAATAATCAAACATCTTTAAACATATTAAAACACATTAAAACTGTGACTCAAATTTTACTTTAGTTTATGTAGTTTTAAATCATAACTATCGTAGATTTTGAGTCATAATTTTACTTACCGCCATCATTATTCTAATCATCTGCTTTATAGTGGGGTTTGAGGATTTGTGTGAGGTATGAGTGAACCAATGCACTTCAGATTTGGGGGCCATCCATTTCGCAAGTGCTTAGTGTCAAATTGAACATAATAACGAGATCTGAATTGTTTATTTGTGTTGTAATGTTGCGTGAAAGCTTCTTTTCTCTTAACCATCCTATACCCGCATTGGTCTGTGAGACCGTAAAATTACTTTTTTTCGCAAATATTTTGGTAACTTAATGAAAAAAAAAAATAATCAAACATCTTTAAACATATTAAAACACATTAAAACTGTGACTCAAATTTTACTTTAGTTAATGTAGTTTTAAATCATAACTATCGTAGATTTTGAGTCATAATTTTACTTACCGCCATCATTATTCTAATCATCGGCTTTATAGTGGGGTTCGAGGATTTTTGTAAGGTATGAGTGAACCAATGCACTTCAGATTTGGGGGCCATCCAAATAGAATCTAATAAGGAGATCTGAATTGTTTATTTTTGTTGTAATATTGCGTGAAAACTTATTTTCTCTTAACCTTCCTATACCCGCATTGGTCTGTGAGACCTTAAAATTATTTTTTCGCAAATATTTTGGTAACTAAATGAAAAAAACTAAACAAACATCTTTAAACATATAAAAATACATTAAAACTGTGACTCAAATTTTACTTTAATTTATGTAGTTATAAATCATAGTTATTGTAGGATTTGTAGGGGTGGGCGTAGCTATCGCGGTATCAACCGTATCAATTATACGGGCCCCCCGAGATATAGTGGCCCCTGAAACGAGATAAGTTTGTAAGAAACTGAGATAGGTACATTTGAAAAAAAAAAATTAATAAATGAAAATAGGATCTCTTTTCTTGTCAGGTATTCCTTGCTACACCCTATAGACAAAATTTGTTTTCTTTTTTTCATATAACTACTTCTGCATGAATCCACACACCAACAAAAATGTGTTTTTTATCGAAGCACATCACCAGTCGAGTCTTTGTCGACTGGCCAAAATATAAACGTCCAACTTCCAACATACAGATACAGAATGAAACAGTTATTATATTTCAACCCAGCGAGCGTTGCGAGGCACGGTCGTTGTCAATTAATGCACACTTTCTTATATCGCCATAGCAATCGCAACTCACTGACACTCCGCGTACATAATGTAGATCAAATCAAAGTAAAAAAGAAAAACAATGAACACGGACCCAGGGACCGGATTGTGATACTATCACAACAAAAACATAAATGTTAAAAAAGTAGCCAAGTTCTTCTAATAGAAAAACCTTTGCTTAACAAGTCAGCCGTAAAAAGTAATGAGATCTAATAGTACGCTTAGTTCTAAGTTTATGAATGTAAAATATCAAATATTTTAAGTAGAGTAATATCGAAGAACCTCAAAATTATTAGAGACATCTACTATTTAATAATTACTGACATAAATTGAGTTGGTTTAATAGTCAAGCTTTCATTTCAAAACTTACTAATTAGGTAAAAAAAGAAAACTTGCCAAGTAAACCAACTCAATTTAAGTCAGTTATTATTAAATAATAGATGTCTCTAATAATAAGTCCTACCCATCTGCCAATTTTAATAAGTTAGAAGTGCTTCATTGAAATGATAATTATAATTGATAAGAAGTGGGTGGAAGAAACGCCCCTGCATGAAAAATTTCATAATCCTGTACAAAACAAAAGTACTTTCAATATATTTAATATTATTTCTGTGAAAATGGGTGGTTGCCAAATTACTTTTTTTCGCAAATATTTTGGTAACTTAATGAAAAAAAAAAATAATCAAACATCTTTAAACATATTAAAACACATTAAAACTGTGACTCAAATTTTACTTTAGTTTATGTAGTTTTAAATCATAACTATCGTAGATTTTGAGTCATAATTTTACTTACCGCCATCATTATTCTAATCATCTGCTTTATAGTGGGGTTTGAGGATTTGTGTGAGGTATGAGTGAACCAATGCACTTCAGATTTGGGGGCCATCCATATCGCAAGTGCTTAGTGTCAAATTGAACATAATAACGAGATCTGAATTGTTTATTTGTGTTGTAATGTTGCGTGAAAGCTTCTTTTCTCTTAACCATCCTATACCCGCATTGGTCTGTGAGACCGTAAAATTACTTTTTTTCGCAAATATTTTGGTAACTTAATGAAAAAAAAAATAATCAAACATCTTTAAACATATTAAAACACATTAAAACTGTGACTCAAATTTTACTTTAGTTAATGTAGTTTTAAATCATAACTATCGTAATTTTGAGTCATAATTTTACTTACCGCCATCATTATTCTAATCATCGGCTTTATAGTGGGGTTCGAGGATTTTTGTAAGGTATGAGTGAACCAATGCACTTCAGATTTGGGGGCCATCCAAATAGAATCTAATAAGGAGATCTGAATTGTTTATTTTTGTTGTAATATTGCGTGAAAACTTATTTTCTCTTAACCTTCCTATACCCGCATTGGTCTGTGAGACCTTAAAATTATTTTTTCGCAAATATTTTGGTAACTAAATGAAAAAAACTAAACAAACATCTTTAAACATATAAAAATACATTAAAACTGTGACTCAAATTTTACTTTAATTTATGTAGTTATAAATCATAGTTATTGTAGGATTTGTAGGGGTGGGCGTAGCTATCGCGGTATCAACCGTATCAATTATACGGGCCCCCCGAGATATAGTGGCCCCTGAAACGAGATAAGTTTGTAAGAAACTGAGATAGGTACATTTGAAAAAAAAAAATTAATAAATGAAAATAGGATCTCTTTTCTTGTCAGGTATTCCTTGCTACACCCTATAGACAAAATTTGTTTTCTTTTTTTCATATAACTACTTCTGCATGAATCCACACACCAACAAAAATGTGTTTTTTATCGAAGCACATCACCAGTCGAGTCTTTGTCGACTGGCCAAAATATAAACGTCCAACTTCCAACATACAGATACAGAATGAAACAGTTATTATATTTCAACCCAGCGAGCGTTGCGAGGCACGGTCGTTGTCAATTAATGCACACTTTCTTATATCGCCATAGCAATCGCAACTCACTGACACTCCGCGTACATAATGTAGATCAAATCAAAGTAAAAAAGAAAAACAATGAACACGGACCCAGGGACCGGATTGTGATACTATCACAACAAAAACATAAATGTTAAAAAAGTAGCCAAGTTCTTCTAATAGAAAAACCTTTGCTTAACAAGTCAGCCGTAAAAAGTAATGAGATCTAATAGTACGCTTAGTTCTAAGTTTATGAATGTAAAATATCAAATATTTTAAGTAGAGTAATATCGAAGAACCTCAAAATTATTAGAGACATCTACTATTTAATAATTACTGACATAAATTGAGTTGGTTTAATAGTCAAGCTTTCATTTCAAAACTTACTAATTAGGTAAAAAAAGAAAACTTGCCAAGTAAACCAACTCAATTTAAGTCAGTTATTATTAAATAATAGATGTCTCTAATAATAAGTCCTACCCATCTGCCAATTTTAATAAGTTAGAAGTGCTTCATTGAAATGATAATTATAATTGATAAGAAGTGGGTGGAAGAAACGCCCCTGCATGAAAAATTTCATAATCCTGTACAAAACAAAAGTACTTTCAATATATTTAATATTATTTCTGTGAAAATGGGTGGTTGCCAAATTACTTTTTTTCGCAAATATTTTGGTAACTTAATGAAAAAAAAAATAATCAAACATCTTTAAACATATTAAAACACATTAAAACTGTGACTCAAATTTTACTTTAGTTTATGTAGTTTTAAATCATAACTATCGTAGATTTTGAGTCATAATTTTACTTACCGCCATCATTATTCTAATCATCTGCTTTATAGTGGGGTTTGAGGATTTGTGTGAGGTATGAGTGAACCAATGCACTTCAGATTTGGGGGCCATCCATTTCGCAAGTGCTTAGTGTCAAATTGAACATAATAACGAGATCTGAATTGTTTATTTGTGTTGTAATGTTGCGTGAAAGCTTCTTTTCTCTTAACCATCCTATACCCGCATTGGTCTGTGAGACCGTAAAATTACTTTTTTTCGCAAATATTTTGGTAACTTAATGAAAAAAAAAAATAATCAAACATCTTTAAACATATTAAAACACATTAAAACTGTGACTCAAATTTTACTTTAGTTAATGTAGTTTTAAATCATAACTATCGTAGATTTTGAGTCATAATTTTACTTACCGCCATCATTATTCTAATCATCGGCTTTATAGTGGGGTTCGAGGATTTTTGTAAGGTATGAGTGAACCAATGCACTTCAGATTTGGGGGCCATCCAAATAGAATCTAATAAGGAGATCTGAATTGTTTATTTTTGTTGTAATATTGCGTGAAAACTTATTTTCTCTTAACCTTCCTATACCCGCATTGGTCTGTGAGACCTTAAAATTATTTTTTCGCAAATATTTTGGTAACTAAATGAAAAAAACTAAACAAACATCTTTAAACATATAAAAATACATTAAAACTGTGACTCAAATTTTACTTTAATTTATGTAGTTATAAATCATAGTTATTGTAGGATTTGTAGGGGTGGGCGTAGCTATCGCGGTATCAACCGTATCAATTATACGGGCCCCCCGAGATATAGTGGCCCCTGAAACGAGATAAGTTTGTAAGAAACTGAGATAGGTACATTTGAAAAAAAAAAATTAATAAATGAAAATAGGATCTCTTTTCTTGTCAGGTATTCCTTGCTACACCCTATAGACAAAATTTGTTTTCTTTTTTTCATATAACTACTTCTGCATGAATCCACACACCAACAAAAATGTGTTTTTTATCGAAGCACATCACCAGTCGAGTCTTTGTCGACTGGCCAAAATATAAACGTCCAACTTCCAACATACAGATACAGAATGAAACAGTTATTATATTTCAACCCAGCGAGCGTTGCGAGGCACGGTCGTTGTCAATTAATGCACACTTTCTTATATCGCCATAGCAATCGCAACTCACTGACACTCCGCGTACATAATGTAGATCAAATCAAAGTAAAAAAGAAAAACAATGAACACGGACCCAGGGACCGGATTGTGATACTATCACAACAAAAACATAAATGTTAAAAAAGTAGCCAAGTTCTTCTAATAGAAAAACCTTTGCTTAACAAGTCAGCCGTAAAAAGTAATGAGATCTAATAGTACGCTTAGTTCTAAGTTTATGAATGTAAAATATCAAATATTTTAAGTAGAGTAATATCGAAGAACCTCAAAATTATTAGAGACATCTACTATTTAATAATTACTGACATAAATTGAGTTGGTTTAATAGTCAAGCTTTCATTTCAAAACTTACTAATTAGGTAAAAAAAGAAAACTTGCCAAGTAAACCAACTCAATTTAAGTCAGTTATTATTAAATAATAGATGTCTCTAATAATAAGTCCTACCCATCTGCCAATTTTAATAAGTTAGAAGTGCTTCATTGAAATGATAATTATAATTGATAAGAAGTGGGTGGAAGAAACGCCCCTGCATGAAAAATTTCATAATCCTGTACAAAACAAAAGTACTTTCAATATATTTAATATTATTTCTGTGAAAATGGGTGGTTGCCAAATTACTTTTTTTCGCAAATATTTTGGTAACTTAATGAAAAAAAAAATAATCAAACATCTTTAAACATATTAAAACACATTAAAACTGTGACTCAAATTTTACTTTAGTTTATGTAGTTTTAAATCATAACTATCGTAGATTTTGAGTCATAATTTTACTTACCGCCATCATTATTCTAATCATCTGCTTTATAGTGGGGTTTGAGGATTTGTGTGAGGTATGAGTGAACCAATGCACTTCAGATTTGGGGGCCATCCATATCGCAAGTGCTTAGTGTCAAATTGAACATAATAACGAGATCTGAATTGTTTATTTGTGTTGTAATGTTGCGTGAAAGCTTCTTTTCTCTTAACCATCCTATACCCGCATTGGTCTGTGAGACCGTAAAATTACTTTTTTTCGCAAATATTTTGGTAACTTAATGAAAAAAAAAATAATCAAACATCTTTAAACATATTAAAACACATTAAAACTGTGACTCAAATTTTACTTTAGTTTATGTAGTTTTAAATCATAACTATTGTAGATTTTGAGTCATAATTTTACTTACTGCCATCATTATTCTAATCATCGCCTTTATAGTGGGGTTTGAGGTTCTGAGTTAAGTATGAGTAAACCAAGCACTTCAGATTTTGGGGCCATCCATAACGCAAGTGCTTAGTTTCAAATAGAATATAAAATAACGCGATCTGAATTGTTTATTTGTGTTGTAATGTTGCGTGAAAGCTTCTTTTCTCTTAACCATCCTATACCCGCATTGGTCTGTGAGACCGTAAAATTACTTTTTTTCGCAAATATTTTGGTAACTTAATGAAAAAAAAAATAATCAAACATCTTTAAACATATTAAAACACATTAAAACTGTGACTCAAATTTTACTTTAGCTTATGTAGTTTTAAATCATAACTATCGTAGATTTTGAGTCATAATTTTAATTACCGCCATCATTATTCTAATCATCGGCTTTATAGTGGGGTTCGAGGATTTGTGTAAGGTATGAGTGAACCAATGCACTTCAGATTTGGGGGCCATCCAAATAGAATCTAATAAGGAGATCTGAATTGTTTATTTTTGTTGTAATATTGCGTGAAAACTTATTTTCTCTTAACCTTCCTATACCCGCATTGGTCTGTGAGACCTTAAAATTATTTTTTCGCAAATATTTTGGTAACTAAATGAAAAAAACTAAACAAACATCTTTAAACATATAAAAATACATTAAAACTGTGACTCAAATTTTACTTTAATTTATGTAGTTATAAATCATAGTTATTGTAGGATTTGTAGGGGTGGGCGTAGCTATCGCGGTATCAACCGTATCAATTATACGGGCCCCCCGAGATATAGTGGCCCCTGAAACGAGATAAGTTTGTATGAAACTGAGATAGGTACATTTGAAAAAAAAAAATTAATAAATGAAAATAGGATCTCTTTTCTTGTCAGGTATTCCTTGCTACACCCTATAGACAAAATTTGTTTTCTTTTTTTCATATAACTACTTCTGCATGAATCCACACACCAACAAAAATGTGTTTTTTATCGAAGCACATCACCAGTCGAGTCTTTGTCGACTGGCCAAAATATAAACGTCCAACTTCCAACATACAGATACAGAATGAAACAGTTATTATATTTCAACCCAGCGAGCGTTGCGAGGCACGGTCGTTGTCAATTTATGCACACTTTCTTATATCGCCATAGCAATCGCAACTCACTGACACTCCGCGTACATAATGTAGATCAAATCAAAGTAAAAAAGAAAAACAATGAACACGGACCCAGGGACCGGATTGTGATACTATCACAACAAAAACATAAATGTTAAAAAAGTAGCCAAGTTCTTCTAATAGAAAAACCTTTGCTTAACAAGTCAGCCGTAAAAAGTAATGAGATCTAATAGTACGCTTAGTTCTAAGTTTATGAATGTAAAATATCAAATATTTTAAGTAGAGTAATATCGAAGAACCTCAAAATTATTAGAGACATCTACTATTTAATAATTACTGACATAAATTGAGTTGGTTTAATAGTCAAGCTTTCATTTCAAAACTTACTAATTAGGTAAAAAAAGAAAACTTGCCAAGTAAACCAACTCAATTTAAGTCAGTTATTATTAAATAATAGATGTCTCTAATAATAAGTCCTACCCATCTGCCAATTTTAATAAGTTAGAAGTGCTTCATTGAAATGATAATTATAATTGATAAGAAGTGGGTGGAAGAAACGCCCCTGCATGAAAAATTTAATAATCCTGTACAAAACAAAAGTACTTTCAATATATTTAATATTATTTCTGTGAAAATGGGTGGTTGCCACGCCCACTGAATGTTAAATCTCAAATTTTTAATTTTCCCTTTGCTTGCATGTCAAGCCCTATCGCTCTGCCAAATTCCATCATTCTACGACAACCAGAAGTGCTCCATATAATTGATATTAATTCTGCGAAAATGGGCGGATGCCACGCCCACTGAATTTAAAACCTCAAATTTTTAAATTTTCCGTTTGCTTGCACTTCTAGCCCTACCGTTCTGCCAAATTTCATCATTCTAAGACAATCAGAAGTGCTCCTCATAATTAATATTAATTGTATTCATATGGGCGGGTGCCACGCCCCTGAATATAAGATATCAAATTTTAAAACTGTTCCTTTTTCTGCACTTTAAGCCCTACCGCTGTACTAAATTTCATCATTCCACGACAATCAGAAATGCTCCAAATAATTTATATCAATTCTATGAAAATGGGCGGAAACCACGCCCCTGAATGGAAATTCTTAAATTTTTTCCTTTGTATACACCACAGGGCCTACCGTTGTTCGAAATTACAAGATTCTACGATGTCGGTTGTGATGATCTGTCAGTGAGTCAGTTACGGTTTTTGCGATTTTTGCAGTCTTATATCTCAGGAAACCGTAGTGCTAAAGAATAGAATTTTGGTGAGTTCCCTAAGCCCGGTGAGCTTAGCAAATGCTGCGAGTTTAAAGTTTCTAACTTTGTTGGTACTGAAGTTAGAGTTGGGGTCGAAAATCGTCTGAGTTTGATCCTGTAAAAAGGGTGTAGTGCCAGAACTTGGCTGGGCACTACCGTGCCCTTTGATAACTCTGACCTACTAACTTACACGAACCAAGAGCTCAAACAATGTAATTACAAATAACGTAAACGTATCAATTATTTTTGTGAACATAATGGGGCATATTCATAGTGATTGCTAAACTGTGCCTGTTTAACCTAGGTTTAGTTTAATTTTTGGACGTTTATTCTATATTTTAAAGTTTGTCATTTTAAAATATTTAAAGCTATTTGTGTATTATAACAAGTTAATGATCGTATAAAAATATAAAAATATAAAGCCAAAAATTTGTAAGTAAAATCGGTCTGTATTCTTTGAGACAAAATTGTATTAAACTGTAGTTTAATTAAACCTGAGTTTAGCGGCGACTATGAATATACCCCAATGTTAACATTTGTTTAAAATTAATGTAACTTAATTTTTATTTAATATAAAAATATACATACCATAATGTATTCTCCTACGAACATTTTCGTCAGAAGATGAGAGAATATCAGACCCGGAATCTTACTGCAAAGTAAATGTTTACTATTGCTGCTTATATATATTGATTTCTCAAACTGAACAAAGATTTCAGAGCATCTATGATCTACTACTTCTTATGCAACCACAAAAACTTTTATCCTTTAGAAATGAAAAGTTTAAAAAGGAAGCAGGAAAACTGGTTGCTAAATCCAATGAGACATGTCTGTTGATCATATTGAACGACTTATTGCTTTAAAATACTGTTTGAAATCAGAAACTCAGAAAATAACTCACAGAGTTATTGCTTATTAAATACAATAGCTTTCATGCAGTTTTCCGGAAGTAATAACGGCATGCTTTTTATTTTTTACGCTTCCGGTAACGACAGCAATAGCTGAGAGAATATTCTCTTAGCTCAAATTAATAAACAATTATTTAAGTACTTCTATGGGACAAGAACGGTTGTCAGACTTATCGATCATGTCCATAGAAGTTGAAAAGCTTGGAAAATTAAAATCATCGTCAGTTATTTAATAAGTTTGGGGAAACAAAGTCAAGAACCATTTTTAATTGAGTTCTTTTGCTGTTAGGATTCCTTTGTTTTAAGTTTTATAATACCTACATACATTACATGTACCTATTTAAAGAAGTTTGCATACCATTAACTATGCTGAACTTGTTACTGTGAGTGTTTTGTTTGATTTGTAAAAATTTTTGTTTTGTTTAATTTGTAATTTCGGAGGGGGCCCCCAACTGATTCTTGATACGGGGCCCCTCGAGGGCTGGCTACTCCTCTGAGGATTTCAGTCATAATTTTACTTATAGCCATCATTATTGTTATCATCGGCTTTATAGTGGGGTTTGAGGATTTGTGTTAGGTATGAGTGAACCAATGCACTTCAGATTTGGGGACCATCCATATCGCAAGTGCTTAGTGTCAAATAGAATATAATAACGAGATCTGAATTGTTTATTTTTGTTGTAATATTGCGTGAAAGCTTTTCCTCTTAACCTTCCTATACCCGCATTGGTCTGTTAGACTATAAAATAACTATTTTTCGCAAATATTTTGGTAACTAAATGAAAAAAACTAAACAAACACATTAAAACTGTGACTCAAATTTTACTTTAATTTGTGTAGTTTTAAATCATAACGAGGTAGAATTTGAGTCATAATTTTACTTTCTGCCATCATTATTCTAATCACCGGCTTTATATTGGGGTTTGAGGGTTTTTGTCAGGTATGAGTGAACCAATGCACTTTAGATTTTGGGGCCACCAATATCACAAGTGCTTAGTGTCAAATAGAATATAATAACGAGATCTTTATTTTTTATGTTTGTTGTAATATTGCGTGAAAGCTTCTTTTCTCTTAACCTTCCTATACCCGCATTGGTCTGTGAGACTATAAAATTAAATTTTTCGGAAATATTTTGGTAACCAAATGAAAAAAACTAAACAAACATCTTAAAACATATTAAAACACATTAAAACTGTGACTCAAAGTTTACTTTAATTTATGTAGTTATAAATCATAATTATTGTAGGATTTGAGTCATAATTTTACTGCCATCATAATTCTAATCATCTGCTTTATAGTGGGGTTTGAGGATTTGTGTGAGGTATGAGTGAACCAATGCACTTCAGATTTGGGGGCCATCCATATCGCAAGTGCTTAGTGTCAAATTGAACATAATAACGAGATCTGAATTGTTTATTTGTGTTGTAATGTTGCGTGAAAGCTTCTTTTCTCTTAACCATCCTATACCCGCATTGGTCTGTGAGACCGTAAAATTACTTTTTTTCGCAAATATTTTGGTAACTTAATGAAAAAAAAAATAATCAAACATCTTTAAACATATTAAAACACATTAAAACTGTGACTCAAATTTTACTTTAGTTTATGTAGTTTTAAATCATAACTATTGTAGATTTTGAGTCATAATTTTACTTACTGCCATCATTATTCTAATCATCGCCTTTATAGTGGGGTTTGAGGTTCTGAGTTAAGTATGAGTAAACCATGCACTTCAGATTTTGGGGCCATCCATAACGCAAGTGCTTAGTTTCAAATAGAATATAAAATAACGCGATCTGAATTGTTTATTTGTGTTGTAATGTTGCGTGAAAGCTTCTTTTCTCTTAACCATCCTATACCCGCATTGGTCTGTGAGACCGTAAAATTACTTTTTTTCGCAAATATTTTGGTAACTTAATGAAAAAAAAAATAATCAAACATCTTTAAACATATTAAAACACATTAAAACTGTGACTCAAATTTTACTTTAGTTTATGTAGTTTTAAATCATAACTATCGTAGATTTTGAGTCATAATTTTACTTACCGCCATCATTATTCTAATCATCGGCTTTATAGTGGGGTTCGAGGATTTGTGTAAGGTATGAGTGAACCAATGCACTTCAGATTTGGGGGCCATCCAAATAGAATCTAATAAGGAGATCTGAATTGTTTATTTTTGTTGTAATATTGCGTGAAAACTTATTTTCTCTTAACCTTCCTATACCCGCATTGGTCTGTGAGACCTTAAAATTATTTTTTCGCAAATATTTTGGTAACTAAATGAAAAAAACTAAACAAACATCTTTAAACATATAAAAATACATTAAAACTGTGACTCAAATTTTACTTTAATTTATGTAGTTATAAATCATAGTTATTGTAGGATTTGTAGGGGTGGGCGTAGCTATCGCGGTATCAACCGTATCAATTATACGGGCCCCCCGAGATATAGTGGCCCCTGAAACGAGATAAGTTTGTAAGAAACTGAGATAGGTACATTTGAAAAAAAAAAATTAATAAATGAAAATAGGATCTCTTTTCTTGTCAGGTATTCCTTGCTACACCCTATAGACAAAATTTGTTTTCTTTTTTTCATATAACTACTTCTGCATGAATCCACACACCAACAAAAATGTATTTTTTATCGAAGCACATCACCAGTCGAGTCTTTGTCGACTGGCCAAAATATAAACGTCCAACTTCCAACATACAGATACAGAATGAAACAGTTATTATATTTCAACCCAGCGAGCGTTGCGAGGCACGGTCGTTGTCAATTTATGCACACTTTCTTATATCGCCATAGCAATCGCAACTCACTGAAACTCCGCGTACATAATGTAGATCAAATCAAAGTAAAAAAGAAAAACAATGAACACGGACCCAGGGACCGGATTGTGATACTATCACAACAAAAACATAAATGTTAAAAAAGTAGCCAAGTTCTTCTAATAGAAAAACCTTTGCTTAACAAGTCAGCCGTAAAAAGTAATGAGATCTAATAGTACGCTTAGTTCTAAGTTTATGAATGTAAAATATCAAATATTTTAAGTAGAGTAATATCGAAGAACCTCAAAATTATTAGAGACATCTACTATTTAATAATTACTGACATAAATTGAGTTGGTTTAATAGTCAAGCTTTCATTTCAAAACTTACTAATTAGGTAAAAAAAGAAAACTTGCCAAGTAAACCAACTCAATTTAAGTCAGTTATTATTAAATAATAGATGTCTCTAATAATAAGTCCTACCCATCTGCCAATTTTAATAAGTTAGAAGTGCTTCATTGAAATGATAATTATAATTGATAAGAAGTGGGTGGAAGAAACGCCCTGCATGAAAAATTTCATAATCCTGTACAAAACAAAAGTACTTTCAATATATTTAATATTATTTCTGTGAAAATGGGTGGTTGCCACGCCCACTGAATGTTAAATCTCAAATTTTTAATTTTCCCTTTGCTTGCATGTCAAGCCCTATCGCTCTGCCAAATTCCATCATTCTACGACAACCAGAAGTGCTCCATATAATTGATATTAATTCTGCGAAAATGGGCGGATGCCACGCCCACTGAATTTAAAATCTCAAATTTTTAAATTTTCCGTTTGCTTGCACTTCTAGCCCTACCGTTCTGCCAAATTTCATCATTCTAAGACAATCAGAAGTGCTCCTCATAATTAATATTAATTGTATTCATATGGGCGGGTGCCACGCCACTGAATATAAGATATCAAATTTTAAAACTGTTCCTTTGTCTGCACTTTAAGCCCTACCGCTGTACTAAATTTCATCATTCCACGACAATCAGAAATGCTCCAAATAATTTATATCAATTCTATGAAAATGGGCGGAAACCACGCCCCTGAATGGAAATTCTTAAATTTTTTCCTTTGTATACACCACAGGGCCTACCGTTGTTCGAAATTACAAGATTCTACGATGTCGGTTGTGATGATCTGTCAGTGAGTCAGATACGGTTTTTGCGATTTTTGCAGTCTTATATCTCAGGAAACCGTAGTGCTAAAGAAAAGAATTTTGGTGAGTTCCCTAAGCCCGGTGAGCTTAGCAAATGCTGCGAGTTTAAAGTTTCTAACTTTATTGGTACTGAAGTTAGAGTTGGGGTCGAAAATCGTCTGAGTTTGATCCTGTAAAAAGGGTGTAGTGCCAGAACTTGGCTGGGCACTACCGTGCCCTTTGATAACTCTGACCTACTAACTTACACGAACCAAGAGCTCGAACAATGTAATTACAAATAACGTAAACGTATAAATTATTTTTGTGAACATAATGGGGCATATTCATAGTGATTGCTAAACTGTGCCTGTTTAACCTAGGTTTAGTTTAATTTTTGGACGTTTATTCTATATTTTAAAGTTTGTCATTTTAAAATATTTAAAGCTATTTGTGTATTATAACAAGTTAATGATCGTATAAAAATATAAAAATATAAAGCCAAAAATTTGTAAGTAAAATCGGTCTGTATTCTTTGAGACAAAATTGTATTAAACTGTAGTTTAATTAAACCTGGGTTTAGCGGCGACTATGAATATACCCCAATGTTAACATTTGTTTAAAATTAATGTAACTTAATTTTTATTTAATATAAAAATATACATACCATAATGTATTCTCCTACGAACATTTTCGTCAGAAGATGAGAGAATATCAGACCCGGAATCTTACTTCAAAGTAAATGTTTACTATTGCTGCTTATATATATTGATTTCTCAAACTGAACAAAGATTTCAGAGCATCTATGATCTACTACTTCTTATGCAACCACAAAAACTTTTATCCTTTAGAAATGAAAAGTTTAAAAAGGAAGCAGGAAAACTGGTTGCTAAATCCAATGAGACATGTCTGTTGATCATATTGAACGACTTATTGCTTTAAAATACTGTTTGAAATCAGAAACTCAGAAAATAACTCACAGAGTTATTGCTTATTAAATACAATAGCTTTCATGCAGTTTTCCGGAAGTAATAACGGCATGCTTTTTATTTTTTATGCTTCCGGTAACGACAGCAAAAGCTGAGAGAATATTCTCTTAGCTCAAATTAATAAACAATTATTTAAGTACTTCTATGGGACAAGAACGGTTGTCAGACTTATCGATCATGTCCATAGAAGTTGAAAAGCTTGGAAAATTAAAATCATCGTCAGTTATTTAATAAGTTTGGGGAAACAAAGTCAAGAACCATTTTTAATTGAGTTCTTTTGCTGTTAGGATTCCTTTGTTTTAAGTTTTATAATACCTACATACATTACATGTACATATTTAAAGAAGTTTGCATACCATTAACTATGCTGAACTTGTTACTGTGAGTGTTTTGTTTGATTTGTAAAAATTTTTTTTTTGTTTAATTTGTAATTTCGGAGGGGGCCCCCAACTGATTCTTGATACGGGGCCCCTCGAGGGCTGGCTACTCCTCTGAGGATTTCAGTCATAATTTTACTTATAGCCATCATTATTGTTATCATCGGCTTTATAGTGGGGTTTGAGGATTTGTGTTAGGTATGAGTGAACCAATGCACTTCAGATTTGGGGACCATCCATATCGCAAGTGCTTAGTGTCAAATAGAATATAATAACGAGATCTGAATTGTTTATTTTTGTTGTAATATTGCGTGAAAGCTTTTCCTCTTAACCTTCCTATACCCGCATTGGTCTGTTAGACTATAAAATAACTATTTTTCGCAAATATTTTGGTAACTAAATGAAAAAAACTAAACAAACACATTAAAACTGTGACTCAAATTTTACTTTAATTTGTGTAGTTTTAAATCATAACGAGGTAGAATTTGAGTCATAATTTTACTTTCTGCCATCATTATTCTAATCACCGGCCTTATATTGGGGTTTGAGGGTTTTTGTCAGGTATGAGTGAACCAATGCACTTTAGATTTTGGGGCCACCCATATCACAAGTGCTTAGTGTCAAATAGAATATAATAACGAGATCTTTATTTTTTATGTTTGTTGTAATATTGCGTGAAAGCTTCTTTTCTCTTAACCTTCCTATACCCGCATTGGTCTGTGAGACTATAAAATTAAATTTTTCGGAAATATTTTGGTAACCAAATGAAAAAAACTAAACAAACATCTTAAAACATATTAAAACACATTAAAACTGTGACTCAAAGTTTACTTTAATTTATGTAGTTATAAATCATAATTATTGTAGGATTTGAGTCATAATTTTACTGCCATCATAATTCTAATCATCTGCTTTATAGTGGGGTTTGAGGATTTGTGTGAGGTATGAGTGAACTAATGCACTTCAGATTTGGGGGCCATCCATATCGCAAGTGCTTAGTGTCAAATTGAACATAATAACGAGATCTGAATTGTTTATTTGTGTTGTAATGTTGCGTGAAAGCTTCTTTTCTCTTAACCATCCTATACCCGCATTGGTCTGTGAGACCGTAAAATTACTTTTTTTCGCAAATATTTTGGTAACTTAATGAAAAAAAAAATAATCAAACATCTTTAAACATATTAAAACACATTAAAACTGTGACTCAAATTTTACTTTAGTTTATGTAGTTTTAAATCATAACTATTGTAGATTTTGAGTCATAATTTTACTTACTGCCATCATTATTCTAATCATCGCCTTTATAGTGGGGTTTGAGGTTCTGAGTTAAGTATGAGTAAACCAAGCACTTCAGATTTTGGGGCCATCCATAACGCAAGTGCTTAGTTTCAAATAGAATATAAAATAACGCGATCTGAATTGTTTATTTGTGTTGTAATGTTGCGTGAAAGCTTCTTTTCTCTTAACCATCCTATACCCGCATTGGTCTGTGAGACCGTAAAATTACTTTTTTTCGCAAATATTTTGGTAACTTAATGAAAAAAAAAAATAATCAAACATCTTTAAACATATTAAAACACATTAAAACTGTGACTCAAATTTTACTTTAGTTTATGTAGTTTTAAATCATAACTATCGTAGATTTTGAGTCATAATTTTACTTACCGCCATCATTATTCTAATCATCGGCTTTAGAGTGGGGTTCGAGGATTTGTGTAAGGTATGAGTGAACCAATGCACTTCAGATTTGGGGGCCATCCAAATAGAATCTAATAAGGAGATCTGAATTGTTTATTTTTGTTGTAATATTGCGTGAAAACTTATTTTCTCTTAACCTTCCTATACCCGCATTGGTCTGTGAGACCTTAAAATTATTTTTTCGCAAATATTTTGGTAACTAAATGAAAAAAACTAAACAAACATCTTTAAACATATAAAAATACATTAAAACTGTGACTCAAATTTTACTTTAATTTATGTAGTTATAAATCATAGTTATTGTAGGATTTGTAGGGGTGGGCGTAGCTATCGCGGTATCAACCGTATCAATTATACGGGCCCCCCGAGATATAGTGGCCCCTGAAACGAGATAAGTTTGTAAGAAACTGAGATAGGTACATTTGAAAAAAAAAAAAATTAATAAATGAAAATAGGATCTCTTTTCTTGTCAGGTATTCCTTGCTACACCCTATAGACAAAATTTGTTTTCTTTTTTTCATATAACTACTTCTGCATGAATCCACACACCAACAAAAATGTGTTTTTTATCGAAGCACATCACCAGTCGAGTCTTTGTCGACTGGCCAAAATATAAACGTCCAACTTCCAACATACAGATACAGAATGAAACAGTTATTATATTTCAACCCAGCGAGCGTTGCGAGGCACGGTCGTTGTCAATTTATGCACACTTTCTTATATCGCCATAGCAATCGCAACTCACTGACACTCCGCGTACATAATGTAGATCAAATCAAAGTAAAAAAGAAAAACAATGAACACGGACCCAGGGACCGGATTGTGATACTATCACAACAAAAACATAAATGTTAAAAAAGTAGCCAAGTTCTTCTAATAGAAAAACCTTTGCTTAACAAGTCAGCCGTAAAAAGTAATGAGATCTAATAGTACGCTTAGTTCTAAGTTTATGAATGTAAAATATCAAATATTTTAAGTAGAGTAATATCGAAGAACCTCAAAATTATTAGAGACATCTACTATTTAATAATTACTGACATAAATTGAGTTGGTTTAATAGTCAAGCTTTCATTTCAAAACTTACTAATTAGGTAAAAAAAGAAAACTTGTCAAGTAAACCAACTCAATTTAAGTCAGTTATTATTAAATAATAGATGTCTCTAATAATAAGTCCTACCCATCTGCCAATTTTAATAAGTTAGAAGTGCTTCATTGAAATGATAATTATAATTGATAAGAAGTGGGTGGAAGAAACGCCCCTGCATGAAAAATTTCATAATCCTGTACAAAACAAAAGTACTTTCAATATATTTAATATTATTTCTGTGAAAATGGGTGGTTGCCACGCCCACTGAATGTTAAATCTCAAATTTTTAATTTTCCCTTTGCTTGCATGTCAAGCCCTATCGCTCTGCCAAATTCCATCATTCTACGACAACCAGAAGTGCTCCATATAATTGATATTAATTCTGCGAAAATGGGCGGATGCCACGCCCACTGAATTTAAAATCTCAAATTTTTAAATTTTCCGTTTGCTTGCACTTCTAGCCCTACCGTTCTGCCAAATTTCATCATTCTAAGACAATCAGAAGTGCTCCTCATAATTAATATTAATTGTATTCATATGGGCGGGTGCCACGCCCCTGAATATAAGATATCAAATTTTAAAACTGTTCCTTTGTCTGCACTTTAAGCCCTACCGCTGTACTAAATTTCATCATTCCACGACAATCAGAAATGCTCCAAATAATTTATATCAATTCTATGAAAATGGGCGGAAACCACGCCCCTGAATGGAAATTCTTAAATTTTTTCCTTTGTATACACCACAGGGCCTACCGTTGTTCGAAATTACAAGATTCTACGATGTCGGTTGTGATGATCTGTCAGTGAGTCAGTTACGGTTTTTGCGATTTTTGCAGTCTTATATCTCAGGAAACCGTAGTGCTAAAGAATAGAATTTTGGTGAGTTCCCTAAGCCCGGTGAGCTTAGCAAATGCTGCGAGTTTAAAGTTTTTAACTTTATTGGTACTGAAGTTAGAGTTGGGGTCGAAAATCGTCTGAGTTTGATCCTGTAAAAAGGGTGTAGTGCCAGAACTTGGCTGGGCACTACCGTGCCCTTTGATAACTCTGACCTACTAACTTACACGAACCAAGAGCTCGAACAATGTAATTACAAATAACGTAAACGTATCAATTATTTTTGTGAACATAATGGGGCATATTCATAGTGATTGCTAAACTGTGCCTGTTTAACCTAGGTTTAGTTTAATTTTTGGACGTTTATTCTATATTTTAAAGTTTGTCATTTTAAAATATTTAAAGCTATTTGTGTATTATAACAAGTTAATGATCGTATAAAAATATAAAAATATAAAGCCAAAAATTTGTAAGTAAAATCGGTCTGTATTCTTTGAGACAAAATTGTATTAAACTGTAGTTTAATTAAACCTGGGTTTAGCGGCGACTATGAATATACCCCAATGTTAACATTTGTTTAAAATTAATGTAACTTAATTTTTATTTAATATAAAAATATACATACCATAATGTATTCTCCTACGAACATTTTTGTCAGAAGATGAGAGAATATCAGACCCGGAATCTTACTTCAAAGTAAATGTTTACTATTGCTGCTTATATATATTGATTTCTCAAACTGAACAAAGATTTCAGAGCATCTATGATCTACTACTTCTTATGCAACCACAAAAACTTTTATCCTTTAGAAATGAAAAGTTTAAAAAGGAAGCAGGAAAACTGGTTGCTAAATCCAATGAGACATGTCTGTTGATCATATTGAACGACTTATTGCTTTAAAATACTGTTTGAAATCAGAAACTCAGAAAATAACTCACAGAGTTATTGCTTATTAAATACAATAGCTTTCATGCAGTTTTCCGGAAGTAATAACGGCATGCTTTTTATTTTTTACGCTTCCGGTAACGACAGCAATAGCTGAGAGAATATTCTCTTAGCTCAAATTAATAAACAATTATTTAAGTACTTCTATGGGACAAGAACGGTTGTCAGACTTATCGATCATGTCCATAGAAGTTGAAAAGCTTGGAAAATTAAAATCATCGTCAGTTATTTAATAAGTTTGGGGAAACAAAGTCAAGAACCATTTTTAATTGAGTTCTTTTGCTGTTAGGATTCCTTTCCTTTCCTTCCATTAAAACTGTGACTCAAATTTTACTTTAGTTTATGTAGTTTTAAATCATAACTATTGTAGATTTTGAGTCATAATTTTACTTACTGCCATCATTATTCTAATCATCGCCTTTATAGTGGGGTTTGAGGTTCTGAGTTAAGTATGAGTAAACCAAGCACTTCAGATTTTGGGGCCATCCATAACGCAAGTGCTTAGTTTCAAATAGAATATAAAATAACGCGATCTGAATTGTTTATTTGTGTTGTAATGTTGCGTGAAAGCTTCTTTTCTCTTAACCATCCTATACCCGCATTGGTCTGTGAGACCGTAAAATTACTTTTTTTCGCAAATATTTTGGTAACTTAATGAAAACAAAAATAATCAAACATCTTTAAACATATTAAAACACATTAAAACTGTGACTCAAATTTTACTTTAGTTTATGTAGTTTTAAATCATAACTATCGTAGATTTTGAGTCATAATTTTACTTACCGCCATGATTATTCTAATCATCGGCTTTATAGTGGGGTTCGAGGATTTGTGTAAGGCATGAGTGAACCAATGCACTTCAGATTTGGGGGCCATCCAAATAGAATCTAATAAGGAGATCTGAATTGTTTATTTTTGTTGTAATATTGCGTGAAAACTTATTTTCTCTTAACCTTCCTATACCCGCATTGGTCTGTGAGACCTTAAAATTATTTTTTCGCAAATATTTTGGTAACTAAATGAAAAAAACTAAACAAACATCTTTAAACATATAAAAATACATTAAAACTGTGACTCAAATTTTACTTTAATTTATGTAGTTATAAATCATAGTTATTGTAGGATTTGTAGGGGTGGGCGTAGCTATCGCGGTATCAACCGTATCAATTATACGGGCCCCCCGAGATATAGTGGCCCCTGAAACGACATAAGTTTGTAAGAAACTGAGATAGGTACATTTGAAAAAAAAAAAATTAATAAATGAAAATAGGATCTCTTTTCTTGTCAGGTATTCCTTGCTACACCCTATAGACAAAATTTGTTTTCTTTTTTTCATATAACTACTTCTGCATGAATCCACACACCAACAAAAATGTGTTTTTTATCGAAGCACATCACCAGTCGAGTCTTTGTCGACTGGCCAAAATATAAACGTCCAACTTCCAACATACAGATACAGAATGAAACAGTTATTATATTTCAACCCAGCGAGCGTTGCGAGGCACGGTCGTTGTCAATTTATGCACACTTTCTTATATCGCCATAGCAATCGCAACTCACTGACACTCCGCGTACATAATGTAGATCAAATCAAAGTAAAAAAGAAAAACAATGAACACGGACCCAGGGACCGGATTGTGATACTATCACAACAAAAACATAAATGTTAAAAAAGTAGCCAAGTTCTTCTAATAGAAAAACCTTTGCTTAACAAGTCAGCCGTAAAAAGTAATGAGATCTAATAGTACGCTTAGTTCTAAGTTTATGAATGTTAAATATCAAATATTTTAAGTAGAGTAATATCGAAGAACCTCAAAATTATTAGAGACATCTACTATTTAATAATTACTGACATAAATTGAGTTGGTTTAATAGTCAAGCTTTCATTTCAAAACTTACTAATTAGGTAAAAAAAGAAAACTTGCCAAGTAAACCAACTCAATTTAAGTCAGTTATTATTAAATAATAGATGTCTCTAATAATAAGTCCTACCCATCTGCCAATTTTAATAAGTTAGAAGTGCTTCATTGAAATGATAATTATAATTGATAAGAAGTGGGTGGAAGAAACGCCCCTGCATGAAAAATTTCATAATCCTGTACAAAACAAAATTACTTTCAATATATTTAATATTATTTCTGTGAAAATGGGTGGTTGCCACGCCCACTGAATGTTAAATCTCAAATTTTTAATTTTCCCTTTGCTTGCATGTCAAGCCCTATCGCTCTGCCAAATTCCATCATTCTACGACAACCAGAAGTGCTCCTTATAATTGATATTAATTCTGCGAAAATGGGCGGATGCCACGCCCACTGAATTTAAAATCTCAAATTTTTGTTTTGCTTGCACTTCTAGCCCTACCGTTCTGCCAAATTTCATCATTCTAAGACAATCAGAAGTGCTCCTCATAATTAATATTAATTGTATTCATATGGGCGGGTGCCACGCCCCTGAATATAAGATATCAAATTTTAAAACTGTTCCTTTGTCTGCACTTTAAGCCCTACCGCTGTACTAAATTTCATCATTCCACGACAATCAGAAATGCTCCAAATAATTTATATCAATTCTATGAAAATGGGCGGAAACCACGCCCCTGAATGGAAATTCTTAATTTTTTTCCTTTGTATACACCACAGGGCCTACCGTTGTTCGAAATTACAAGATTCTACGATGTCGGTTGTGATGATCTGTCAGTGAGTCAGTTACGGTTTTTGCGATTTTTGCAGTCTTATATCTCAGGAAACCGTAGTGCTAAAGAATAGAATTTTGGTGAGTTCCCTAAGCCCGGTGAGCTTAGCAAATGCTGCGAGTTTAAAGTTTCTAACTTTATTGGTACTGAAGTTAGAGTTGGGGTCGAAAATCGTCTGAGTTTGATCCTGTAAAAAGGGTGTAGTGCCAGAACTTGGCTGGGCACTACCGTGCCCTTTGATAACTCTGACCTACTAACTTACACGAACCAAGAGCTCGAACAATGTAATTACAAATAACGTAAACGTATCAATTATTTTTGTGAACATAATGGGGCATATTCATAGTGATTGCTAAACTGTGCCTGTTTAACCTAGGTTTAGTTTAATTTTTGGACGTTTATTCTATATTTTAAAGTTTGTCATTTTAAAATATTTAAAGCTATTTGTGTATTATAACAAGTTGATGATCGTATAAAAATATAAAAATATAAAGCCAAAAATTTGTAAGTAAAATCGGTCTGTATTCTTTGAGACAAAATTGTATTAAACTGTAGTTTAATTAAACCTGGGTTTAGCGGCGACTATGAATATACCCCAATGTTAACATTTGTTTAAAATTAATGTAACTTAATTTTTATTTAATATTAAAATGTACATAACATAATGTATTCTCCTACGAACATTTTCGTTAGAAGATGAGAGAATATCAGACCCGGAATCTTACTTCAAAGTAAATGTTTACTATTGCTGCTTATATATATTGATTTCTCAAACTGAACAAAGATTTCAGAGCATCTATGATCTACTACTTCTTATGCAACCACAAAAACTTTTATCCTTTAGAAATGAAAAGTTTAAAAAGGAAGCAGGAAAACTGGTTGCTAAATCCAATGAGACATGTCTGTTGATCATATTGAACGACTTATTGCTTTAAAATACTGTTTGAAATCAGAAACTCAGAAAATAACTCACAGAGTTATTGCTTATTAAATACAATAGCTTTCATGCAGTTTTCCGGAAGTAATAACGGCATGCTTTTTATTTTTTACGCTTCCGGTAACGACAGCAATAGCTGAGAGAATATTCTCTTAGCTCAAATTAATAAACAATTATTTAAGTACTTCTATGGGACAAGAACGGTTGTCAGACTTATCGATCATGTCCATAGAAGTTGAAAAGCTTGGAAAATTAAAATCATCGTCAGTTATTTAATAAGTTTGGGGAAACAAAGTCAAGAACCATTTTTAATTGAGTTCTTTTGCTGTTAGGATTCCTTTGTTTTAAGTTTTATAATACCTACATACATTACATGTACCTATTTAAAGAAGTTTGCATACCATTAACTATGCTGAACTTGTTACTGTGAGTGTTTTGTTTGATTTGTAAAAATTTTTTTTTTGTTTAATTTGTAATTTCGGAGGGGGCCCCCAACTGATTCTTGATACGGGGCCCCTCGAGGGCTGGCTACTCCTCTGAGGATTTCAGTCATAATTTTACTTATAGCCATCATTATTGTTATCATCGGCTTTATAGTGGGGTTTGAGGATTTGTGTTAGGTATGAGTGAACCAATGCACTTCAGATTTGGGGACCATCCATATCGCAAGTGCTTAGTGTCAAATAGAATATAATAACGAGATCTGAATTGTTTATTTTTGTTGTAATATTGCGTGAAAGCTTTTCCTCTTAACCTTCCTATACCCGCATTGGTCTGTTAGACTATAAAATAACTATTTTTCGCAAATATTTTGGTAACTAAATGAAAAAAACTAAACAAACACATTAAAACTGTGACTCAAATTTTACTTTAATTTGTGTAGTTTTAAATCATAACGAGGTAGAATTTGAGTCATAATTTTACTTTCTGCCATCATTATTCTAATCACCGGCTTTATATTGGGGTTTGAGGGTTTTTGTCAGGTATGAGTGAACCAATGCACTTTAGATTTTGGGGCCACCCATATCACAAGTGCTTAGTGTCAAATAGAATATAATAACGAGATCTTTATTTTTTATGTTTGTTGTAATATTGCGTGAAAGCTTCTTTTCTCTTAACCTTCCTATACCCGCATTGGTCTGTGAGACTATAAAATTAAATTTTTCGGAAATATTTTGGTAACCAAATGAAAAAAACTAAACAAACATCTTAAAACATATTAAAACACATTAAAACTGTGACTCAAAGTTTACTTTAATTTATGTAGTTATAAATCATAATTATTGTAGGATTTGAGTCATAATTTTACTGCCATCATAATTCTAATCATCTGCTTTATAGTGGGGTTTGAGGATTTGTGTGAGATATGAGTGAACCAATGCACTTCAGATTTGGGGGCCATCCATATCGCAAGTGCTTAGTGTCAAATTGAACATAATAACGAGATCTGAATTGTTTATTTGTTTTGTAATGTTGCGTGAAAGCTTCTTTTCTCTTAACCATCCTATACCCGCATTGGTCTGTGAGACCGTAACATTACTTTTTTTCGCAAATATTTTGGTAACTTAATGAAAAAAAAAATAATCAAACATCTTTAAACATATTAAAACACATTAAAACTGTGACTCAAATTTTACTTTAGTTTATGTAGTTTTAAATCATAACTATTGTAGATTTTGAGTCATAATTTTACTTACTGCCATCATTATTCTAATCATCGCCTTTATAGTGGGGTTTGAGGTTCTGAGTTAAGTATGAGTAAACCAAGCACTTCAGATTTTGGGGCCATCCATAACGCAAGTGCTTAGTTTCAAATAGAATATAAAATAACGCGATCTGAATTGTTTATTTGTGTTGTAATGTTGCGTGAAAGCTTCTTTTCTCTTAACCATCCTATACCCGCATTGGTCTGTGAGACCGTAAAATTACTTTTTTTCGCAAATATTTTGGTAACTTAATGAAAAAAAAAAATAATCAAACATCTTTAAACATATTAAAACACATTAAAACTGTGACTCAAATTTTACTTTAGTTTATGTAGTTTTAAATCATAACTATCGTAGATTTTGAGTCATAATTTTACTTACCGCCATCATTATTCTAATCATCGGCTTTATAGTGGGGTTCGAGGATTTGTGTAAGGTATGAGTGAACCAATGCACTTCAGATTTGGGGGCCATCCAAATAGAATCTAATAAGGAGATCTGAATTGTTTATTTTTTTTGTAATATTGCGTGAAAACTTATTTTCTCTTAACCTTCCTATACCCGCATTGGTCTGTGAGACCTTAAAATTATTTTTTCGCAAATATTTTGGTAACTAAATGAAAAAAACTAAACAAACATCTTTAAACATATAAAAATACATTAAAACTGTGACTCAAATTTTACTTTAATTTATGTAGTTATAAATCATAGTTATTGTAGGATTTGTAGGGGTGGGCGTAGCTATCGCGGTATCAACCGTATCAATTATTCGGGCCCCCCGAGATATAGTGGCCCCTGAAACGAGATAAGTTTGTAAGAAACTGAGATAGGTACATTTGAAAAAAAAAAAATTAATAAATGAAAATAGGATCTCTTTTCTTGTCAGGTATTCCTTGCTACACCCTATAGACAAAATTTGTTTTCTTTTTTTCATATAACTACTTCTGCATGAATCCACACACCAACAAAAATGTGTTTTTTATCGAAGCACATCACCAGTCGAGTCTTTGTCGACTGGCCAAAATATAAACGTCCAACTTCCAACATACAGATACAGAATGAAACAGTTATTATATTTCAACCCAGCGAGCGTTGCGAGGCACGGTCGTTGTCAATTTATGCACACTTTCTTATATCGCCATAGCAATCGCAACTCACTGACACTCCGCGTACATAATGTAGATCAAATCAAAGTAAAAAAGAAAAACAATGAACACGGACCCAGGGACCGGATTGTGATACTATCACAACAAAAACATAAATGTTAAAAAAGTAGCCAAGTTCTTCTAATAGAAAAACCTTTGCTTAACAAGTCAGCCGTAAAAAGTAATGAGATCTAATAGTACGCTTAGTTCTAAGTTTATGAATGTAAAATATCAAATATTTTAAGTAGAGTAATATCGAAGAACCTCAAAATTATTAGAGACATCTACTATTTAATAATTACTGACATAAATTGAGTTGGTTTAATAGTCAAGCTTTCATTTCAAAACTTACTAATTAGGTAAAAAAAGAAAACTTGCCAAGTAAACCAACTCAATTTAAGTCAGTTATTATTAAATAATAGATGTCTCTAATAATAAGTCCTACCCATCTGCCAATTTTAATAAATTAGAAGTGCTTCATTGAAATGATAATTATAATTGATAAGAAGTGGGTGGAAGAAACGCCCCTGCATGAAAAATTTCATAATCCTGTACAAAACAAAAGTACTTTCAATATATTTAATATTATTTCTGTGAAAATGGGTGGTTGCCAAATTACTTTTTTTCGCAAATATTTTGGTAACTTAATGAAAAAAAAAATAATCAAACATCTTTAAACATATTAAAACACATTAAAACTGTGACTCAAATTTTACTTTAGTTTATGTAGTTTTAAATCATAACTATCGTAGATTTTGAGTCATAATTTTACTTACCGCCATCATTATTCTAATCATCTGCTTTATAGTGGGGTTTGAGGATTTGTGTGAGGTATGAGTGAACCAATGCACTTCAGATTTGGGGGCCATCCATATCGCAAGTGCTTAGTGTCAAATTGAACATAAAAACGAGATCTGAATTGTTTATTTGTGTTGTAATGTTGCGTGAAAGCTTCTTTTCTCTTAACCATCCTATACCCGCATTGGTCTGTGAGACCGTAAAATTACTTTTTTTCGCAAATATTTTGGTAACTTAATGAAAAAAAAAATAATCAAACATCTTTAAACATATTAAAACACATTAAAACTGTGACTCAAATTTTACTTTAGTTTATGTAGTTTTAAATCATAACTATTGTAGATTTTGAGTCATAATTTTACTTACTGCCATCATTATTCTAATCATCGCCTTTATAGTGGGGTTTGAGGTTCTGAGTTAAGTATGAGTAAACCAAGCACTTCAGATTTTGGGGCCATCCATAACGCAAGTGCTTAGTTTCAAATAGAATATAAAATAACGCGATCTGAATTGTTTATTTGTGTTGTAATGTTGCGTGAAAGCTTCTTTTCTCTTAACCATCCTATACCCGCATTGGTCTGTGAGACCGTAAAATTACTTTTTTTCGCAAATATTTTGGTAACTTAATGAAAACAAAAATAATCAAACATCTTTAAACATATTAAAACACATTAAAACTGTGACTCAAATTTTACTTTAGTTAATGTAGTTTTAAATCATAACTATCGTAGATTTTGAGTCATAATTTTACTTACCGCCATCATTATTCTAATCATCGGCCTTATAGTGGGGTTCGAGGATTTGTGTAAGGTATGAGTGAACCAATGCACTTCAGATTTGGGGGCCATCCAAATAGAATCTAATAAGGAGATCTGAATTGTTTATTTTTGTTGTAATATTGCGTGAAAACTTATTTTCTCTTAACCTTCCTATACCCGCATTGGTCTGTGAGACCTTAAAATTATTTTTTCGCAAATATTTTGGTAACTAAATGAAAAAAACTAAACAAACATCTTTAAACATATAAAAATACATTAAAACTGTGACTCAAATTTTACTTTAATTTATGTAGTTATAAATCATAGTTATTGTAGGATTTGTAGGGGTGGGCGTAGCTATCGCGGTATCAACCGTATCAATTATACGGGCCCCCCGAGATATAGTGGCCCCTGAAACGAGATAAGTTTGTAAGAAACTGAGATAGGTACATTTGAAAAAAAAAAAATTAATAAATGAAAATAGGATCTCTTTTCTTGTCAGGTATTCCTTGCTACACCCTATAGACAAAATTTGTTTTCTTTTTTTCATATAACTACTTCTGCATGAATCCACACACCAACAAAAATGTGTTTTTTATCGAAGCACATCACCAGTCGAGTCTTTGTCGACTGGCCAAAATATAAACGTCCAACTTCCAACATACAGATACAGAATGAAACAGTTATTATATTTCAACCCAGCGAGCGTTGCGAGGCACGGTCGTTGTCAATTTATGCACACTTTCTTATATCGCCATAGCAATCGCAACTCACTGACACTCCGCGTACATAATGTAGATCAAATCAAAGTAAAAAAGAAAAACAATGAACACGGACCCAGGGACCGGATTGTGATACTATCACAACAAAAACATAAATGTTAAAAAAGTAGCCAAGTTCTTCTAATAGAAAAACCTTTGCTTAACAAGTCAGCCGTAAAAAGTAATGAGATCTAATAGTACGCTTAGTTCTAAGTTTATGAATGTTAAATATCAAATATTTTAAGTAGAGTAATATCGAAGAACCTCAAAATTATTAGAGACATCTACTATTTAATAATTACTGACATAAATTGAGTTGGTTTAATAGTCAAGCTTTCATTTCAAAACTTACTAATTAGGTAAAAAAAGAAAACTTGCCAAGCAAACCAACTCAATTTAAGTCAGTTATTATTAAATAATAGATGTCTCTAATAATAAGTCCTACCCATCTGCCAATTTTAATAAGTTAGAAGTGCTTCATTGAAATGATAATTATAATTGATAAGAAGTGGGTGGAAGAAACGCCCCTGCATGAAAAATTTCATAATCCTGTACAAAACAAAAGTACTTTCAATATATTTAATATTATTTCTGTGAAAATGGGTGGTTGCCACGCCCACTGAATGTTAAATCTCAAATTTTTAATTTTCCCTTTGCTTGCATGTCAAGCCCTATCGCTCTGCCAAATTCCATCATTCTACGACAACCAGAAGTGCTCCATATAATTGATATTAATTCTGCGAAAATGGGCGGATGCCACGCCCACTGAATTTAAAATCTCAAATTTTTAAATTTTCCGTTTGCTTGCACTTCTAGCCCTACCGTTCTGCCAAATTTCATCATTCTAAGACAATCAGAAGTGCTCCTCATAATTAATATTAATTGTATTCATATGGGCGGGTGCCACGCCCCTGAATATAAGATATCAAATTTTAAAACTGTTCCTTTGTCTGCACTTTAAGCCCTACCGCTGTACTAAATTTCATCATTCCACGACAATCAGAAATGCTCCAAATAATTTATATCAATTCTATGAAAATGGGCGGAAACCACGCCCCTGAATGGAAATTCTTAAATTTTTTCCTTTGTATACACCACAGGGCCTACCGTTGTTCGAAATTACAAGATTCTACGATGTCGGTTGTGATGATCTGTCAGTGAGTCAGTTACGGTTTTTGCGATTTTTGCAGTCTTATATCTCAGGAAACCGTAGTGCTAAAGAATAGAATTTTGGTGAGTTCCCTAAGCCCGGTGAGCTTAGCAAATGCTGCGAGTTTAAAGTTTCTAACTTTATTGGTACTGAAGTTAGAGTTGGGGTCGAAAATCGTCTGAGTTTGATCCTGTAAAAAGGGTGTAGTGCCAGAACTTGGCTGGGCACTACCGTGCCCTTTGATAACTCTGACCTACTAACTTACACGAACCAAGAACTCGAACAATGTAATTACAAATAACGTAAACGTATCAATTATTTTTGTGAACATAATGGGGCATATTCATAGTGATTGCTAAACTGTGCCTGTTTAACCTAGGTTTAGTTTAATTTTTGGACGTTTATTCTATATTTTAAAGTTTGTCATTTTAAAATATTTAAAGCTATTTGTGTATTATAACAAGTTAATGATCGTATAAAAATATAAAAATATAAAGCCAAAAATTTGTAAGTAAAATCGGTCTGTATTCTTTGAGACAAAATTGTATTAAACTGTAGTTTAATTAAACCTGGGTTTAGCGGCGACTATGAATATACCCCAATGTTAACATTTGTTTAAAATTAATGTAACTTAATTTTTATTTAATATAAAAATATACATACCATAATGTATTCTCCTACGAACATTTTCGTCAGAAGATGAGAGAATATCAGACCCGGAATCTTACTGCAAAGTAAATGTTTACTATTGCTGCTTATATATATTGATTTCTCAAACTGAACAAAGATTTCAGAGCATCTATGATCTACTACTTCTTATGCAACCACAAAAACTTTTATCCTTTAGAAATGAAAAGTTTAAAAAGGAAGCAGGAAAACTGGTTGCTAAATCCAATGAGACATGTCTGTTGATCATATTGAACGACTTATTGCTTTAAAATACTGTTTGAAATCAGAAACTCAGAAAATAACTCACAGAGTTATTGCTTATTAAATACAATAGCTTTCATGCAGTTTTCCGGAAGTAATAACGGCATGCTTTTTATTTTTTACGCTTCCGGTAACGACAGCAATAGCTGATAGAATATTCTCTTAGCTCAAATTAATAAACAATTATTTAAGTACTTCTATGGGACAAGAACGGTTGTCAGACTTATCGATCATGTCCATAGAAGTTGAAAAGCTTGGAAAATTAAAATCATCGTCAGTTATTTAATAAGTTTGGGGAAACAAAGTCAAGAACCATTTTTAATTGAGTTCTTTTGCTGTTAGGATTCCTTTGTTTTAAGTTTTATAATACCTACATACATTACATGTACCTATTTAAAGAAGTTTGCATACCATTAACTATGCTGAACTTGTTACTGTGAGTGTTTTGTTTGATTTGTAAAAATTTTTTTTTAGTTTAATTTGTAATTTCGGAGGGGGCCCCCAACTGATTCTTGATACGGGGCCCCTCGAGGGCTGGCTACTCCTCTGAGGATTTCAGTCATAATTTTACTTATAGCCATCATTATTGTTATCATCGGCTTTATAGTGGGGTTTGAGGATTTGTGTTAGGTATGAGTGAACCAATGCACTTCAGATTTGGGGACCATCCATATCGCAAGTGCTTAGTGTCAAATAGAATATAATAACGAGATCTGAATTGTTTATTTTTTTGTAATATTGCGTGAAAGCTTTTCCTCTTAACCTTCCTATACCCGCATTGGTCTGTTAGACTATAAAATAACTATTTTTCGCAAATATTTTGGTAACTAAATGAAAAAAACTAAACAAACACATTAAAACTGTGACTCAAATTTTACTTTAATTTGTGTAGTTTTAAATCATAACGAGGTAGAATTTGAGTCATAATTTTACTTTCTGCCATCATTATTCTAATCACCGGCTTTATATTGGGGTTTGAGGGTTTTTGTCAGGTATGAGTGAACCAATGCACTTTAGATTTTGGGGCCACCCATATCACAAGTGCTTAGTGTCAAATAGAATATAATAACGAGATCTTTATTTTTTATGTTTGTTGTAATATTGCGTGAAAGCTTCTTTTCTCTTAACCTTCCTATACCCGCATTGGTCTGTGAGACTATAAAATTAAATTTTTCGGAAATATTTTGGTAACCAAATGAAAAAAACTAAACAAACATCTTAAAACATATTAAAACACATTAAAACTGTGACTCAAAGTTTACTTTAATTTATGTAGTTATAAATCATAATTATTGTAGGATTTGAGTCATAATTTTACTGCCATCATAATTCTAATCATCTGCTTTATAGTGGGGTTTGAGGATTTGTGTGAGATATGAGTGAACCAATGCACTTCAGATTTGGGGGCCATCCATATCGCAAGTGCTTAGTGTCAAATTGAACATAATAACGAGATCTGAATTGTTTATTTGTGTTGTAATGTTGCGTGAAGGCTTCTTTTCTCTTAACCATCCTATACCCGCATTGGTCTGTGAGACCGTAAAATTACTTTTTTTCGCAAATATTTTGGTAACTTAATGAAAAAAAAAATAATCAAACATCTTTAAACATATTAAAACACATTAAAACTGTGACTCAAATTTTACTTTAGTTTATGTAGTTTTAAATCATAACTATTGTAGATTTTGAGTCATAATTTTACTTACTGCCATCATTATTCTAATCATCGCCTTTATAGTGGGGTTTGAGGTTCTGAGTTAAGTATGAGTAAACCAAGCACTTCAGATTTTGGGGCCATCCATAACGCAAGTGCTTAGTTTCAAATAGAATATAAAATAACGCGATCTGAATTGTTTATTTGTGTTGTAATGTTGCGTGAAAGCTTCTTTTCTCTTAACCATCCTATACCCGCATTGGTCTGTGAGACCGTAAAATTACTTTTTTTCGCAAATATTTTGGTAACTTAATGAAAAAAAAAAATAATCAAACATCTTTAAACATATTAAAACACATTAAAACTGTGACTCAAATTTTACTTTAGTTTATGTAGTTTTAAATCATAACTATTGTAGATTTTGAGTCATAATTTTACTTACTGCCATCATTATTCTAATCATCGCCTTTATAGTGGGGTTTGAGGTTCTGAGTTAAGTATGAGTAAACCAAGCACTTCAGATTTTGGGGCCATCCATAACGCAAGTGCTTAGTTTCAAATAGAATATAAAATAACGCGATCTGAATTGTTTATTTGTGTTGTAATGTTGCGTGAAAGCTTCTTTTCTCTTAACCATCCTATACCCGCATTGGTCTGTGAGACCGTAAAATTACTTTTTTTCGCAAATATTTTATTAACTTAATGAAAACAAAAATAATCAAACATCTTTAAACATATTAAAACACATTAAAACTGTGACTCAAATTTTACTTTAGTTTATGTAGTTTTAAATCATAACTATCGTAGATTTTGAGTCATAATTTTACTTACCGCCATCATTATTCTAATCATCGGCTTTATAGTGGGGTTCGAGGATTTGTGTAAGGTATGAGTGAACCAATGCACTTCAGATTTGGGGGCCATCCAAATAGAATCTAATAAGGAGATCTGAATTGTTTATTTTTGTTGTAATATTGCGTGAAAACTTATTTTCTCTTAACCTTCCTATACCCGCATTGGTCTGTGAGACCTTAAAATTATTTTTTCGCAAATATTTTGGTAACTAAATGAAAAAAACTAAACAAACATCTTTAAACATATAAAAATACATTACTGTGACTCAAATTTTACTTTAATTTATGTAGTTATAAATCATAGTTATTGTAGGATTTGTAGGGGTGGGCGTAGCTATCGCGGTATCAACCGTATCAATTATACGGGCCCCCCGAGATATAGTGGCCCCTGAAACGAGATAAGTTTGTAAGAAACTGAGATAGGTACATTTGAAAAAAAAAAAATTAATAAATGAAAAAAGGATCTCTTTTCTTGTCAGGTATTCCTTGCTACACCCTATAGACAAAATTTGTTTTCTTTTTTTCATATAACTACTTCTGCATGAATCCACACACCAACAAAAATGTGTTTTTTATCGAAGCACATCACCAGTCGAGTCTTTGTCGACTGGCCAAAATATAAACGTCCAACTTCCAACATACAGATACAGAATGAAACAGTGATTATATTTCAACCCAGCGAGCGTTGCGAGGCACGGTCGTTGTCAATTTATGCACACTTTCTTATATCGCCATAGCAATCGCAACTCACTGACACTCCGCGTACATAATGTAGATCAAATCAAAGTAAAAAAGAAAAACAATGAACACGGACCCAGGGACCGGATTGTGATACTATCACAACAAAAACATAAATGTTAAAAAAGTAGCCAAGTTCTTCTAATAGAAAAACCTTTGCTTAACAAGTCAGCCGTAAAAAGTAATGAGATCTAATAGTACGCTTAGTTCTAAGTTTATGAATGTAAAATATCAAATATTTTAAGTAGAGTAATATCGAAGAACCTCAAAATTATTAGAGACATCTACTATTTAATAATTACTGACATAAATTGAGTTGGTTTAATAGTCAAGCTTTCATTTCAAAACTTACTAATTAGGTAAAAAAAGAAAACTTGCCAAGTAAACCAACTCAATTTAAGTCAGTTATTATTAAATAATAGATGTCTCTAATAATAAGTCCTACCCATCTGCCAATTTTAATAAGTTAGAAGTGCTTCATTGAAATGATAATTATAATTGATAAGAAGTGGGTGGAAGAAACGCCCCTGCATGAAAAATTTCATAATCCTGTACAAAACAAAAGTACTTTCAATATATTTAATATTATTTCTGTGAAAATGGGTGGTTGCCACGTCCACTGAATGTTAAATATCAAATTTTTAATTTTCCCTTTGCTTGCATGTCAAGCCCTATCGCTCTGCCAAATTCCATCATTCTACGACAACCAGAAGTGCTCCATATAATTGATATTAATTCTGCGAAAATGGGCGGATGCCACGCCCACTGAATTTAAAATCTCAAATTTTTAAATTTTCCGTTTGCTTGCACTTCTAGCCCTACCGTTCTGCCAAATTTCATCATTCTAAGACAATCAGAAGTGCTCCTCATAATTAATATTAATTGTATTCATATGGGCGGGTGCCACGCCCCTGAATATAAGATATCAAATTTTAAAACTGTTCCTTTGTCTGCACTTTAAGCCCTACCGCTGTACTAAATTTCATCATTCCACGACAATCAGAAATGCTCCAAATAATTTATATCAATTCTATGAAAATGGACGGAAACCACGCCCCTGAATGGAAATTCTTAAATTTTGTCCTTTGTATACACCACAGGGCCTACCGTTGTTCGAAATTACAAGATTCTTCGATGTCGGTTGTGATGATCTGTCAGTGAGTCAGTGAGTCAGTTACGGTTTTTGCGATTTTTGCAGTCTTATATCTCAGGAAACCGTAGTGCTAAAGAAAAGAATTTTGGTGAGTTCCCTAAGCCCGGTGAGCTTAGCAAATGCTGCGAGTTTAAAGTTTCTGACTTTATTAGTACTGAAGTTAGAGGGGGGTCGAAAATCGTCTCAGTTTGATCCTGTAAAAAGGGTGTAGTGCCAGAACTTGGCTGGGCACTACCGTGCCCTTTGATAACTCTGACCTACTAACTTACACGAACCAAGAGCTCGAACAATGTAATTACAAATAACGTAAACGTATCAATTATTTTTGTGGACATAATGGGGCATATTCATAGTGATTGCTAAACTGTGCCTGTTTAACCTAGGTTTAGTTTAATTTTTGGACGTTTATTCTATATTTTAAAGTTTGTCATTTTAAAATATTTAAAGCTGTTTGTGTATTATAACAAGTTAATGATCGTATAAAAATATAAAAATATAAAGCCAAAAATTTGTAAGTAAAATCGGTCTGTATTCTTTGAGACAAAATTGTATTAAACTGTAGTTTAATTAAACCTGGGTTTAGCGGCGACTATGAATATACCCCAATGTTAACATTTGTTTAAAATTAATGTTACTTAATTTTCATTTAATATAAAAATATACATAACATAATGTATTCTCTTACGAACATTTTCGTCAGAAGATGAGAGAATATCAGACCCGGAATCTTACTTCAAAGTAAATGTTTACTATTGCTGCTTATATATATTGATTTCTCAAACTGAACAAAGATTTCAGAGCATCTATGATCTACTACTTCTTATGCAACCACAAAAACTTTTATCCTTTAGAAATGAAAAGTTTAAAAAGGAAGCAGGAAAACTGGTTGCTAAATCCAATGAGACATGTCTGTTGATCATATTGAACGACTTATTGCTTTAAAATACTGTTTGAAATCAGAAACTCAGAAAATAACTCACGGAGTTATTGCTTATTAAATACAATAGCTTTCATGCAGTTTTCCGGAAGTAATAACGGCATGCTTTTTATTTTTTACGCTTCCGGTAACGACAGCAATAGCTGAGAGAATATTCTCTTAGCTCAAATTAATAAACAATTATTTAAGTACTTCTATGGGACAAGAACGGTTGTCAGACTTATCGATCATGTCCATAGAAGTTGAAAAGCTTGGAAAATTAAAATCATCGTCAGTTATTTAATAAGTTTGGGGAAACAAAGTCAAGAACCATTTTTATTTGAGTTCTTTTGCTGTTAGGATTCCTTTGTTTTAAGTTTTATAATACCTACATACATTACATGTACCTATTTAAAGAAGTTTGCATACCATTAACTATGCTGAACTTGTTACTGTGTGTCTTTTGTTTGATTTGTAAAAATTTTTTTTTTGTTTAATTTGTAATTTCGGAGGGTGATAGGGTTTGAGGGTTTTTGTCTTAAAACACATTAAAACTGTGACTCAAAGTTTACTTTAATTTATGTAGTTATAAATCATAATTATTGTAGGATTTGAGTCATAATTTTACTGCCATCATAATTCTAATCATCTGCTTTATAGTGGGGTTTGAGGATTTGTGTAAGGTATGAGTGAACCAATGCACTTCAGATTTGGGGGCCATCCATATCGCAAGTGCTTAGTGTCAAATTGAACATAATAACGAGATCTGAATTGTTTATTTGTGTTGTAATGTTGCGTGAAAGCTTCTTTTCTCTTAACCATCCTATACCCGCATTGGTCTGTGAGACCGTAAAATTACTTTTTTTCGCAAATATTTTGGTAACTTAATGAAAAAAAAAATAATCAAACATCTTTAAACATATTAAAACACATTAAAACTGTGACTCAAATTTTACTTTAGTTAATGTAGTTTTAAATCATAACTATCGTAGATTTTGAGTCATAATTTTACTTACCGCCATCATTATTCTAATCATCGGCTTTATAGTGGGGTTCGAGGATTTTTGTAATGTATGAGTGAACCAATGCACTTCAGATTTGGGGGCCATCCAAATAGAATCTAATAAGGAGATCTGAATTGTCTATTTTTGTTGTAATATTGCGTGAAAACTTATTTGCTCTTAACCTTCCTATACCCGCATTGGTCTGTGAGACCTTAAAATTATTTTTTCGCAAATATTTTGGTAACTAAATGAAAAAAACTAAACAAACATCTTTAAACATATAAAAATACATTAAAACTGTGACTCAAATTTTACTTTAATTTATGTAGTTATAAATCATAGTTATTGTAGGATTTGTAGGGGTGGGCGTAGCTATCGCGGTATCAACCGTATCAATTATACGGGCCCCCCGAGATATAGTGGCCCCTGAAACGAGATAAGTTTGTAAGAAACTGAGATAGGTACATTTAAAAAAAAAAAATTAATAAATGAAAATAGGATCTCTTTTCTTGTCAGGTATTCCTTGCTACACCCTATAGACAAAATTTGTTTTCTTTTTTTCATATAACTACTTCTGCATGAATCCACACACCAACAAAAATGTGTTTTTTATCGAAGCACATCACCAGTCGAGTCTTTGTCGACTGGCCAAAATATAAACGTCCAACTTCCAACATACAGATACAGAATGAAACAGTTATTATATTTCAACCCAGCGAGCGTTGCGAGGCACGGTCGTTGTCAATTTATGCACACTTTCTTATATCGCCAAAGCAATCGCAACTCACTGACACTCCGCGTACATAATGTAGATCAAATCAAAGTAAAAAAGAAAAACAATGAACACGGACCCAGGGACCGGATTGTGATACTATCACAACAAAAACATAAATGTTAAAAAAGTAGCCAAGTTCTTCTAATAGAAAAACCTTTGCTTAACAAGTCAGCCGTAAAAAGTAATGAGATCTAATAGAACGCTTAGTTCTAAGTTTATGAATGTAAAATATCAAATATTTTAAGTAGAGTAATATCGAAGAACCTCAAAATTATTAGAGACATCTACTATTTAATAATTACTGACATAAATTGAGTTGGTTTAATAGTCAAGCTTTCATTTCAAAACTTACTAATTAGGTAAAAAAAAGAAAACTCATTGCTTTAAAATACTGTTTGAAATCAGAAACTCAGAAAATAACTCACGGAGTTATTGCTTTTAAATACAATAGCTTTCATGCAGTTTTCCGGAAGTAATAACGGCATGCTTTTTATTTTTTACGCTTCCGGTAACGACAGCAATAGCTGAGAGAATATTCTCTTAGCTCAAATTAATAAACAATTATTTAAGTACTTCTATGGGACAAGAACGGTTGTCAGACTTATCGATCATGTCCATAGAAGTTGAAAAGCTTGGAAAATTAAAATCATCGTCAGTTATTTAATAAGTTTGGGGAAACAAAGTCAAGAACCATTTTTATTTGAGTTCTTTTGCTGTTAGGATTCCTTTGTTTTAAGTTTTATAATACCTACATACATTACATGTACCTATTTAAAGAAGTTTGCATACCATTAACTATGCTGAACTTGTTACTGTGTGTCTTTTGTTTGATTTGTAAAAATTTTTTTTTGTTTAATTTGTAATTTCGGAGGGGGATCGGGTTTGAGGGTTTTTGTCTTAAAACACATTAAAACTGTGACTCAAAGTTTACTTTAATTTATGTAGTTATAAATCATAATTATTGTAGGATTTGAGTCATAATTTTACTGATATCATAATTCTAATCATCTGCTTTATAGTGGGGTTTGAGGATTTGTGTAAGGTATGAGTGAACCAATGCACTTCAGATTTGGGGGCCATCCATATCGCAAGTGCTTAATGTCAAATTGAACATAATAACGAGATCTGAATTGTTTATTTGTGTTGTAATGTTGCGTGAAAGCTTCTTTTCTCTTAACCATCCTATACCCGCATTGGTCTGTGAGACCGTAAAATTACTTTTTTCCGCAAATATTTTGGTAACTTAATGAAAAAAAAAATAATCAAACATCTTTAAACATATTAAAACACATTAAAACTGTGACTCAAATTTTACTTTAGTTAATGTAGTTTTAAATCATAACTATCGTAGATTTTGAGTCATAATTTTACTTACCGCCATCATTATTCTAATCATCGGCCTTATAGTGGGGTTCGAGGATTTGTGTAAGGTATGAGTGAACCAATGCACTTCAGATTTGGGGGCCATCCAAATAGAATCTAATAAGGAGATCTGAATTGTTTATTTTTGTTGTAATATTGCGTGAAAACTTATTTTCTCTTAACCTTCCTATACCCGCAATGGTCTGTGAGACCTTAAAATTATTTTTTCGCAAATATTTTGGTAACTAAATGAAAAAAACTAAACAAACATCTTTAAACATATAAAAATACATTAAAACTGTGACTCAAATTTTACTTTAATTTATGTAGTTATAAATCATAGTTATTGTAGGATTTGTAGGGGTGGGCGTAGCTATCGCGGTATCAACCGTATCAATTATACGGGCCCCCCGAGATATAGTGGCCCCTGAAACGAGATAAGTTTGTAAGAAACTGAGATAGGTACATTTGAAAAAAAAAAAATTAATAAATGAAAATAGGATCTCTTTTCTTGTCAGGTATTCCTTGCTACACCCTATAGACAAAATTTGTTTTCTTTTTTTCATATAACTACTTCTGCATGAATCCACACACCAACAAAAATGTGTTTTTTATCGAAGCACATCACCAGTCGAGTCTTTGTCGACTGGCCAAAATATAAACGTCCAACTTCCAACATACAGATACAGAATGAAACAGTTATTATATTTCAACCCAGCGAGCGTTGCGAGGCACGGTCGTTGTCAATTTATGCACACTTTCTTATATCGCCATAGCAATCGCAACTCACTGACACTCCGCGTACATAATGTAGATCAAATCAAAGTAAAAAAGAAAAACAATGAACACGGACCCAGGGACCGGATTGTGATACTATCACAACAAAAACATAAATGTTAAAAAAGTAGCCAAGTTCTTCTAATAGAAAAACCTTTGCTTAACAAGTCAGCCGTAAAAAGTAATGAGATCTAATAGTACGCTTAGTTCTAAGTTTATGAATGTAAAATATCAAATATTTTAAGTAGAGTAATATCGAAGAACCTCAAAATTATTAGAGACATCTACTATTTAATAATTACTGACATAAATTGAGTTGGTTTAATAGTCAAGCTTTCATTTCAAAACTTACTAATTAGGTAAAAAAGGAAAACTTGCCAAGTAAACCAACTCAATTTAAGTCAGTTATTATTAAATAATAGATGTCTCTAATAATAAGTCCTACCCATCTGCCAATTTTAATAAGTTAGAAGTGCTTCATTGAAATGATAATTATAATTGATAAGAAGTGGGTGGAAGAAACGCCCCTGCATGAAAAATTTCATAATCCTGTACAAAACAAAAGTACTTTCAATATATTTAATATTATTTCTGTGAAAATGGGTGGTTGCCACGCCCACTGAATGTTAAATCTCAAATTTTTAATTTTCCCTTTGCTTGCATGTCAAGCCCTATCGCTCTGCCAAATTCCATCATTCTACGACAACCAGAAGTGCTCCATATAATTGATATTAATTCTGCGAAAATGGGCGGATGCCACGCCCACTGAATTTAAAATCTCAAATTTTTAAATTTTCCGTTTGCTTGCACTTCTAGCCCTACCGTTCTGCCAAATTTCATCATTCTAAGACAATCAGAAGTGCTCCTCATAATTAATATTAATTGTATTCATATGGGCGGGTGCCACGCCCCTGAATATAAGATATCAAATTTTAAAACTGTTCCTTTGTCTGCACTTTAAGCCCTACCGCTGTACTAAATTTCATCATTCCACGACAATCAGAAATGCTCCAAATAATTTATATCAATTCTATGAAAATGGGCGGAAACCACGCCCCTGAATGGAAATTCTTAAATTTTTTCCTTTGTATACACCACAGGGCCTACCGTTGTTCGAAATTACAAGATTCTACGATGTCGGTTGTGATGATCTGTCAGTGAGTCAGTTACGGTTTTTGCGATTTTTGCAGTCTTATATCTCAGGAAACCGTAGTGCTAAAGAATAGAATTTTGGTGAGTTCCCTAAGCCCGGTGAGCTTAGCAAATGCTGCGAGTTTAAAGTTTTTAACTTTATTGGTACTGAAGTTAGAGTTGGGGTCGAAAATCGTCTGAGTTTGATCCTGTAAAAAGGGTGTAGTGCCAGAACTTGGCTGGGCACTACCATGCCCTTTGATAACTCTGACCTACTAACTTACACGAACCAAGAGCTCGAACAATGTAATTACAAATAACGTAAACGTATCAATTATTTTTGTGAACATAATGGGGCATATTCATAGTGATTGCTAAACTGTGCCTGTTTAACCTAGGTTTAGTTTAATTTTTGGACGTTTATTCTATATTTTAAAGTTTGTCATTTTAAAATATTTAAAGCTATTTGTGTATTATAACAAGTTAATGATCGTATAAAAATATAAAAATATAAAGCCAAAAATTTGTAAGTAAAATCGGTCTGTATTCTTTGAGACAAAATTGTATTAAACTGTAGTTTAATTAAACCTGGGTTTAGCGGCGACTATGAATATACCCCAATGTTAACATTTGTTTAAAATTAATGTAACTTAATTTTTATTTAATATAAAAATATACATACCATAATGTATTCTCCTACGAACATTTTCGTCAGAAGATGAGAGAATATCAGACCCGGAATCTTACTTCAAAGTAAATGTTTACTATTGCTGCTTATATATATTGATTTCTCAAACTGAACAAAGATTTCAGAGCATCTATGATCTACTACTTCTTATGCAACCACAAAAACTTTTATCCTTTAGAAATGAAAAGTTTAAAAAGGAAGCAGGAAAACTGGTTGCTAAATCCAATGAGACATGTCTGTTGATCATATTGAACGACTTATTGCTTTAAAATACTGTTTGAAATCAGAAACTCAGAAAATAACTCACAGAGTTATTGCTTATTAAATACAATAGCTTTCATGCAGTTTTCCGGAAGTAATAACGGCATGCTTTTTATTTTTTACGCTTCCGGTAACGACAGCAATAGCTGAGAGAATATTCTCTTAGCTCAAATTAATAAACAATTATTTAAGTACTTCTATGGGACAAGAACGGTTGTCAGACTTATCGATCATGTCCATAGAAGTTGAAAAGCTTGGAAAATTAAAATCATCGTCAGTTATTTAATAAGTTTGGGGAAACAAAGTCAAGAACCATTTTTATTTGAGTTCTTTTGCTGTTAGGATTCCTTTGTTTTAAGTTTTATAATACCTACATACATTACATGTACCTATTTAAAGAAGTTTGCATACCATTAACTATGCTGAACTTGTTACTGTGTGTCTTTTGTTTGATTTGTAAAAATTTTTTTTTTGTTTAATTTGTAATTTCGGAGGGGGATCGGGTTTGAGGGTTTTTGTCTTAAAACACATTAAAACTGTGACTCAAAGTTTACTTTAATTTATGTAGTTATAAATCATAATTATTGTAGGATTTGAGTCATAATTTTACTGCCATCATAATTCTAATCATCTGCTTTATAGTGGGGTTTGAGGATTTGTGTAAGGTATGAGTGAACCAATGCACTTCAGATTTGGGGGCCATCCATATCGCAAGTGCTTAGTGTCAAATTGAACATAATAACGAGATCTGAATTGTTTATTTGTGTTGTAATGTTGCGTGAAAGCTTCTTTTCTCTTAACCATCCTATACCCGCATTGGTCTGTGAGACCGTAAAATTACTTTTTTTCGCAAATATTTTGGTAACTTAATGAAAAAAAAAATAATCAAACATCTTTAAACATATTAAAACACATTAAAACTGTGACTCAAATTTTACTTTAGTTTATGTAGTTTTAAATCATAACTATTGTAGATTTTGAGTCATAATTTTACTTACTGCCATCATTATTCTAATCATCGCCTTTATAGTGGGGTTTGAGGTTCTGAGTTAAGTATGAGTAAACCAAGCACTTCAGATTTTGGGGCCATCCATAACGCAAGTGCTTAGTTTCAAATAGAATATAAAATAACGCGATCTGAATTGTTTATTTGTGTTGTAATGTTGCGTGAAAGCTTCTTTTCTCTTAACCATCCTATACCCGCATTGGTCTGTGAGACCGTAAAATTACTTTTTTTCGCAAATATTATGGTAACTTAATGAAAACAAAAATAATCAAACATCTTTAAACATATTAAAACACATTAAAACTGTGACTCAAATTTTACTTTAGTTTATGTAGTTTTAAATCATAACTATCGTAGATTTTGAGTCATAATTTTACTTACCGCCATCATTATTCTAATCATCGGCTTTATAGTGGGGTTCGAGGATTTGTGTAAGGCATGAGTGAACCAATGCACTTCAGATTTGGGGGCCATCCAAATAGAATCTAATAAGGAGATCTGAATTGTTTATTTTTGTTGTAATATTGCGTGAAAACTTATTTTCTCTTAACCTTCCTATACCCGCATTGGTCTGTGAGACCTTAAAATTATTTTTTCGCAAATATTTTGGTAACTAAATGAAAAAAACTAAACAAACATCTTTAAACATATAAAAATACATTAAAACTGTGACTCAAATTTTACTTTAATTTATGTAGTTATAAATCATAGTTATTGTAGGATTTTTAGGGGTGGGCGTAGCTATCGCGGTATCAACCGTATCAATTTGCGGGCCCCCCGAGATATAGTGGCCCCTGAAACGAGATAAGTTTGTAAGAAACTGAGATAGGTACATTTGAAAAAAAAAAAAATTAATAAATGAAAATAGGATCTCTTTTCTTGTCAGGTATTCCTTGCTACACCCTATAGACAAAATTTGTTTTCTTTTTTTCATATAACTACTTCTGCATGAATCCACACACCAACAAAAATGTGTTTTTTATCGAAGCACATCACCAGTCGAGTCTTTGTCGACTGGCCAAAATATAAACGTCCAACTTCCAACATACAGATACAGAATGAAACAGTTATTATATTTCAACCCAGCGAGCGTTGCGAGGCACGGTCGTTGTCAATTTATGCACACTTTCTTATATCGCCATAGCAATCGCAACTCACTGACACTCCGCGTACATAATGTAGATCAAATCAAAGTAAAAAAGAAAAACAATGAACACGGACCCAGGGACCGGATTGTGATACTATCACAACAAAAACATAAATGTTAAAAAAGTAGCCAAGTTCTTCTAATAGAAAAACCTTTGCTTAACAAGTCAGCCGTAAAAAGTAATGAGATCTAATAGTACGCTTAGTTCTAAGTTTATGAATGTTAAATATCAAATATTTTAAGTAGAGTAATATCGAAGAACCTCAAAATTATTAGAGACATCTACTATTTAATAATTACTGACATAAATTGAGTTGGTTTAATAGTCAAGCTTTCATTTCAAAACTTACTAATTAGGTAAAAAAAGAAAACTTGCCAAGCAAACCAACTCAATTTAAGTCAGTTATTATTAAATAATAGATGTCTCTAATAATAAGTCCTACCCATCTGCCAATTTTAATAAGTTAGAAGTGCTTCATTGAAATGATAATTATAATTGATAAGAAGTGGGTGGAAGAAACGCCCCTGCATGAAAAATTTCATAATCCTGTACAAAACAAAAGTACTTTCAATATATTTAATATTATTTCTGTGAAAATGGGTGGTTGCCACGCCCACTGAATGTTAAATCTCAAATTTTTAATTTTCCCTTTGCTTGCATGTCAAGCCCTATCGCTCTGCCAAATTCCATCATTCTACGACAACCAGAAGTGCTCCATATAATTGATATTAATTCTGCGAAAATGGGCGGATGCCACGCCCACTGAATTTAAAATCTCAAATTTTTAAATTTTCCGTTTGCTTGCACTTCTAGCCCTACCGTTCTACCAAATTTCATCATTCTAAGACAATCAGAAGTGCTCCTCATAATTAATATTAATTGTATTCATATGGGCGGGTGCCACGCCCCTGAATATAAGATATCAAATTTTAAAACTGTTCCTTTGTCTGCACTTTAAGCCCTACCGCTGTACTAAATTTCATCATTCCACGACAATCAGAAATGCTCCAAATAATTTATATCAATTCTATGAAAATGGGCGGAAACCACGCCCCTGAATGGAAATTCTTAAATTTTTTCCTTTGTATACACCACAGGGCCTACCGTTGTTCGAAATTACAAGATTCTACGATGTCGGTTGTGATGATCTGTCAGTGAGTCAGTTACGGTTTTTGCGATTTTTGCAGTCTTATATCTCAGGAAACCGTAGTGCTAAAGAATAGAATTTTGGTGAGTTCCCTAAGCCCGGTGAGCTTAGCAAATGCTGCGAGTTTAAAGTTTCTAACTTTATTGGTACTGAAGTTAGAGTTGGGGTCGAAAATCGTCTGAGTTTGATCCTGTAAAAAGGGTGTAGTGCCAGAACTTGGCTGGGCACTACCGTGCCCTTTGATAACTCTGACCTACTAACTTACACGAACCAAGAGCTCGAACAATGTAATTACAAATAACGTAAACGTATCAATTATTTTTGTGAACATAATGGGGCATATTCATAGTGATTGCTAAACTGTGCCTGTTTAACCTAGGTTTAGTTTAATTTTTGGACGTTTATTCTATATTTTAAAGTTTGTCATTTTAAAATATTTAAAGCTATTTGTGTATTATAACAAGTTAATGATCGTATAAAAATATAAAAATATAAAGCCAAAAATTTGTAAGTAAAATCGGTCTGTATTCTTTGAGACAAAATTGTATTAAACTGTAGTTTAATTAAACCTGGGTTTAGCGGCGACTATGAATATACCCCAATGTTAACATTTGTTTAAAATTAATGTAACTTAATTTTTATTTAATATAAAAATATACATACCATAATGTATTCTCCTACGAACATTTTCGTCAGAAGATGAGAGAATATCAGACCCGGAATCTTACTGCAAAGTAAATGTTTACTATTGCTGCTTATATATATTGATTTCTCAAACTGAACAAACATTTCAGATTTCAGGAAAACTGGTTGCTAAATCCAATGAGACATGTCTGTTGATCATATTGAACGACTTATTGCTTTAAAATACTGTTTGAAATCAGAAACTCAGAAAATAACTCACAGAGTTATTGCTTATTAAATACAATAGCTTTCATGCAGTTTTCCGGAAGTAATAACGGCATGCTTTTTATTTTTTACGCTTCCGGTAACGACAGCAATAGCTGAGAGAATATTCTCTTAGCTCAAATTAATAAACAATTATTTAAGTACTTCTATGGGACAAGAACGGTTGTCAGACTTATCGATCATGTCCATAGAAGTTGAAAAGCTTGGAAAATTAAAATCATCGTCAGTTATTTAATAAGTTTGGGGAAACAAAGTCAAGAACCATTTTTAATTGAGTTCTTTTGCTGTTAGGATTCCTTTGTTTTAAGTTTTATAATACCTACATACATTACATGTACCTATTTAAAGAAGTTTGCATACCATTAACTATGCTGAACTTGTTACTGTGAGTGTTTTGTTTGATTTGTAAAAATTTTTTTTTGTTTAATTTGTAATTTCGGAGGGGGCCCCCAACTGATTCTTGATACGGGGCCCCTCGAGGGCTGGCTACTCCTCTGAGGATTTCAGTCATAATTTTACTTATAGCCATCATTATTGTTATCATCGGCTTTATAGTGGGGTTTGAGGATTTGTGTTAGGTATGAGTGAACCAATGCACTTCAGATTTGGGGACCATCCATATCACAAGTGCTTAGTGTCAAATAGAATATAATAACGAGATCTGAATTGTTTATTTTTTTGTAATATTGCGTGAAAGCTTTTCCTCTTAACCTTCCTTTACCCGCATTGGTCTGTTAGACTATAAAATAACTATTTTTCGCAAATATTTTGGTAACTAAATGAAAAAAACTAAACAAACACATTAAAACTGTGACTCAAATTTTACTTTAATTTGTGTAGTTTTAAATCATAACGAGGTAGAATTTGAGTCATAATTTTACTTTCTGCCATCATTATTCTAATCATCGGCTTTATATTGGGGTTTGAGGGTTTTTGTCAGGTAGATTTTGGGGCCACCCATATCACAAGTGCTTAGTGTCAAATAGAATATAATAACGAGATCTTTATTTTTTATGTTTGTTGTAATATTGCGTGAAAGCTTCTTTTCTCTTAACGTTCCTATACCCGCATTGGTCTGTGAGACTATAAAATTAAATTTTTCGGAAATATTTTGGTAACCAAATGAAAAAAACTAAACAAACATCTTAAAACATATTAAAACACATTAAAACTGTGACTCAAAGTTTACTTTAATTTATGTAGTTATAAATCATAATTATTGTAGGATTTGAGTCATAATTTTACTGCCATCATAATTCTAATCATCTGCTTTATAGTGGGGTTTGAGGATTTGTGTGAGGTATGAGTGAACCAATGCACTTCAGATTTGGGGGCCATCCATATCGCAAGTGCTTAGTGTTAAATTGAACATAATAACGAGATCTGAATTGTTTATTTGTGTTGTAATGTTGCGTGAAAGCTTCTTTTCTCTTAACCATCCTATACCCGCATTGGTCTGTGAGACCGTAAAATTACTTTCTTTCGCAAATATTTTGGTAACTTAATGAAAAAAAAAATAATCAAACATCTTTAAACATATTAAAACACATTAAAACTGTGACTCAAATTTTACTTTAGTTTATGTAGTTTTAAATCATAACTATTGTAGATTTTGAGTCATAATTTTACTTACTGCCATCATTATTCTAATCATCGCCTTTATAGTGGGGTTTGAGGTTCTGAGTTAAGTATGAGTAAACCAAGCACTTCAGATTTTGGGGCCATCCATAACGCAAGTGCTTAGTTTCAAATAGAATATAAAATAACGCGATCTGAATTGTTTATTTTTGTTGTAATAATGCGTGATAGCTTCTTTTCTCTTAACCATCCTATACCCGCATTGGTCTGTGAGACCGTAAAATTACTTTTTTTCGAAAATAATTTGGTAACTAAATTTAAAAAAAATAAACAAACATCTTTAAACATATCGCACCCCCAGAATGAAAGTGACCTAATTCAAAAATTGCAATTTGTGGGAAATGAGCAATAAAGTTTTCAAAAAAGTATAGTTTTGAGTAAGTTTGAATGTATCTCTTACATATTTCATTGGGAATTATTGATTCTTTGCGGAATTATTTATTAATCACTTATGCACAAATCGATAACATAAAATTCAATTTAAATATTTTTTAAATATATATTTTGAGATAAAATAAAAAACCGTTTCAAATTAAGTCACTCTATTGCAAAAATATTTCCGTATTTCTAGAACTTTTTACGAGTTCAGCCTGTTTAAGACGCAAGATGCAATAACTCCTGGGACTCAATCTAAAAACGATCACTAAAATCTTATAAATATTGGCTGAACTTTCCTTTAAGGGCGCACGAATTTTCACACGCGGATAATTTTATTCAATAGATTTAAGGTTAGACCGCACACAACTGCAGCGGAACTATACTTCACGACGCGGCAAAACATTATTTGTATGAAATTGTATGAGCTATATCGCGCTAAGCGGCAACTGAACTTCATAAAATTTCATAAAAATTATTGTGAATCGCAGTTCCGCTGCAGTGCAGTTCCGCCTAGTGCGGTCTAACCTTTATGACTATCCCCTACAATACTCACTGTCGTAGTTGTGGGGACCAGGAAACAGTCTTTCATTTCCTCTGTAAATGTCCCGCTTTGGCCAGAATGAGGCAACAATCTTTTGGGAAGCCCTTTTTTGACGACCTTCACGAACTCTCCGGAACGAAGATCAAAGATTTGACTTCTTTCCTCAACGCGACGAAATGGATCTAGGATTTACTTCGGTTCCTCTTGCACCGTCTTCTTCCCCAAACTCCTGTGACTGCGAGCTAGCAGACTAAAGGTTTTTGAAGGTGGCTCATGGTGCACGAGGACCGGACGATCACACAATTGGGCCGATCTCCGCTTCAATACCAGCCAACAAGTGCCTAGGTGGCACAGTGTAGATGGGACTTGGTTGCGGACTTCGACCCTTTTGAGTGTTTTCCTATTTTCAAGTTCAAGAATGTTTCAATGGATCTAGAATTAACTTCGGTTTCCTTTTGCACCATTTTCTTCCCCAAACTCCTATGACTGTGAGCTAGCAGACTACTGGTTTTTGAAGGTGGCTCATGGTGCACGAGGACCGGAGGATCACACGGTTGTGCCAACCTTCGCTTCAATACCAGTCAACAAGTTGCCTAGTTGGCACAGTGTGGATGGTTTTTAGTTGCGAACTTTGGTCCTATCGGGTGTTTTTCCTATGTCCAAATCCTTAATAAGTTTCATCACATGTCTAAATCCAATTAAAGCGTCTGGTCATACAGGCGGGTGGTACTTGCTCTGGTAACCACACGTCATGTTGTGCAAACAGACGGAGGTGTACAGAGATTACCATATCCGAGTGTGCGACTAGACGATCACCCTAAGGGATCAGATCGTATGCGTCCCGGGCAAATCAGCAAATTGCTTAGCGTAGCATACTGCAGCTGAACTCGGGCGTAGGCGATGATCCGTTGGGAGATCTATCACCAAATACCCTCTTTTTCTTTAAAAATGTTCTTTTAACCCACAGGTCAAACGAGTTATGGTATCAAAACGGCGCATTACCGCGTTAATTGGTTCATCGAGCAAGGATGCTTGTGACCGCCATCTCTACCTACCTACCTAACCTTTATGACTAAAAATAATAAATATCATAGTTTTAAAGTGAGGAAACTTTTATTTATATTTTTAATTAATTTATAAAGTTTTCATTTTTCATACAAAATGAATTTAATTTACTGCGTTTGTTTGATTTGACAGTTATTTAACATACACAAATGAGGGTACATGCTTCTTTGCTATGGTTAGTGTTGTGATATGTGGTTTTTGTTCGGGATTTTTTTGGGACTTTTTAGGGATTACTAAACTAAAGTTTAAAAATTAAATTTTAACAATTTCTTAAACAACTTTGATAACATACCGACTGACAATATAGGCGCCTGCCAGACGACTGAGCATACCCTAAGTGGAGCGACGGAGTCGCTTGAGCGGGACAGAGGACCCGAAAAGGGAGTTAAAATCCCTTAACCCGCGAAGCGGGCCACCCAAGGTACTTTTTAGTACAAAAAACTTTGATTGCAGATCGACTGACAACATAGGCGCCTGCCAGACGACTGAGCATACCCTAAGCGGAGCGACAGAGTCTCGTGAGCGGGACAAAGGACCCGAAAAGGGAATTAAAATCCTTGAAACCGCGTAAGCGGGCCACCCATAATGTACTTTTAATCGAAAAAACATCTTAATTAGCAAAAAATTTCCCAACAAAAAATCCCAAACAAAATCCACACATCACAAACACTTACCAAAGCGAAGTTGTTGAGTAGTAGATCTGTCAAATTAATTGTGTAATTTTTTTTATTTAGCGGCCGCAGATTTTATGTAATTTTCTAACTTTAAATGTTTATTAAAAATTGAAATAAAACTTGCTGATATTAAAATTGTTAAATTGAATTAGTTAATTTACCAAAAAAAGTATTCGTGTGTGAAAATGTGTGCTATATTAATGAAAACTTGAGTACTAGTGTGAACAAAATATGCCAAAATCGAAAAATTAAAATATTTTTTTATCATATTTAATGGTGTTTCCTCAGCGTAATATTTTAAAGCTATTCTATAGAGACCCCTAGCTCACTAAAAAAAAAAATCAAAATTCTAGGCGTGCGCCCCTAATGGAAAGTCGCCCCTAAATATTTTGTAAAAAACAGAATAAGCAATATCAAAAAAGAGTCAGGTTAACACAAAAAATGTAATGTACTTACCTTGACAGTATTTGCAATTAACTACCACAATTCGAGATCCTTCAATTTAGCACACATCCACTCGCGAGCACCTCTGACGCAAAACCGATTTGGTCTCTTTCACAAAAAATGAATAGGTGAATAGCTTGATCAACTAAAGTGACCGATGTAAAGACTGTCCCTTTCTTACTCATCATTCGGTATCTTTTTCAACACAGGGTTGTAGAGATCCCTTTTTAAGGTCAGTTTATTGCGAAATCTGAATTTACAGGAATTTTGAGTTAGGTCACTTTCATTCTGGGGGTGCGATATGAAAATATATTAAAACTGTGACTCAAATTTTACTTTAATTTATGTAGTTTTAAATCATAACTATCGTAGAATTTGAGTCATAATTTTACTTACTGCCAACATTATTTTAATCATCGGCTTTATAGTGGGGTTTGAGGATTTGTGTTAGGTATGAGTGAACCAATGCACTTCAGATTTGGGGGCCATCCATATCGCAAGTGCTTAGCGTCAAATAGAATATATTAACGAGATTTGAGTTGTTTATTTTTGTTGTAATATTTCGGGAAAGCTTCTTTTTATAAAATTACTTTTTTTGCAAATATTTTGGTAACTAAATGAAAAAACTAAACAAACATCTTTAAACATATTAAAAATACATTAAAACTGTGACTCAAATTTTACTTTAATTTATGTAGATTTAAATCATAATCATCGTAGAATTTGAGTCATAATATTAATTACTGCCATCATTATTCTAATCATCGGCTATAATGGGGTTTGAAGATTTGTGTAAGGTATGAATGAACCAATGCACTTCAGATTTGGGGGTCATCCATATCGCAAGTGCTTTGTGTCAAATAGAATATATAACGAGATCTTAATTGTTTATTTTTCTTGTAATATTGCGTGAAAGCTACTTTTCTCTTCTAGAATTTTTCCAAACTCAATACCTACCTCCTTTTCTTTTCAAACGGAAACAATATTGCAAAATGAAAAATTCAAACTTATACACTGATACGTTGACATAATAGTTTAACATAGCATTACTTTTGTGAGTGTTTGCAAGTGCGAGTGCAATACAAAGTTCATCTAGCCTTAAATAAAATTTATAAACTTATTAATATCAATAAATATTGGGGGTGTCTAAATAAATCATATATTCGTTTCTTGATGCAAACTGAATAATACATCATTTCCCCCATAACGTTTGTATTAGGATCTGATATATTTGTCAATTGTCAATATTGATTATGAAGTCATTTTGAAATATTTGTAGGTCTTCGTTCAAATTGTTCTTAAGTGCATATTCCTTCATATTGTTTTATCTATAATTAATAATCCAAATATTGGTATAATAGTAGGTATATGCTGATCAGATGTGTAGCTGCTACTAAATATCATATATGGGAGCATAAACTCTATTAATCAATGTTTATTCCAACTTGCAACCACCTCATCAGCAATACATTAACAATATAATAATAACCCGAGCAAAAATTGTCATACAACATACCTTCCACCCGACGCGACACGGTCACTTTTAAGAATTCAAACCTTGATAATTTCGTCGAAAGAAAAGGATCCTTTCTAATCTAAGGATGAAATAGAAAAGTTTACACGAAATATCACTCTGCATGGCAAACACAGCGTTCCGAACGGCTCTCATGCATATCTTATAGAAGAAGTTTCATCTGAAAATGAAAAGTAAGAATCTAACAATAGAATACCATTTTTAACAAACTAGCGTATTGTTTAGATTGCACCGACGAAGGCTTTTAAGAACTTGAAGGCCCATCTTTTCAGTAGTGAGTTCAAACAGAGTTAGTTAACTCTGAAAATATATTTGTCGACAGTTTCGTCAGGAAGCAGTTTTTAAGTTGATGGTAAATGCAGAGTCTTAAAAAACTAGGAAGATAAAATATCAAAAGCTTTTGTTAAGTTAATTCAGAGTTAACTCGACTTATTTGGTGAGTTAACTCGGGTTTAACTTTAACCCCGCACTAAAAAACTGAACCTAAGGGCCGGTTTTTCAGTGTGGGCTTAGAGTTAAACCTGAGTTAACTCATCAAATATGATAAGTTTACTCTGGATTAACTCAACAAAGGCATTTGATATTTTTTCTCCCGCGTTTTATAAGCCTTTCTGCATTCATCCTCCACTTAAAAACTGCTCCTTGACGTAACTATAGACAAATCTTTTTCCAGAGTTAACTAACTCACCACTGAAAAACTGGGCCTACGAGACACAAATGATCCATTTGCTCTCCATAGACAGCATTTTTATAAAGTCTTTTCGATTCCCGAAAACTTTGTGCTGGGATCTTATTCAAAGTTCTACTTCAAAGGTATTACTTTTCGTTTTTATTGCAGTTTTATTAAATTTTTTTTTTAATAGTTTCTTTCAGTGCTTTATTTTTTCGCATATGAATCGTACCAAAAATGTATAGGAAATAGCTACATAATATTTTTGATCCAAGCTACAGTTTGCAGAAACGTTTCGTACATATGTCAACTTGTACTTCAGATAAAAACAAATGTGGTTCGCTTTTCATCAACCAATGAGGAATGCATTAAAAATAAAATTGGGTATGTGATAAATTAAAATAATATTTCTATATAAAATGTTAATTAAAAAACAAAATTACAGTTTTTTTTTTAACAAATTCAACATAAAAGCGACTGTCGGAGCTATTGGGCCATCACCCACAGACTCAATTTTGAACTGGACTAAGCTGGGGTAATGATGGTTTGTAGGCAAGGGAGGTGAAGTGTGAGGAAAGAAACGACTGAAATGTTCATCCTTGTTTCGAGTGGTCTAACAAAGTTTAATTACTAATACATACACAGTGAGACTATAAAATTACTTTTTTTCGCAAATATTTTGGTAACTAAATGGAGAAAACTAAACAAACATCTTAAAACATATTAAAACAAATTAAAACTTTGACTCAAATTTTACTTTAATTTATGTAGTTTTAAATCATAATTGGGTAGAATTTGAGTCAGAATTTTGCTTACTGCCATCATTATTCTAATCATCGGCTTTATAGTGGGGTTCGAGGATTTGTGTAAGGTATGAGTGAACCAATGCACTTCAGATTTGGAGGCCATCCAAATAGAATCTAATAACGAGATCTGAATTGTTTATTTTTGTTGTAATATTGCGTGAAAACTTATTTTCTCTTAACCTTCCTATACCCGCATTGGTCTGTGAGACCTTAAAATTATTTTTTCGCAAATATTTTGGTAACTAAATGAAAAAAACTAAACAAACATCTTTAAACATATAAAAATACATTAAAACTGTGACTCAAATTTTACTTTAATTTATGTAGTTATAAATCATAGTTATTGTAGGATTTGTAGGGGTGGGCGTAGCTATCGCGGTATCGACCGTATCAATTATACGGGCCCCCCGAGATATAGTGGCCCCCTGAAACGAGATAAGTTTGTAAGAAACTGAGATAGGTACATTTGAAAAAAAAAATTAATAAATGAAAATAGGATCTCTTTTCTTATCAGGTATTCCTTGCTACACCCTATAGACAAAATTTGTTTTCTTTTTTTCATATAACTACTTCTGCATGAATCCACACACCAACAAAAAAGTGTTTTTTATCGAAGCACATCACCAGTCGAGTCTTTGTCGACTGGCCAAAATATAAACGTCCAACTTCCAACATACAGATACAGAATGAAACAGTTATTATATTTCAACCCAGCGAGCGTTGCGAGGCACGGTCGTTGTCAATTTATGCACACTTTCTTATATCGCCATAGCAATCACAACTCACTGACACTCCGCGTACATAATGTAGATCAAATCAAAGTAAAAAAGAAAAACAATGAACACGGACCCAGGGACTGGATTGTGATACTATCACAACAAAAACATAAATGTTAAAAAAGTAGCCAAGTTCTTCTAATAGAAAAACCTTTGCTTAACAAGTCAGCCGTAAAAAGTAATGAGATCTAATAGTACGCCAAGTTCTAAGTTTATGAATGTAAAATATCAAATATTTTAAGTAGATTAATATCGAAGAACCTCAAAATTATTAGAGACATCTACTATTTAATAATAACTGACATAAATTGAGTTGGTTTAATAGTCAAGCTTTCATTTCAAAACTTACTAATTGGGTAAAAAAAGAAAACTTGCCAAGTAAACCAACTCAATTTAAGTCAGTTATTATTAAATAATAGATGTCTCTAATAATAAGGGGGGCCAACATTGGCTCGGATCACTACCTGGTGGTAGCTATACTACGTATGCGGATATCCATGACGCGACAACGCAGAGCAGATGCTGTGAAAAGATTCGATGTCGAGAAGCTTAAATCGCAAGAGACTGCCAGAACTTTTGCAGACCACGTTACTCTTAATCTCTCAGGAGGTCCGCCACCAGCATCAAGTGCAGAGGACCAGTGGGAACACTGTCAACAAGCCATCAGAAGTGCCGCCTCTGATGTGCTGGGTTTCACTAGGCGAATACAACGAAACCCCTGGTTCGATGAAGAGTGCCGGCTAGCGCATGCAGCTAAGGACGAGGCCTACCAAGCAATGCTGCAGACTCGAACAAGAGCTGCTGAGAGAGGGGCCCGGGAGCTCTACGGGCTGAAACGCAAAGAGGAACGCCGACTTCTCAGGAGGAAAAAGAGAGAGCACGAGAAGCGGGCGGTAGAGTCTATTGAGGGTTGTAGCGGTAGGGGAGATGTTCGAAAATTTTATCAGAGGGTGAAGCGATCCACCCAAGGATTCAAGGCTAGAACGGAAGCCTGCCGAGATGAGAGTGGGAATATGGTAGTAGACACACAGTCAGTGCTGAGGATCTGGAAAGAACACTTCTCTAGACTGCTTAATGGCGAAGACAGCCAAGATGCCGCTAATAGGCAGAACGCTCCATTCAACTTGGACGATGATGGTCAAGAGTTCCGTCCACCCGACCTAACCGAAGTTCGGCTGGCGATATCCAAACTTAAGTCATACAAGGCTGCAGGTGCGGATGGCTTACAAGCCGAACTATTTAAATCAGCGGGAGATGAATTGGCTAGGAGCATACACCAGCTCATCTGCAAAATTTGGTCGGAGGAAAGTATGCCCGATGAATGGAACCTCGGTATAGTGTGCCCCATCCATAAAAAGGGAGATGTTCTGAAATGTACCAACTACAGAGGAATTAGTCTCCTAAACGTCGCTTATAAAATCTTGTCGGCCATCCTGTGTGACCGCTTAAAACCTTTTGTCAACGATCTGATCGGCCCTTATCAGTGCGGTTTTAGGCCAGGCAAGTCGACCGTCGATCAAATGTTCACACTCCGACAGATTTTAGAAAAATCCCGGGAATTCCAGATCGATACACACCACCTTTTTATCGATTTTAAAGTCGCGTATGATAGCGTGAAAAGGGACGAATTATACAGAGCCATGTCGAGTCTCGGCATCCCTGCCAAACTCATCCGCTTGTGCAGGATGACGATGGAGAAATCTCGCTGCTCCGTCAAAATTGGTAAGAACACCACCGATTCCTTTGATGTTGAGAAAGGATTGAGGCAGGGCGACGCGTTATCATGCAACCTATTCAACATCGTTCTTGAAGCCATTGTACGCAACGCACATGTCAACACCAGCGGTACAATCTATCAAAAGTCCGTTCAATTGCTTGCATATGCGGATGACATAGACATTGTCGGCAGAACGAAGCGAGCTGTGGCAGGGGCATTTGCGAGCATTGAATCGGAGGCGGCTAGAATGGGATTGGCGGTTAATGAGGACAAGACGAAGTATATGCTGTCATCGAGAGAGGAATCTCAACATCTTCGACTCGGGCAAAATATCACGATGGAGATATAACTTCGAAGTTGTCAAGGACTTTGTCTACCTGGGCTCCACTATTACATCGCAGAATGACATCAGTGCAGAGATCAAGCGAAGAATTACTCTTGCCAACCGCTGTTTCTTCGGTCTAAGAAGGCATTTAAGTAGTAAGGCCCTCTCTCAGAGAACCAAGGAGACTTTATACAAAACCCTAATCATCCCGGTCCTGCTTTATGGGTCAGAAGCATGGACACTGAAAGATTCGGATAAAAATCTGCTAGGGTGCTTTGAGAGGAAGATTCTTCGTGTGATTTTCGGTCCGGTGTGTATCGAAGGAGTATGGAGGAGAAGATTCAACGACGAGCTATACGGGCTATACAGCGACGTTGACCTGGTCAAAAAGCTGAAAATACAGCGGCTGAGATGGCTGGGGCACGTGGAGCGTATGGACAGCAACGCACCTGCCCGACGAGTCTTCGAATCCAACCCCGATGGGGTACGCAGCAGAGGAAGAACCCGTAACAGGTGGCGCAATCAAGTGAATGACGACATCAAAGCACTCGGTGTGCGCAACTGGAAGCGGCTAGCTAGGGACAGAGCTGGCTGGAGGGGCTTGTTAGTTGAGGCCGAAGCCCATCCTGGGCTGTGAGCGACATCAAAAGTAAAGTAAGTCTAATAATAAGTCCTACCCATCTGCCAATTTTAATAAGTTAGAAGTGCTTCATTGAAATGATAATTATAATTGATAAGTGGGTGGAAGAAACGCCCCTGCATGAAAAATTTCATAATCCTGTATAAAACAAAAGTACTTTCAATATATTTAATATTATTTCTGTGAAAATGGGTGGTTGCCACACCCACTGAATGTTAAATCTCAAATTTTTAATTTTCCCTTTGCTTGCATGTCAAGCCCTATCGCTCTGCCAAATTCCATCATTCTAAGACAATCAGAAGTGCTCCTCATAATTAATATTAATTTTATTCATATGGGCGGGTGCCACGCCCCTGAATATAAGATATCAAATTTTAAAACTGTTCCTTTGTCTGCACTTTAAGCCCTACCGCTGTACTAAATTTCATCATTCCACGACAATCAGAAATGCTCCAAATAATTTATATCAATTCTATGAAAATGGGCGGAAACCACGCCCCTGAATGGAAATTCTTAAATTTTTTCCTTTGTATACACCACAGGGCCTACCGTTGTTCGAAATTACAAGATTCTATGATGTCGGTTGTGATGATCTGTCAGTGAGTCAGTTACGGTTTTTGCGATTTTTGCAGTCTTATATCTCAGGAAACCGTAGTGCTAAAGAATAGAATTTTGGTGAGTTCCCTAAGGCCGGTGAGCTTAGCAAATGCTGCGAGTTTAAGGTTTCTAACTTTATTGGTACTGAAGTTAGAGTTGGGGTCGAAAATCGTCTGAGTTTGATCCTGTAAAAAGGGTGTAGTGCCAGAACTTGGCTGGGCACTACCGTGCCCTTTGATTACTCTGACCTACTAACTTACACGAACCAAGAGCTCGAACAATGTAATTACAAATAACGTAAACGTATCAATTATTTTTGTGAACATAATGGGGCATATTCATAGTGATTGCTAAACTGTGCCTGTTTAACCTAGGTTTAGTTTAATTTTTGGACGTTTATTCTATATTTTAAAGTTTGTCATTTTAAAATATTTAAAGCTATTTGTGTATTATAACAAGTTAATGATCGTATAAAAATATAAAAATATAAAGCCAAAAATTTGTAAGTAAAATCGGTCTGTATTCTTTGAGACAAAATTGTATTAAACTGTAGTTTAATTAAACCTGGGTTTAGCGGCGACTATGAATATACCCCAATGTTAACATTTGTTTAAAGTTAATGTAACTTAATTTTCATTTAATATAAAAATATACATACCATAATGTATTCTCCTACGAACATTTTCGTCAGAAGATGAGAGAATATCAGACCCGGAATCTTACTTCAAAGTAAATGTTTACTATTGCTGCTTATATATATTGATTTCTCAAACTGAACAAAGATTTCAGAGCATCTATGATCTACTACTTCTTATGCAACCACAAAAACTTTTATCCTTTAGAAATGAAAAGTTTAAAAAGGAAGCAGGAAAACTGGTTGCTAAATCCAATGAGACATGTCTGTTGATCATATTGAACGACTTATTGCTTTAAAATACTGTTTGAAATCAGAAACTCAGAAAATAACTCACAGAGTTATTGCTTATTAAATACAATAGCTTTCATGCAGTTTTCCGGAAGTAATAACGGCATGCTTTTTATTTTTTACGCTTCCGGTAACGACAGCAATAGCTGAGAGAATATTCTCTTAGCTCAAATTAATAAACAATTATTTAAGAACTTCTATGGGACAAGAACGGTTGTCAGACTTATCGATCATGTCCATAGAAGTTGAAAAGCTTGGAAAATTAAAATCATCGTCAGTTATTTAATAAGTTTGGGGAAACAAAGTCAAGAACCATTTTTAATTGAGTTCTTTTGCTGTTAGGATTCCTTTGTTTTAAGTTTTATAATACCTACATACATTAAATGTACCTTTTTAAAGAAGTTTGCATACCATTAACTATGCTGAACTTGTTACTGTGAGTGTTTTGTTTGATTTGCAAACATTTTTTTTTTGTTTAATTTGTAATTTCGGAGGGGGCCCCCAACTGATTCTTGATACGGGGCCCCTCGAGGGCTGGCTACGCCTCTGAGGATTTCAGTCATAATTTTACTTATAGCCATCATTATTGTTATCATCGGCTTTATAGTGGGGTTTGAGGATTTGTGTTAGGTATGAGTGAACCAATGCACTTCAGATTTGGGGACCATCCATATCGCAAGTGCTTAGTGTCAAATAGAATATAATAACGAGATCTGAATTGTTTATTTTTGTTGTAATATTGCGTGAAAACTTTTTCTCTTAACCTTCCTATACCCGCATTGGTCTGTAAGACTATAAAATAACTATTTTTCGCAAATATTTTGGTAACTAAATGAAAAAAAACTAAACAAACACATTAAAACTGTGACTCAAATTTTATTTAAATTTATGTAGTTTTAAATCATAACGAGGTAGAATTTGAGTCATAATTTTATTTTCTGCCATCATTATTCTAATCACCGGCTTTATATTGGGGTTTGAGGGTTTTTGTCAGGTATGAGTGAACCAATGCACTTTAGATTTTGGGGCCACCCATATCACAAGTGCTTAGTGTCAAATAGAATATAATAACGAGATCTTTATTTTTTATTTTTGTTGTAATATTGCGTGAAAGCTTCTTTTCTCTTAACCTTCCTATACCCGCATTGGTCTGTGAGACTATAAAATTAAATTTTTCGGAAATATTTTGGTAACCAAATGAAAAAAACTAAACAAACATCTTTAAACATACACATTAAAACTGTGACTCAAAGTTTACTTTAATTTATGTAGTTATAAATCATAATTATTGTAGGATTTGAGTCATAATTTTACTGCCATCATAATTCTAATCATCTGCTTTATAGTGGGGTTTGAGGATTTGTGTGAGGTATGAGTGAACCAATGCACTTCAGATTTGGGGGCCATCCATATCGCAAGTGCTTAGTGTCAAATTGAACATAATAACGAGATCTGAATTGTTTATTTGTGTTGTAATGTTGCGTGAAAGCTTCTTTTCTCTTAACCATTCTATACCCGCATTGGTCTGTGAGACCGTAAAATTACTTTTTTTCGCAAATATTTTGGTAACTTAATGAAAAAAAAATAATCAAACATCTTTAAACATATTAAAACACATTAAAACTGTGACTCAAATTTTACTTTAGTTTATGTAGTTTTTAATCATAACTATTGTAGATTTTGAGTCATAATTTTACTTACTGCCATCTTTATTCTAATCATCGCCTTTATAGTGGGGTTTGAGGTTTTGAGTTAGGTATAAGTAAGCCAAGCACTTCAGATTTTGGGGCCATCCATAACGCAAGTGCTTAGTTTCAAATAGAATATAAAATAACGCGATCTGAATTGTTTATTTTTGTTGTAATAATGCGTGATAGCTTCTTTTCACTTAACCATCCTATACCCGCATTGGTCTGTGAGACCGTAAAATTACTTTTTTTCGCAAATAATTTGGTAACTAAATGAAAAAAAATAAACAAACATCTTTAAACATATCGCACCCCCAGAATGAAAGTGACCTAATTCAAAAATTGCAATTTGTGGGTAATGAGCAATAAAGTTTTCAAAAAAGTATAGTTTTGAGTAAGTTTGAATGTATCTCTTACATATTTCATTGGGAATTATTGATTCTTTGCGGAATTATTTATTAATCACTTATGCACAAATCGATAACATAAAATTCAATTTAAATATTTTTTAAATATATATTTTGAGATAAAATAAAAAACCGTTTCAAATTAAATCACTCTATTGCAAAAATATTTCCGTATTTCTGGAACTTTTAACGAGTTCAGCCTGTTTAAGACGCAAGATGCAATAACTTCTGGGACTCAATCTTAAAACGATCACTAAAATCTTATAAATATTGGCTGAACTTTCCTTTAAGGGCGCACGAATTTTCACACGCGGATAATTTTATTCAATAGATTTAAGGTTAGACCGCACACAACTGCAGCGGAACTATACTTCACGACGCGGCAAAACATTATTTGTATGAAATTGTATGAGCTATATCGCGCTAAGCGGCAACTGAACTTCATAAAATTTTATAAAAATTATTGTGAATCGCAGTTCCGCTGCAGTGCAGTTCCGCCTAGTGCGGTCTAACCTTTATGACTATCCCCTACAATACTCACTGTCGTAGTTGTGGGGACCAGGAAACAGTCTTTCATTTCCTCTGTAAATGTCCCGCTTTGGCCAGAATGAGGCAACAATCTTTTGGGAAGCCATTTTTTGACGACCTTCACGAACTCTCCGGAACGATGATCAAAGATTTGACTTCTTTCCTCAACGCGACGAAATGGATCTAGGATTTACTTCGGTTCCTCTTGCACCGTCTTCTTCCCCAAACTCCTGTGACTGCGAGCTAGCAGACTAACGGTTTTTGAAGGTGGCTCATGGTGCACGAGGACCGGACGATCACACAATTGGGCCGATCTCCGCTTCAATACCAGCCAACAAGCGCCTAGGTGGCACAGTGTAGATGGGTCTTAGTTGCGGACTTCGACCCTTTTGAGTGTTTTCCTATTTTCAAGTTCAAGAATGTTTCAATGGATCTAGAATTAACTTCGGTTTCCTTTTGCACCATTTTCTTCCCCAAACTCCTATGACTGTGAGCTAGCAGACTACTGGTTTTTGAAGGTGGCTCATGGTGCACGAGGACCGGAGGATCACACGGTTGTGCCAACCTTCGCTTCAATACCAGTCAACAAGTTGCCTAGTTGGCACAGTGTGGATGGTTTTTAGTTGCGAACTTTGGTCCTATCGGGTGTTTTTCCTATGTCCAAATCCTTAATAAGTTTCATCACATGTCTAAATCCAATTAAAGCGTCTGGTCATACAGGCGGGTGGTACTTTCTCTGGTAACCACAAGTCATGTTGTGCAAACAGACGGAGGTGTACAGAGATTACCATATCCGAGTGTGCGACTAGACGATCACCCTAAGGGATCAGATCGTATGCGTCCCGGGCAAATCAGCAAATTGCTTAGCGTAGCATACTGCAGCTGAACTCGGGCGTAGGCGATGATCCGTTGGGAGATCTATCACCAAATACCCTCTTTTTCTTTAAAAATATTCTTTTAACCCACAGGTCAAACGAGTTATGGTATCAAAACGGCGCATTACCGCGTTATTGGGTCATCGAGCAAGGATGCTTGTGACCGCCATCTCTACCTACCTACCTAACCTTTATGACTAAAAATAATAAATATCATAATTTTAAAGTGAGGAAACTTTTATTTATATTTTTAATTAATTTATAAAGTTTTCATTTTTCATACAAAATGAATGTAATTTACTGCGTTTGTTTGATTTGACAGTTATTTAACATACACAAATGAGGGTACATGCTTCTTTGCATGTGTGTTAGTGTTGTGATATGTGGTTTTTGTTCGGGATTTTTTTGGGACTTTTTAGGGATTACTAAACTAAAGTTTTAAAAATTAAATTTTAACAATTTCTTAAACAACTTTGATAACATACCGACTGACAATATAGGCGCCTGCCAGACGACTGAGCATACCCTAAGTGGAGCGACGGAGTCGCGTGAGCGGGACAGAGGACCCGAAAAGGGAGTTAAAATCCCTTTACCCGCGAAGCGGGCCACCCAAGGTATTGTTTAGTACAAAACACTTTGATTGCAGATCGACTGACAACATAGGCGCCTGCCAGACGACTGAGCATACCCTAAGCGGAGCCATAGAGTCTCGTGAGCGGGACAGAGGACCCGAAAAGGGAGTTAAAATCCTTGAACCCCATAATGTACTTTTAATCGAAAAAACATCTTAATTAGCAAAAAATTTCCAAACAAAAAATCCCAAATAAAATCCACACATCACAAACACTTACCAAAGCGAAGTTGTTCAGTAGTAGATCTGTCAAATTAATTGTGTAATTTTTTTATTTAGCGGCCGCAGATTTTATGTAATTTTTCAACTTTAAATGTTTATTAAAAATTGAAATAAAAACTTGCTGATATTAAAATTGTTAAATTGAATTAGTTAGTTTACCAAAAAAAAGTATTCGTGTGTGAAAATGTGTGCTATATTAATGAAAACTTGAGTACTAGTGTGAACAAAAAATGCCAAAATCGAAAAATTAAAATATTTTTTTATCATATTTAATGGTGTTTCCTCACCGTAATATTTTAAAGCTATTCTATAGAGACCCCTAGCTCACTGTAAAAAAAAATCAAAATTCTAGGCGTGCGCCCCTAATGGAAAGTCGCCCCTAAATATTTTGTAAAAAACAGAATAAGCAATATCAAAAAAGAGTCAGGTTAACACACAAAATGTAATGTACTTACCTTCACAGTATTTGCAATTAACTACCACAATTCGAGATCCTTCAATTTAGCACACATCCACTCGCGAGCACCTCTGACGCAAAACCGATTTGGTCTCTTTCACAAAAAATGAATAGGTGAATAGCTTGATCAACTAAAGTGACCGATGTAAAGACTGTCCCTTTCTTACTCATCATTCGGTATCTTTTTCAACACAGGGTTGTAGAGATCCCTTTTTAAGGTCAGTTTATTGCGAAATCTGAATTTACAGGAATTTTGAGTTAGGTCACTTTCATTCTGGGGGTGCGAAATGAAAATATATTAAAACTGTGACTCAAATTTTACTTTAATTTATGTAGTTTTAAATCATAACTATCGTAGAATTTGAGTCATAATTTTACTTACTGCCATCATTATTTTAATCATCGGCTTTATAGTGGGGTTTGAGGATTTGTGTTAGGTATGAGTGAACCAATGCACTTCAGATTTGGGGGCCATCCATATCGCAAGTGCTTAGCGTCAAATAGAATATATTAACGAGATTTGAGTTGTTTATTTTTGTTGTAATATTTCGGGAAAGCTTCTTTTTATAAAATTACTTTTTTCGCAAATATTTTGGTAACTAAATGAAAAAACTAAACAAACATCTTTAAACATATTAAAAATACATTAAAACTGTGACTCAAATTTTACTTTAATTAATGCAGATTTAAATCATAATCATCGTAGAATTTGAGTCATAATTTTAATTACTGCCATCATTATTCTAATCATCGGCTATAATGGGGTTTGAAGATTTGTGTAAGGTATGAGTGAACCAATGCACTTCAGATTTGGGGGTCATCCATATCGCAAGTGCTTAGTGTCAAATAGAATATATAACGAGATCTTAATTGTTTATTTTTCTTGTAATATTGCGTGAAAGCTACTTTTCTCTTCTAGAATTTTTCCAAACTCAATACCTACCTCCTTTTCTTTTCAAACGGAAACAATATTGCAAAATGAAAAATTCAAACTTATACACTGATACGTTGACATAATAGTTTAACATAGCACTACTTTTGTGAGTGTTTGCAAGTGCGAGTGCAATACAAAGTTCATCTAGCCTTAAATAAAATTTATAAACTTATTAATATCAATAAATATTGGGGGTGTCTAAATAAATCATATATTCGTTTCTTGATGCAAACTGAATAATACATCATTTCCCCCATAACGTTTGTATTAGGATCTGATATATTTATCAATTGTCAATATTGATTATGAAGTCATTTTCAAATATTTGTAGGTCTTCGTTCAAAATGTTCTTAAGTGCATATTCCTTCATATTGTTTTATCTATAATTAATAATCCAAATATTGGTATAATAGTAGGTATATGCTGATCAGATGTGTAGCTGCTACTAAATATCATATATGGGAGCATAAACTCTATTAATCAATGTTTATTCCAACTTGCAACCACCTAATCAGCAATACATTAACAATAGAATAATAACCCGAGCAAAAATTGTCATACAACATACCTTCCACCCGACGCGACACGGTCACTTTTAAGAATTCAAACCTTGATAATTTCGTCGAAAGAAAAGGATCCTTTATAATCTAAGGATGAAATAGAAAAGTTTACACGAAATATCACTCTGCATGGCAAACACAGCGTTCCGAACGGCTCTCATGCATATCTTATAGAAGAAGTTTCATCTGAAAATGAAAAGTAAGAATCTAACAATAGAATACCATTTTTAACAAACTAGCGTATTGTTTAGATTGTAGCGACGAAGGCTTTTAAGAACTTGAAGGCCCATCTCTTCAGTAGTGAGTTCAACCAGAGTTAGTTAACTCTGAAAATATATTTGTCGACAGTTTCGTCAGGAAGCAGTTTTTAAGTTGATGGTAAATGCAGAGTCTTAAAAAACTAGGAAGATAAAATATCAAAAGCTTTTGTTAAGTTAATTCAGAGTTAACTCGACTTATTTGGTGAGTTAACTCGGGTTTAACTTTAACCCCGCACTAAAAAACTGAACCTAAGGGCCGGTTTTTCAGTGTGGGCTTAGAGTTAAACCTGAGTTAACTCATCAAATATGATAAGTTTACTCTGGATTAACTCAACAAAGGCATTTGATATTTTTTCTTCCGCGTTTTATAAGCCTTTCTGCATTCATCCTCCACTTAAGAACTGCTCCTTGACGTAACTATAGACAAATCTTTTTCCAGAGTTAACTAACTCACCACTGAAAAACTGGGCCTACGAGACACAAATGATCCATTTGCTCTCCATAGACAGCATTTTTATAAAGTCTTTTCGATTCCCGAAAACTTTGTGCTGGGATCTTATTCAAAGTTCTACTTCAAAGGTATTACTTTTCGTTTTTATTGCAGTTTTATTAAATTGTTTTTTAATAGTTTCTTTCAGTGCTTTATTTTTTCGCATATGAATCGTACCAAAAATGTATAGGAAATAGCTACATAATATTTTTGATCCAAGCTACAGTTTGCAGAAACGTTTCGTACATATGTCAACTTGTACTTCAGATAAAAACAAATGTGGTTCGCTCTTCATTAACCAATGAGGAATGCATTAAAAATAAAATTGGGTATGTGATAAATTAAAATAATATTTCTATATAAAAAAATGTTAATTAAAAAACAAAATTACAGTTTTTTTTAACAAATTCAACATAAAAGCGACTGTCGGAGCTATTGGGCCATCACCCACAGACTCAATTTTGAACTGGACTAAGCTGGGGGGGGGAAATGATGGTTTGTAGGCAAGGGAGGTGAAGTGTGAGGAAAGAAACGACTGAAATGTTCATCCTTGTTTCGAGTGATCTAACAAAGTTTAATTACTAATATATACACAGTGAGACTATAAAATTACTTTTTTTTCGCAAATATTTTGGTAACTAAATGGAGAAAACTAAACAAACATCTTAAAACATATTAAAACAAATTAAAACTTTGATTCAAATTTTACTTTAATTTATGTAGTTTTAAATCATAATTGGGTAGAATTTGAGTCAGAATTTTGCTTACTGCCATCATTATTCTAATCATCGGCTTTATAGTGGGGTTCGAGGATTTGTGTAAGGTATGAGTGAACCAATGCACTTCAGATTTGGGGGCCATCCAAATAGAATCTTATAACGAGATCTTAATTGTTTATTTTTGTTGTAATATTGCGTGAAAACTTATTTTCTCTTAACCTTCCTATACCCGCATTGGTCTGTGAGACCTTAAAATTATTTTTTCGCAAATATTTTGGTAACTAAATGAAAAAAAACTAAACAAACATCTTTAAACATATAAAAATACATTAAAACTGTGACTCAAATTTTACTTTAATTTATGTAGTTATAAATCATAGTTATTGTAGGATTTGTAGGGGTGGGCGTAGCTATCGCGGTATCAACCGTATCAATTATACGGGCCCCCTGAGATATAGTGGCCCCTGAAACGAGATAAGTTTGTAAGAAACTGAGATAGGTACATTTGAAAAAAAAAAATTAATAAATGAAAATAGGATCTCTTTTCTTGTCAGGTATTCCTTGCTACACCCTATAGGCAGAATTTGTTTTCTTTTTTTCATATAACTACTTCTGCATGAATCCACACACCAACAAAAATGTGTTTTTTATCGAAGCACATCACCAGTCGAGTCTTTGTCGACTGGCCAAAATATAAACGTCCAACTTCCAACATACATATACAGACTGAAACAGTTATTATATTTCAACCCAGCGAGCGTTGCGAGGCACGGTCGTTGTCAATTTATGCACACTTTCTTATATCGCCATAGCAATCACAACTCACTGACACTCCGCGTACATAATGTAGATCAAATCAAAGTAAAAAAGAAAAACAATGAACACGGACCCAGGGACCGGATTGTGATACTATCACAACAAAAACATAAATGTTAAAAAAGTAGCCAAGTTCTTCTAATAGAAAAACCTTTGCTTAACAAGTCAGCCGTATAAAGTAATAAGATCTAATAGTACGCCAAGTTCTAAGTTTATGAATGTAAAATATCAAATATTTTAAGTAGAGTAATATCGAAGAACCTCAAAATTATTAGAGACATCTACTATTTAATAATTACTGACATAAATTGAGTTGGTTTACTAGTCAAGCTTTCATTTCAAAACTTACTTATTAGGTAAAAAAAGAAAACTTGCCAAGTAAACCAACTCAATTTAAGTCAGTTATTATTAAATAATAGATGTCTCTAATAATAAGTCCTACCCATGTGCCAATTTTAATAAGTTAGAAGTGCTCCATTGAAATGATAATTATAATTGATAAGAAGTGAATGGAAGAAACGCCCCTGCATGAAAAATTTCATAATCCTGTACAAAACAGAAGTACTTTCAATATATTTAATATTATTTCTGTGAAAATGGGTGGTTGCCACGCCCACTGAATGTTAAATCTCAAATTTTTAAATTTTCCGTTTCCTTGCACTTCTAGCCCTACCGTTCTGCCAAATGTCATCATTCTAAGACAATCAGAAGTGCTCCTCATAATTAATATTAATTGTATTCATATGGGCGGGTGCCACGCCCCTGAATGTAAGATATCAAATTTTAAAACTGTTCCTTTGTCTGCACTTTAAGCCCTACTGCTGTACTAAATTTCATCATTCCACGGCAATCAGAAATGCTCCAAATAATTTATATCAATTCTATGAAAATGGGCGCAAACCACGCCCCCTGAATGGAAATTCTTAAATTTTTTCCTTTGTATACACCACAGGGCCTACCATTGTGCGAAATTACAAGATTCTACGATGTCGGGAAGTGCTCCATAATTGTGATGATCTGTCAGTGAGTCAGTTACGGTTTTTGCGATTTTTGCAGTCCTATATCTCAGGAAACCGTAGTGCTAAAGTATTGAATTTTGATGAGTTGCCTAAGCCCGGTGAGCTTAGCAAATGCTGCGAGTTTAAAGTTTCTGACTTTATTGGTACTAAAGTTAGAGGGGGGTCGAAAATATCGCCTGAGTTTGATCCTGTAAAAAGGGTGTAGTGCCAGAACTTGGCTGGGCACTACCGTGCCCTTTGATAACTCTGACCTACTAACTTACACGAACTAAGAGCTCGAACAATGTAATTACAAATAACGTAAACGTATCAATTATTTTTGTGAACATAATGGGGCATATTCATAGTGATTGCTAAACTGTGCCTGTTTAACCTAGGTTTAGTTTAATTTTTGGACGTTTATTCTATATTTTAAAGTTTGTCATTTTAAAATATTTAAAGCTATTTGTGTATTATAACAAGTTAATGATCGTATAAAAATATAAAAATATAAAGCCAAAAATTTGTAAGTAAAATCGGTCTGTATTCTTTGAGACAAAATTGTATTAAACTGTAGTTTAATTAAACCTGGGTTTAGCGGCGACTATGAATATACCCCAATGTTAACATTTGTTTAAAATTAATGTAACTTAATTTTCATTTAATATAAAAATGTACATAACATAATGTATTCTCCTACGAACATTTTCGTTAGAAGATGAGAGAATATCAGACCCGGAATCTTACTCAAAGTAAATGATTACTATTGCTGCTTATATATATTGATTTCTCAAACTGAACTAAGATTTCAGAGCATCTATGATCTACTACGTCTTATGCAACCACAAAAACTTTTATCCTTTTGAAATGAAAAGTTTAAAAAAGAAGCAGGAAAACTGGTTGCTAAATACAATGAGACATGTCTGTTGATCATATTGAACGACTTATTGCTTTAAAATACTGTTTGAAATCAGAAACTCAGAAAATAACTCACGGAGTTATTGCTTATTAAATACAATAGCTTTCATGCAGTTTTCCGGAAGTAATAACGGCATGCTTTTTATTTTTTACGCTTCCGGTAACGACAGCAATAGCTGAGAGAATATTCTCTTAGCTCAAATTAATAAACAATTATTTAAGTACTTCTATGGGACAAGAACGGTTGTCAGACTTATCGATCATGTCCATAGAAGTTGAAAAGCTTGGAAAATTAAAATCATCGTCAGTTATTTAATAAGTTTGGGGAAACAAAGTCAAGAACCATTTTTAATTGAGTTCTTTTGCTGTTAGGATTCCTTTGTTTTAAGTTTTATAATACCTACATACATTACATGTACCTTTTTAAAGAAGTTTGCATACCATTAACTATGCTGAACTTGTTACTTTGAGTGTTTTGTTTGATTTGCAAAAATTTTTTTTTTGTTTAATTTGTAATTTCGGAGGGGGCCCCCAACTGATTCTTGATACGGGGCCCCTCGAGGGCTGGCTACTCCTCTGAGGATTTCAGTCATAATTTTACTTATAGCCATCATTATTGTTATCATCGGCTTTATAGCGGGGTTTGAGGATTTGTGTTAGGTATGAGTGAACCAATGCACTTCAGATTTGGGGACCATCCATATCGCAAATGCTTAGTGTCAAATAGAATATAATAACGAGATCTGAATTGTTTATTTTTGTTGTAATATTGCGTGAAAGCTTTTCCTCTTAACCTTCCTATACCCGCATTGGTCTGTTAGACTATAAAATAACTATTTTTCGCAAATATTTTGGTAACTAAATGAAAAAAACTAAACAAACACATTAAAACTGTGACTCAAATTTTACTTTAATTTGTGTAGTTTTAAATCATAACGAGGTAGAATTTGAGTCATAATTTTACTTTCTGCCATCATTATTCTAATCACCGGCTTTATATTGGGGTTTGAGGGATTTTGTCAGGTATGAGTGAACCAATGCACTTTAGATTTTGGAGCCACCCATATCACAAGTGCTTAGTGTCAAATAGAATATAATAACGAGATCTTTATTTTTTATTTTTGTTGTAATATTGCGTGAAAGCTTCTTTTCTCTTAACCTTCCTATACCCGCATTGGTCTGTGAGACTATAAAATTAAATTTTTCGGAAATATTTTGGTAACCAAATGAAAAAAACTAAACAAACATCATAATTCATAATTTTACTGCCATCATAATTCTAATCATCTGCTTTATAGTAGGGTTTGAGGATTTGTGTGAGGTATGAGTGAACCAATGCACTTCAGATTTGGGAGCCATCCATATCGCAAGTGCTTAGTGTCAAATTGAACATAATAACGAGATCTGAATTGTTTATTTGTGTTGTAATGTTGCGTGAAAGCTTCTTTTCTCTTAACCATTCTATACCCGCATTGGTCTGTGAGACCGTAAAATTACTTTTTTTCGCAAATATTTTGGTAACTTAATGAAAAAAAAAATAATCAAACATCTTTAAACATATTAAAACACATTAAAACTGTGACTCAAATTTTACTTTAGTTTATGTAGTTTTAAATCATAACTATTGTAGATTTTGAGTCATAATTTTACTTACTGCCATCATTATTCTAATCATCGCCTTTATAGTGGGGTTTGAGGTTCTGAGTTAGGTATAAGTAAACCAAGCACTTCAGATTTTGGGGCCATCCATAACGCAAGTGCTTAGTTTCAAATAGAATATAAAATAACGCGATCTGAATTGTTTATTTTTGTTGTAATAATGCGTGATAGCTTCTTTTCTCTTAACCATCCTATACCCGCATTGGTCTGTGAGACCGTAAAATTACTTTTTTTCGCAAATAATTTGGTAACTAAATGAAAAAAAATAAACAAACATCTTTAAACATATCGCACCCCCAGAATGAAAGTGACCTAATTAAAAAATTGCAATTTGTGGGAAATGAGCAATAAAGTTTTCAAAAAAGTATAGTTTTGAGTAAGTTTGAATGTATCTCTTACATATTTCATTGGGAATTATTGATTCTTTGCGGAATTATTTATTAATCACTTATGCACAAATCGATAACATAAAATTCAATTTAAATATTTTTTAAATATATATTTTGAGATAAAATAAAAAACCGTTTCAAATTAAGTCACTCTATTGCAAAAATATTTCCGTATTTCTGGAACTTTTAACGAGTTCAGCCTGTTTAAGACGCAAGATGCAATAACTTCTGGGACTCAATCTAAAAACGATCACTAAAATCTTATAAATATTGGCTGAACTTTCCTTTAAGGGCGCACGAATTTTCACACGCGGATAATTTTATTCAATAGATTTAAGGTTAGACCGCACACAACTGCAGCGGAACTATACTTCACGACGCGGCAAAACATTATTTGTATGAAATTGTATGAGCTATATCGCGCTAAGCGGCAACTGAACTTCATAAGTTTCATAAAAATTATTGTGAATCGCAGTTCCGCTGCAGTGCAGTTCCGCCTAGTGCGGTCTAACCTTTATGACTATCCCCTACAATACTCACTGTCGTAGTTGTGGGGACCAGGAAACAGTCTTTCATTTCCTCTGTAAATGTCCCGCTTTGGCCAGAATGAGGCAACAATCTTTTGGGAAGCCATTTTTTGACGACCTTCACGAACTCTCCGGAACGATGATCAAAGATTTGACTTCTTTCCTCAACGCGACGAAATGGATCTAGGATTTACTTCGGTTCCTCTTGCACCGTCTTCTTCCCCAAACTCCTGTGACTGCGAGCTAGCAGACTAACGGTTTTTGAAGGTGGCTCATGGTGCACGAGGACCGGACGATCACACAATTGGGCCGATCTCCGCTTCAATACCAGCCAACAAGCGCCTAGGTTGCACAGTGTAGATGGGTCTTAGTTGCGGACTTCGACCCTTTTGAGTGTTTTCCTATTTTCAAGTTCAAGAATGTTTCAATGGATCTAGAATTAACTTCGGTTTCCTTTTGCACCATTTTCTTCCCCAAACTCCTATGACTGTGAGCTAGCAGACTACTGGTTTTTGAAGGTGGCTCATGGTGCACGAGGACCGGAGGATCACACGGTTGTGCCAACCTTCGCTTCAATACCAGTCAACAAGTTGCCTAGTTGGCACAGTGTGGATGGTTTTTAGTTGCGAACTTTGGTCCTATCGGGTGTTTTTCCTATGTCCAAATCCTTAATAAGTTTCATCACATGTCTAAATCCAATTAAAGCGTCTGGTCATACAGGCGGGTGGTACTTTCTCTGGTAACCACAAGTCATGTTGTGCAAACAGACGGAGGTGTACAGAGATTACCATATCCGAGTGTGCGACTAGACGATCACCCTAAGGGATCAGATCGTATGCGTCCCGGGCAAATCAGCAAATTGCTTAGCGTAGCATACTGCAGCTGAACTCGGGCGTAGGCGATGATCCGTTGGGAGATCTATCACCAAATACCCTCTTTTTCTTTAAAAATGTTCTTTTAACCCACAGGTCAAACGAGTTATGTTATCAAAACGGCGCATTACCGCGTTAATTGGGTCATCGAGCAAGGATGCTTGTGACCGCCATCTCTACCTACCTACCTAACCTTTATGACTAAAAATAATAAATATCATAATTTTAAAGTGAGGAAACTTTTATTTATATTTTTAATTAATTTATAAAGTTTTAATTTTTCATACAAAATGAATGTAATTTACTGCGTTTGTTTGATTTGACAGTTATTTAACATACACAAATGAGGGTACATGCTTCTTTGCTATGGTTAGTGTTGTGATATGTGGTTTTTGTTCGGGATTTTTTTGGGACTTTTTAGGGATTACTAAACTAAAGTTTAAAAATTAAATTTTAACAATTTCTTAAACAACTTTGATAACATACCGACTGACAATATAGGCGCCTGCCAGACGACTGAGCATACCCTAAGTGGAGCGACGGAGTCGCGTGAGCGGGACAGAGGACCCGAAAAGGGAGTTAAAATCCCTTTACCCGCGAAGCGGGCCACCCAAGGTACTGTTTAGTACAAAAAACTTTGATTGCAGATCGACTGACAACAAAGGCGCTTGCCAGACGACTGAGCATACCCTAAGCGGAGCGACAGAGTCTCGTGAGCGGGACAGAGGACCCGAAAAGGTCCTTGAAACCGCGTAAGCGGGCCACACATAATGTACTTTTAATCGAAAAAACATCTTAATTAGCAAAAAATTTCCCAACAAAAAATCCACACATCACAAACACTTACCAAAGCGAAGTTGTTGAGTAGTAGATCTGTCAAATTAATTGTGTAATTTTTTTTATTTAGCGGCCGCAGATTTCATGCATATTGAATGCAATTTTCTAACTTTAAATGTTTATTAAAAATTGAAATAGAAACTTGCTGATATTAAAATTGTTAAATTGAATTAGTTAATTTACCAAAAAAAGTATTCGTGTGTGAAAATGTGTGCTATATTAATGAAAACTTGAGTACTAGTGTGAACAAAAAATGCCAAAATCGAAAAATTAAAATATTTTTTTATCATATTTAATGGTGTTTCCTCACCGTAATATTTTAAAGCTATTCTATAGAGACCCCTAGCTCACTGTAAAAAAAAATCAAAATTCTAGGCGTGCGCCCCTAATGGAAAGTCGCCCCTAAATATTTTGTAAAAAACAGAATAAGCTATATCAAAAAAGAGTCAGGTTAACACAAACAATGTAATGTACTTACCTTCACAGTATTTGCAATTAACTACCACAATTCGAGATCCTTCAATTTAGCACACATCCACTCGCGAACACCTCTGACGCAAAACCGATTTGGTCTCTTTCACAAAAAATGAATAGGTGAATAGCTTGATCAACTAAAGTGACCGATGTAAAGACTGTCCCTTTCTTACTCATCATTCGGTACCTTTTTCAGCACAGGGTTGTAGAGATCCCTTTTTAAGGTCAGTTTATTGCGAAATCTGAATTTACAGGAATTTTGAGTTAGGTCACTTTCATTCTGGGGTGCGATATGAAAATATATTAAAACTGTGACTCAAATTTTACTTTAATTTATGTAGTTTTAAATCATAACTATCGTAGAATTTGAGTCATATTTTTACTTACTGCCATCATTATTTTAATCATCGGCTTTATAGTGGGGTTTGAGGATTTGTGTTAGGTATGAGTGAACCAATGCACTTCAGATTTGGGGGCCATCCATATCGCAAGTGCTTAGCGTCAAATAGAATATATTAACGAGATTTGAGTTGTTTATTTTTGTTGTAATATTTCGGGAAAGCTTCTTTTTATAAAATTACTTTTTTCGCAAATATTTTGGTAACTAAATGAAAAAACTAAACAAACATCTTTAAACATATTAAAAATACATTAAAACTGTGACTCAAATTTTACTTTAATTAATGCAGATTTAAATCATAATCATCGTAGAATTTGAGTCATAATTTTAATTACTGCCATCATTATTCTAATCATCGGCTATAATGGGGTTTGAAGATTTGTGTAAGGTATGAGTGAACCAATGCACTTCAGATTTGGGGGTCATCCATATCGCAAGTGCTTAGTGTCAAATAGAATATATAACGAGATCTTAATTGTTTATTTTTCTTGTAATATTGCGTGAAAGCTACTTTTCTCTTCTATAATTTTTCCAAACTCAATACCTACCTCCTTTTCTTTTCAAACGGAAACAATATTGCAAAATGAAAAATTCAAACTTATACACTGATACGTTGACATAATAGTTTAACATAGCATTACTTTTGTGAGTGTTTGCAAGTGCGAGTGCAATACAAAGTTCATCTAGCCTTAAATAACATTTATAAACTTATTAATATCAATAAATATTGGGGGTGTCTAAATAAATCATACATTCGTTTCTTGATGCAAACTGAATAATACATCATTTCCCCCATAACGTTTGTATTAGGATCTGATATATTTGTCAATTGTCAATATTGATTATGAAGTCATTTTGAAATATTTGTAGGTCTTCGTTCAAAATGTTCTTAAGTGCATATTCCTTCATATTGTTTTATCTATAATTAATAATCCAAATATTGGTATAATATAAGGTATATGCTGATCAGATGTGTAGCTGCTACTTAATATCATATATGGGAGCATAAACTCTATTAATCAATGTTTATTCCAACTTGCAACCACCTAATCAGCAATACATTAACAATAGAATAATAACCCGAGCTAAAATTCTCATACAAAATACCGTCCACCCGACGCGACACGGTCATTTTTAAGAATTCAAACCTTGATAATTTCGTCGAAAGGAAAGGATCCTTTCTAATCTAAGGATAAAATAGAAAAGTTTACACGAAATATCACTCTGCATGGCAAACACAGCGTTCCGAACGACTCTCATGCATATCTTATAGAAGAAGTTTCATCTGAAAATGAAAAGTAAGAATCTAACAATAGAATACCATTTTTAACAAACTAGCGTATTGTTTAGATTGCAGCGACGAAGGCTTTTAAGAACTTGAAGGCCCATCTTTTAAGTAGTGAGTTCAACCAGAGTTAGTTAACTCTGACAATATATTTGTCGACAGTTACGTCAGGAAGCAGTTTTTAAGTTGATGGTAAATGCAGAGTCTTAAAAAACAAGGAAGATAAAATATCAAAAGCTTTTGTTTAGTTAATTCGGAGTTAACTCGACTTATTTGGTGAGTTAACTCGGGTTTAACTATAACCCCGCACTAAAAAACTGAACCTAAGGGCCGGTTTTTCAGTGTGGGCTTAGAGTTAAACCTGAGTTAACTCATCAAATATGGTGAGTTTACTCTTGATTAACTCAACAAAGGCATTTGATTTTTGTCTCCCGTGTTTTATAAGCGCATTCATCCTCCCCTTAAAAACTGCTCCTTGACGTAACTATAGACAAATCTATTTACAGAGTGAACTAACTCACCACTGAAAAATTGGGCCTAAGAGACACAAATGATTTTTTCGATTCCCGAAAACTTTGTGCTGGGATCTTATTCAAAGTTTAAAGCCACGTAAATAGGTATTACTTTTCGTTTTTATTGCAGTTTTATTAAATTGTTTTTTAATAGTTTCTTTCAGTGCTTTATTTTTTCGCACATGGATCGTACCAAAAATGTATAGGAAATAGCTACATAATACTTTTGAGCCAAGCTACAGTTTGCAGAAACGTGTCGTACAAATGTCAACTTGTACTTCAGATAAAAACAAATGTGGTTCGCTTTCCATCAACGAATGAGGAATGCATTAAAAATAAAATTAGGTGTATGATAAATTAAAATAATATTTCTATATAAAATGGTACTTAAAAAACAAAATTACAGTTTTTTTTAACAAATTGTATATAAAAGGGACTGTCGGAGCTATTGCGCCATCACACACAGACTCAATTTTGAACTGGACTAAGCTGGGGGGGAAATGATGGTTTGTAGGCAAGGGAGGTGAAGTGTGAGGAAAGAAACGACTGAAATGTTCATCCTTGTTTCGAGTGGTCTAACAAAGTTTAATTACTAAGACATACACAGTGAGACTATAAAATTACTATTTTTCGCAGATATTTTGGTAACTAAATGAAAAAAACTAAACAAACATCTTGAAACATATTAAAACACATTAAAACTGTGACTCAAATTTTACTTTAATTTATGTAGTTTTAAATCATAATTGGGTAGAATTTGAGTCATAATTTTACTTACTTCCATCATAATTCTAATCATCGCCTTTATAGTGGGGTTTGAGGATTTGTGTAAGGTATGAGTGAACCAATGCACTTCAGATTTGGGGGCCATCCATATCGCAAGTGCTTAGTGTCAAATAGAATATAATAACGAGATCTTTTTTATTTATTTTTGTGGTAATATTGCGTGAAAGCTTCTTTTCTCTTAACCTTCCTATACCCGCATTGGTCTGTGAGACCTTAAAATTACTTTTTTTCGCAAATATTTTGGTAACTAAATGAAAAAAACTAAACAAACATCTTTAAACATATAAAAACACATTAAAACTGTGATTCAAATTTTACTTTAATTTATGTAGTTTTAAATCATAACTATCGTGGAATTTGAGTCATAATTTTACTTAGGGCCAATTTGTTCACAGTCCACTAAAAATTGAATTGTGTGGTTTTAACTTATATCACGTTTAATATAAAATTGTCATTAAGAACACTACATTAATTTTTGATTCAGTCACTCGCCTTTATTTAACTGGCTCGCTTTAAATTGCTGCTTTAAATTTATATGCTTTTTAAAAATATCCTAGGGAATTTTATTTTATTTTGACTGATGAACTATCAATTTAGCACTAAATCAAGTTAAAAATAGCGTCTGTTTGTTCACTCTCAACAGTCTGACAGTCAGTTTTGTGTTTGCTTATTTTTTGAATAACCAGAACCGGCAAAGTTGAAAAAAACCCTTCTGGTGGCAATACAAACTATACCAACTTTTCGTACACTGAATAAAAATCCAGCCCCTAAATTATTTATTTAGGTTTTCCCCTATATTGCAATAAAAAATCGTTGCAAAACAGTTTTTTTAATATTTTTAATATTATAGAATTTCAAAAACCAAACGTTATAGGGTAATTTTGAGGTCTGATTCGTATTCGGTGCATTAAAAACATTAAAACAGTTGTAGATTGTTTTTGCACCAGAAAGTTTTTCAAATGATTACAAAAAAAAAGCAAACAAAATATCGACTGTCATGTCAACACTAATTGAGAGCGAATAAAAGGAAATAGTTCACTAACTCTCTATTTTGGCTAAATATCCCGCTTAAAAAGTAGATTTTGTCGTTTTAGCTTAAACCAATTATAAATTAATTTAACAATTATTTAATAGAGGAAACTTCACTTTAAATCGTTAAAGGAGGGTGAATAAAAACAAATATTTAAAATCGATCAATTTCTAATTTTTAATAGTGAATTTAAATTTAATGGAAATCGAATAAATTAGGCATTGCTGCCATATCATTATTCTAATCATCGGCTATAGTGGGGTTTGAGGATTTGTGTTAGGTATGAGTGAACCAATGCACTTCAGATTTGGGGGCCATCCATATCGCAAGTGCTTAGTGTCAAATAGAATATATAAGGGGCCAGTTATAGCTATCATTGAAAACCATCATTGAAAAAGTTAGCTGTTGATTTTGAGAGCCTTCGAAAGTTTAATCATTGAATATTTTAATGCAGAAAGGTAGCTTACGACTTATTTCTCATCCAAAAAAAAATCATTTTAAGCCATATCTTCCCCATAACGTAACTTTTAATTATTTCAATGATCATTGGTAAGGTAGTTCATCATTGAAAAAGTAAAAGTCATTTTATGAGAAAATTTGTGCCAAATTGAATTTCGTTTTACCTAGAAATAATTATTAAGTCAATAAGCTTTACTTTGGCATCACAATAATCATTTGTTTTAACTTCTAAATCTCTCAAAATTGACAATTAATATTTTCAATGATCGTTTCCAATGATAGCTATAACTGGGCCCTAACAAGATCTTAATTGTTTATTTTTCCTGTAATTTTTTTTCATTTCATTTTTTTATATATTCCAATAATTGTATAAAGCAGTTAATGAATAACTTTTACATGTACGTAGTTACAATTGTTTATAAAGAATGACTTCAGGTTATATAATTTAAAATCAAGAATAATATTAAATTCTATACAAATTTGAACCAAAAATAAAAAGCAAAAAGATGGTCAGAGGAAGAGGTTGGGATATGAGGAAGGATAGATATGAGGGGTTACATTTCAATACTGTCATTAGCATAGCTTTAAGCTTCCGTTCATCAACCGGAGTCACATGCTTTAATGCATTTGGCAGACTGTTCCACATTCTGATTGCGTTTACAAAAAATAGTCGTTGGGACTGCAGGTAATTAAATCTAGGAATTAAAAGGTTTTTGGAGCGATTGGATGATATGAATTGAATATTTTCATGCAAGTACTGAGGTAATTTGTACCAAATAAGGCGTGTTTTTAGATACGTATCTAGGGAGCAACCTAAGATGTTGCATGCAAGGTGTGATATACGGTCATATCGATGCGTTTTATACACATATCTGGCTGCAGCATTGAATGCAACATTCAATTTTCTTGCAGACAATGCATCTAGTTTTCCGTATACAATGTCGTCATTTGTTATGAAAGGAACTATAAGTACTTTCACAAGGAGTAAACGGGTGTTTTGAGGAGTATACGCTCTGAGTTATACAACTGTTTAAGGGTTCCATAAACACGGCCTGTTATGCGGTTTATGTGATCACTCCAAGTAAGATTACTGTTAAAAGTCACTCCCAAGTTCCGTACTGTTTTGACATAGTCTATAGTTTCATTACCCAGCATTATCAAAGGGAACGAGGATGTATCTAAAGGATACCTATGCATAGCCAAGCATTTACACTTGGATGAATTAAGTTGTAGTTTATTTTCCAAACACCAATTTAGAATATTTTGCAGATCTGTATTAAGATGAAAGACTTCATCTTCAATGAGACCTAAAGGACGGGAAATGTATATTTGAATATCATCAGCATATAGATGGAAGCAACAATATTTGATATTTTTAGTCAGATCATTTATAAATAAAGAGAAGTGGAGGGGTGCAAGTATGGATCCCTGTGGAACGCCTTCTTGCAATAACAGGGCTGCAGACACATCCCTATTAACAGAAACTTTTTGAGACCTTCCTGATAGAAAGCTGTATATTTATTTCACGGAGCTACGACTAAGTTCGAATTGTGAAACGAGGTTTTGGATAAGAATTGTATGGTTCACTCGATCGAAGGCTTTGGAGAAGTCCAAAAGCACTAGAAAGGCCAATTCTTCATCATCTATGCGTTTGCGTAGGGCCTCAGAAATCTTCAGTAAGGCTGTGGTGCAACTATGTTTTTTTCCGGAACCCTGATTGAAAAGGAGTCATGATATAACGAGTCTCCAGATGATTTTAAAGTTAGTCATTCATTACACGATCAAGGATTTTCGATAGACAGGGCAAGATACTTATTGGGCGAAAGTCAGATGTGTTACAAGCTTCCTTCTTTTTTTGAATTGGAATAACCATCGCCTGTTTCCAGTGTGATGGGAACTCGGAGCGTGTAAGACAGCTGTTTATAATATCTTGAATAGAGGGAAGAATAAACGTAGAAATTATTTTTATAAATTTTAGCGGAATCCCATCAATACCAACGGCGTTTGACGTAATAGAATAAAATGCTTTAAGGGTTTCCAGATAGTTAATACACCTGAATTCGAAGTTAATACCTAAAGTATCTTCACTAGTAGACATAATAGAGTCATCAATATTTGAGCTTGTTAAATTAGGATCTGAAATTGAGTTAACAAAATAATTGTTGATTTCATTGGCACTGAGATGAGAGGAAGATACATCGTTATTTTTGACACCAGCATCTATTAAGTTTTTAAATAAGGTTTTCGTTGGTAGCTTATGATCGAGTTTTGAAGAGTAGAAAACGGATTTGGAACTTTTAATTGACAGGTTTATTTGATTTTTAAGATGCTGGTTGCGATTCCAAAGTCTTGGACTTCGAGATAACTTCGATTTTTGGTAAACTTTGTTGCGTGAAGAAATGAGCCTTTTCATTTTGACAGAAAACCATGGACAGCTAAATTTAGATATTTTTGTTTGGAGTGATACATATTTGTTGTAAAGGTATAGTACTTGGTTCTCTAAGTTCTCTGAGAACAATATTTTGTCATCTATTGTACGAATCGATGGCAAATCAATTAAAATATTTTTCTCTCGCAAAAAATAATACAATGGAAGAATAATTTTCGTAAAAAAAGCATTTATTTATTTTACTGATGAAAATCCGTTTTGAAAAGCTGATTTCCAATTCACAAAAAATGGAACATTTTGTTTTAGTTTTTTTTAAACATATCTACATAACATATACATTTAAGTCTCATTCGAACGATAATATATTTATACCGATAATGAGAAAATATTAAAAATAAGTGCAAAAAAAAATCAATAGTGCAAAAACAGTCAAAAAATAAAAATAATAAGTTTTTCTTTGATTATTTGTTCAAAAAAAAGTTTTATACAAATTTTATGCAATTTTTTTCTGATGAGCTTAGTAGTACTGGAATGCAAAATTAAGAAGAAGTCATTGAAGGAATTTAAGGGAAAAAGCAAACCATTGATTATTTCAATTTATTAAAAAAAGGTATTTTTCATATATGATTTGTGTTTGTTTAAAATCGCTACAAGTTACTAAAAAATAAAATAAATAGAATAACCATACTTGAAGAATAGTTAAAAGTTCCAAGTGTGTGTACGAAAATCAGCATCAAACTTATTTTGAAACAAACAATTTTTATATAATTGTATTTTTTTCTAGAATGCATATTTCCAAAGTTATATAGGAAAACAACAAAGAAACAGGGAGTATATTATAGGTATTTATATCATTTGTGATCGAATCACACATAAATCTTAGATATATATATATGCTTCAGTTTGATACTAATTTGCCTGGACTTAAAAAAAAAGGAAAAAAAAAATAGTAAAAAAGTTATTTTTTTTTTAAAAAAGACTTTTTTTTTCAATAAAGTCAGTATTGTAAGAAATATTTTTTTTTTTTTGGTAAGTTTTTCTTTTTTTGCAAAAACAGTTATTTTTTTTTTTTGAAAAAAAGTTTTATTTTTTGTTAAAAAGTTATTTATTTTTTTGTTTGCAAAAAATTATGTAAGGTATGTACCTCCATACCTAATAGTTCGGAGGTTATTTTTTAATTAAACACATAAATTAGCTAATTTCTAATCAAACCAATTGAAACACAATAAAAAAGGAGTGGTGAATAAAAATGAAGTTTTGGAACTATCAAATTAAACAATCTTTATGCTTATACTAAAACTAGGTTTGTTTACAAAATGTGTACATGTTTACATAGGTACCTACTTACTTTTCTAAAAATAATAAATCTGTACAATCGCGATTTACACAGATTTATACAAGAAAAAAAAATCAACAAAATTGAAGCATAAATTTCATCATCCCCAATTACATACTTGCAAGCAACAACACCATTTGCATTCAAAAAAAAAAAAAAAAAAAAAAACAACCCTCACACTACCTCACCAGTTTACCTAACTTCCTTTATTTATACAAAAAAAAAAAAAAAAAACAACAACATTGGAACACTTTTCACTATCCCCAATTACATACTTGCTAGCAACAAAACCAATTTCATTAAAAAAGAAAAAAACAACCCTCACACTACCAGTCTACCTACCTTCCTTTGAGATTGGCATTGACTTATAATGCAGACAGCCCTTCAAGCAAGGGAGCTCGTTTTCGGTCCGCAAACGTATCAAACAACGTATGGAACGACTTCGCATTCGGATCCAAATACGGATCGAAAAACTGCGTTTTGCGGCTCAAATTAGTATTGAAATTAGAATCACCACGGAGCCATTATGTGAATGTATTGTGAGAGAGAGAGTTTTTCATTTCACCATACTCAGAGAACCAAAATCAAATGGAATCTAAAACGGTTCCAAAAAAAATGAATGAATTGAGGCATCCCCAACCCAAATGTATTAAAAAAAACTTCCCATCTAGTCCAGTTTCTCCATTGCCTACAAAAATAAAACAAACAGAATTTTTTTATTTCAAGAGTTTTTTTTATTTACCATTCATAAAAGTTTTTCTAAAGACTATTTCGCACTAATAACCATGACATATTTCCACAAATATAAATTTACATTTAATAAATAGAATTTACATAGCATTTCTGATTGGAAATTTTTCAAAGTTTTAACAAGAAAAAAAGAGATTAAAAAGCAACCGTCTTCGCCATGCTACCAACAAAACTGAACTAAAAAAAGTGGTGGAAATTAAGGCAAAATGATTGTATACTTCGCCTATACTCTCTCTATTTCTCGGTGCTTAAAAAGAATACTCTCGATTCTCGTTCTTTTTACATGCGTACACAGAAAATTTGTTATTGTGTGCGAGACACTCATTTTTTTTGGAGTCCCAAGTGAACCGAAAAATTTGGGTCCGTGATTTTGCTTGAAGGGAGCAAACGATCAGAAAAAAACGAAGTGGTTGTTATTGTTGTTGCCTTCCATTTATTTTAAACGAAAATGTGCCTCTTAATTTCCTCGCTCATAATATTTATGTCGTCCTTGTTGTTCGTTTTCATTCCCAATGAAAAAAACATTCTTTCCTTTTCTTCTTCAAACCCTTGGATATGAAATCCATAGTACTATCATGGTGAATGTAATGCGTGGTTTAATAAAAAGGCGAAGTTCTTTTCTTTGCGTCTGAATTAAGACTACTCATTTATTCTTATGAAATTTTATTTACAGTGTCGATGAATTGGCATCGACAGATACCTTATATTAATATTGGATGGAGAGATGCTGCACTCTCAGCATATTTGCTGTATTATAAAAAGAAGATAAGGCACCCAAAGAAAAGTATCTCATGACGGGTGGCATTTGATGTTTATTTCATAAGCATAAACAAATGCATATCCGGAAGGGATATCCGCAGTTAATTAGAAGATATTATGCATGGTAAGCACAATAATAGTGACAGGCACAACACCTCCCCCCATAGAATTAAACATATGATTACAAGATAATTAAAATATGTTTTAAACAAAAAAATAAAATATATAACATTCAATTCATTTATTTTTCTTTTGTTTATAAGTTTATACTTTATTTTATGGTAGCAATTTGTCATCGCTTATTTCTTTTCTTACGTTAACAATTTTCTTACTTTGATCCGGTATGTAAACAATTTGATTTTTCACTGGTTTAGTACGTTTTTTATTAAAGCATTTATTAGATAAAGTAAAGGTATGACGACCTTTAATACAAGTTATGGTAAAATAAATTAAACCTATAGTTGTCAACATTCCAGTTATTCCAATTAAGGCACCTTGTGATTTCTCGGGTAGCTTTTGTAATAGTTTACTAACAATATTTCTTTGATTATTAATTTCGATTGATAAATCCCTTAATTCTCTTAAATCAGTTCCTTTTATTTTTATAACTTTATCGATTGGTGAAATTTCATTTAATTTTATATTTTGACAACAGTTTTTGTCAATAGTGTAATGTATTACATCATTATTAATTTCTTCAAAAATGTCTTCAGATGTGATAATATCTGTTTCTAAAGTACTAAACTTACGTTGATTGTCTGAATACAATATTCCAATGTTTGATAAAACACCGTTTTCTTCTTGTTTAGATTCACAATTGCACTAAAAATGAGTGTCTTCAGTAATAGCATATAAATATTTATTATTATTAATTTTGTGAAAGAATTCTACATTGTTTTGTATTATTTTTATTTCACATTTATTATTGCCCCTTTTCAGAAAAACATTTGTTTCCCAAACTTCATTTTTAATTGTACTTTCAAGTACTAAATTTTCACATACGTATATATTATCATGATTAAAGCAATCATTCATATTATGTTTTAATGCAAAATTAGCTCTATTATGAGTAATAGCGAGAATATTATTTTTATTTTCAAAAATTGTAAATTGTTGATTTACAACAATTGGCAAAGTGATTATTTCATATATTTCCGTTGTTTCTTCTTTCAAAATCGGAATAGATATGATAACATGTATCATATGATCTTTTTCATAACATTTAACATCAATTTGCTTAACTATAAATTGATAAGCTATTAAACTAGGAGTATATAACATTTTATTTTCATATTTACTGTTTATTAATGCTTCAATTAATTTTTCAGGAGTGATTATAAAAGGATGAATAATTTTTAATTGTAAAAATAGGATCGCATCAATAATTTTTTCTAATTCTATTTCTAATTCTAAACTTTTATCAATTATTGAATTATGCACTTCTTGCAAGTATTCTAAAGCATATTCTCTCCTCTCTATATCTTTCATATTTGAAATAACTTTATTTAACTTTATTATATTTTCATTAGTTTTGTTTTCTATACGATAATAATTATTATTTAATATCTTATTTTGATCATTTACTTTTTCCATTATATTTATTTCTTCTACTTATCCCTTTCCTAAAGATTCTTGATTTTCTTTTGTAATTGCTATGATTTTATCATAATATTCTGCATCAGAACTATCCATAGTTCCAAATAATGTTTTAAGTCCCGTACCAACAATATCTATTAATCCTCTTCGGATTCTGTTTTTCCTTGTTCCTAATAAATTATAAATTGTAACCATTTTATCTGATAAATTACTATAGCTTCTGTATCCTTTTTCAGCTAAGTCTCTGCACTCTCCGAATAATTTTAAACATACTTCATGAATGTTATTAGTTTGTAGCTTAATATGCTCTATACTATTTTCAACTTCAGCTAGGTCAATTCTATTAATGACTGAAACGTGTCCATCGATTGTTTTCATAGTACCAAGAGATTTAAAATAAAATCCATTATGATCATCTAATTTCTCGATGTTGATGCTTGTTGCAATTTCGATTGCGATCGTCCATATCCTATAAAAAGTTTGACACGGTTTTTATTATAAATGGTTAATTTTCCGTTTCTTTTAACAATAATATTATTATCTTCTACAGAAGATACGACATAAGGACCTGACCATTTCGGGTCTAACTTTCCTGCACTTGCTTCTTTTACGTAAACTCTATCTCCTGATCGAATATCTCTTAATTTTGGTCCTAATTTCTGATCATATCTGACTTTAGATTTTTCTTTGTTATCTAATAGCCTTGCTTTAGCTTCTATTCCCATTGCTAACAACTTCATTCTTAGTTCTGTCCAATAATCATGTGTTGTTTGAATTTCTTCATAATCTACATCGCTAGGTTTATTAGCTGTTCTACCAAAAACAAGTTCGTAAGGCGTGAAGCCTGTGCTTGAATGTTGGGTCGTATTATAACAAAAACTTGCATACTTCATATATTCATCCCAGTTTTTGGAGCTTTCTAAACTTTCCCTACTTACTGTTCTAATATATTCTGTGAGTCGAGCATGTGCTCTTTCGACACTACCATTTGATTGAGGGTAAGCCACACTGGTAGTAATATTCTTAAAACCAAATATTTCGGATAATTCCTTCATTAAAGAATTACAAAATTCTGTCTCGTAGTCAGACAGTATTATCTTTGGTACTCCAAATATAAGTATCCAATTTTCTACAAGAGCATTAGTCACTATACTAGCTTCTTTACTTTCTATAGGAACAAATTTAATAAACTTAGACAGATCGTCTTGAATCGTAAGTCCGTATTTGTTGATAATTTTGTCCTGTGTAATATAAGGACCTGTCAAATCAATTGCGATTTTTTCTAATGCATGATTTGCACTTGTTACAATGGTCATTGGATTCCTTGAGGGATGTCTATCTATTTTTTCTGTTTGACAAGCTACACATTTAGAAATATATGTTATTACATCTCTATTGAGACCTTTCCAATTATATTTTTGTTTTATTTTATTAATAGTCGCTTTTTGGCCACAATGACCTCCTACAAGACCTTCGTGATATTCTTTTAAAATTTTAGTTTTAAGTTCACCATCCACTTTCACTTGTAACTTCTTCTGTTCGGTTATTTAGAATTTCATTAACTTCTTTTTCTATGTCTATATCCGTGTCTTCATTTTCATCTATCTCTTCTAAAATGTTAATATTTCGACTTAATTCGTCTGCAACAACGTCATCACAACCCTTTTTATACTCAATGGAATAATCATATTCCTCTAATTTAAGTCGCCATTGAACTAATCGAGATCCAGGATCTTTCACATTAAAAAGCCATTGTAACGGCTTATGATCAGATCGAATTACAAAATTTCTACCAAATACATATGGTCTAAGAACCTTTACTGCCTATACGATTGCCAAGCATTCCTTTTCCGTTGTGGAATAGTTTTTCTCCGATTTACTTAATGATCTGCTTATAAATTGCAATGGCAGATCTTTTCCATTACTTTCTTGTCTTAATACTGCCCCTAAACCGTAATTGCTTGCATCAGTTGTAATAACGAATTTCTTATTATAATCTGGGTATTGTAAAATTACGACATTTCTTAACGCTTCTTTTAGTTCTAAAAATGAGTTTTGTTGCTCCGCAGTCCACTTAAAATCAGAATTCTTTTTCAATAATTTGTTTAAAGGAAACGCCTTCTTACTGAAATCCTTGATGAATTTCCTGTAGTAACCTATCATTCCGAGGAATGATTTTATTTCTTTTTGGTTGTTTGGTGGCTTAAATTTATCGAGTGCTTCTACCTTTTGCGGATCTGGCTTAACGCCTTTTTCTGTAATAACATGACCTAAGTACGCAACATCTTTTTTGAGAAATTCGCATTTATTCATTTGGAGTTTTAAATTTGTTCTACGCAGTTGTTCAAAAACCTATATTAATTTTTGATTATGCTCGTGAAGAGTTTTTCCATAGATAACTATATCATCTAAATAAACAAAGCACTTTACACCCTGTAGTCCACTCAGAACAGTGGCCATAAGCCTCTGAAAACACGCCGGTGCGTTTTTCAATCCAAAAGGCATTTTCGTGAACTCATAATGCCCATATGGCGTAGAAAAGGCAGTCTTTTCTACATCTTCCTCAGCGACTGAATTCTGATGAAAACCAGATGTAAGATCTAAAACAGAGAAATATTTACTATTACCTAACTGGTCTAATATCTCACTTATATTCGGGAGTGGATAGTTGTCAGCAATAGTAATTTCATTTAACCGCCTGTAATCGATTACTATCCTCCACTTCATTCCTTAACTTGTATCCCTTTTCTTAGGGACCACCCACAAAGGTGAATTCCATGGCGATTTACTATCTCTTAAAATCCCTTCTTCTTTTAAATTCTTAATTTGATTATCTACCTCCTTTTCATGAATTTTTGGATAACGGTACGATTTAGTGTAAATAGGTTCACTATTTTCTTTAACTCTAATTTTATGTTCTACCAAACTCGTTGTAGTTAATTTATCTCCTTTTAAACTAAAAATATCACAATATTCTTTAGCTATAGCGAATATACTATCGGCTTCTTCTTCACTCATATGGTCAGTTCTTAAATTACTCAGTATTTCCTCAATTCTACCATCATTCATTTCGAATGTATTGATATCTAATAAGTCGGCATCTTCACAATCTGACTCATTTGTATTGAAATCCTCTTAAGGGTATCCAATAGCTTTGAGCTCAATGTAATGTATATCTTCATCAAAATGTATTACTTTAACTAAACCTATTCCATCACTGCGCACCAAAGTAACGCAATTTACTGTACTGAGTATTACCACTTTACTATTTTCTGGAAATTGATTTCCCTGACCATCAGTAATATTCACTAACCTGAAAACTTCGCACCTGGGGGGTATTTCTTCTAAGTACTGCCCCTCAAAATTGATATTTTCATTAAAACTTTTCTTATTTCTAGGAGATTATTCTTTGGCAAGTTCTACACTTTTTTCGAAATTTAAAGAGATATTCTCGTTCTTCCTCCTAAGAGTTTTACGATCATAATCTACAATGAAAGCATTGTCTTTCAAAACATCATTGCCAATAATACCGTCATAATTACTTAAATACTCCTTATTTATGACGTGGAATTCTATTAAGTAGTCAGAATTCCCAAAATCCACAGATAAATTACATGTACCTAAACTTTTTATGTTTCCGTTCCCAATACCTTTAAAATTAAGAAATTTATTTTGTGTTAAGTCCTTTTCAAAAATGTTATCAACTTTTATTAAGCTTACAGCTGCTCCTGTATCTATTAACATTCTACAGCTTTTATTTTTGTAATTCATGATAATATGAGAACTTTCTGTTATATTAAATAGCGAAATGTTGACCTCTCTAACTATTCGCTTTTGCGAAAACCCAGACCATTTTGGTTGGATAAATTTCTTGCCGCAAATGGCTGACCACTTTGTCGTCTCCAATGAGTATGAGTATTGCTTTGGTTATTTTGTCTATTCTGCTGGATATTAGTGTAATTATTTTGCCTGTTATGTCTGTTGCGACAGACATTAGCCTTGTGTCTAACTTTACCGCATGCAAGGCAGGTAATTGTATCAATTCGAACTGTATTTTTGTGTGTATAGTCCTTACTACTAGAAGGTTATAATAAATTAACATGTAGCCCTAACCTTGATTCTTCTTCTATAGCATATCTGCTAGCCTCATTCAAATCCCCTGGCTTTCTATTGTTGACATATGAACTTATTTTTTCGTTTAATCCGTTAACAAAAACATTTAAAATATTTACTTTTATATATTCACTTTTCCCCTTCTAATCGGAAGTTTCAGTATCAACTATTTCATTTTGCAGCATTCTGCGTTGTAATGTTTCGCATTTTTGCGTATATTGTACGACAGTTTAATCATACTGTTCTTTTAACTGTATCAACTCTCTATGGAGTTGTAAGTTTGAATAATTTTCTTTATATACTTTGTTAAGCTCTGCTTTTAATTGACTCCAAGAGTCTAAGGTTTTGTTCATTAAAATTGACGAAGCGTTGCCGCTAATGCATGATTTGGCAAAAGCCAATAAAGGTTTATGCTGAGGCTCTTTGGCGAGCTTAAAGGCATTTTCACAATTTTGTATAAACGAAAAAGCTTCGGAAGCTTCTTCACGGAATTTAGGGATAAATTGGATTAGAATACTTAGTGGAATATCCATTTTTTCATCAGGCATACTTCACTGTTAAAATATACGAAAATCACTTAAGTTAAACTATTGTTAATCCACAATATTAATACAATCGTATGTGTTTTGCAATTATTTTATTTTCAACAATTATTATTAAGGATGTCTTCTTGACCTTCCTTAATTACTTTTTTAATCTTCACGCGAGGTATTTATAATGTTCTTCTAATTTTTCTTTACTATATGACTTTGCTGGCAACATTATACATTAAACATTATACTATTCTTATACTTATACTTTTACTTATTCATTTTAATAAAAACTTCGACTGTTTAATATATTTTTTTTTTTAACTTACAATAATTCAATCATTATGATGTTTAATTTGATGATTCGGCTGGCTGGTAAACTACACCTTCGTTCTTAATCTTCCTTGGAATTCTGGTTCTCTTCTTATTTAATAATATATTGTTCGAGTTTTTTTTTAATTCACTTTCAGTTGCAAACTCTTTTATAAGTTTTAATAATTTTTAATTTTAATATGGATAAGTTTGTACGTGCACTCATATTCGGTTCAATTCCTTCTTTTCTTTCAATCATTTTGATATGGATTCAATTGTATTCGCAGAAGATGCTAAATTCAATACGCACTTAGAAGGTATTATAGGGATTATTATTTTTGTTCCCCATTGTAATTACTTAAAAAGCAGAATACGTACTTTTAACTTAAAATATTACCGGAATAAAATTTATTTGCATTATGTACAAAGATTTACAACACCGGAATTTAATTTTCAGTGCATATCGCACCGCTGGCACCAATTTGTTATGCGTGGTTTAATAAAAAGACGAAGTTCTTTTCTTTGCGTCTGAATTAAGACTACTCATTTATTCTTATGAAATTTTATTTACAGTGTCGATGAATTGGCATCGACAGATACTTAATATTAATATTGAATGGAGAGATGCTGCACACAGCATATTTGCTGTATTATAAAAAGAAGATAAGGCACCTAAAGAAAAGTATCTCATGACGGGTGGCATTTGATGTTTATTTCATAAACATAAACAAATGCATATCCGGAAGGGATATCCGCAGTTAATTAGAAGATATTATGCATGGTAAGCACAATAATAGTGACAGGCACAACATGAATGTCGAATGGACTGACATCTTCATTCAGTGGGCAAAAGAATTTCATTAAATTCCACAACCCTATCTCACGGAGACATTTGAATTTTGTGGAGAATTATTTGCAGGAATAGGAAAGGAATAGCCTAATTTAAAACAGTTAGAGTGAAATAGGTAGAAGGGATGTTTTTTGTTGGTTTACATTTTTTTGTCGGTTACTTTTCTTTACAAAGGTGCAGAGAATTAAAAAGTGTGAAATAAAATGTTGGGTATTCTCCTTGGTTTGATGCCTTGTATATGAAATCTATAGTACTATCATGGTGAATGTCGAATGGACTGACATCTTAATTCAGTGGGCAAAAGAATTTCATTAAATTACACAACCCTATCTCACGGAGACATTTGAATTTTGTGGAGAATTATTTGCAAGAATAGGAAAGGAATAGCCTAATTTATAACAGTAAGAGTGAAATAGGTAGAAGGGATGTTTTTTGTTGGTTTACATTTACTTTTCTATGCAAAGGTGCAGAGAATTAAAAAGTGTGAAATAAAATTTTGGGTATTCTCCTTGGTTTGTTGGGTTTTGTGCGGTTAAAGAGGAAGGGGTAGTTTTTTTTTAAAGCTTTGGGTGTCTTGTGTGCAAGAAGACAACGGTGACGGCGGCGCGGCGCGTGAAGGTCAAGGCATAATTGTTTCAAGGCATATTTTTTTTTGCTTTCTAGATATTTAGGTCTCTTGGTAAGAATATGAGTGATGCAATAATTTATGAGTTTGATGGCGATGATGTTATTTGATGAGTATGGCTCGTGGTAGGTAGTTAGCTATGTATGAGGCTTTTTTATTTTAACCTAGAAAAGTAGGTATGGTTGTATATAATTTGTATTAATATCTAGGTAGAAACTTGTAGGTAGGTAGGTACCTAGACCTACCCAAATTTTAATTGAATGTTTATGATTATTTTTCGCTGATTTTTGTCTCTTTAAGGTGTTAGTTTAGAAATTTGAAATTAATAGGAATGATGGCTACCATTATTTAGGATTTTCAGTGAGCAATTTGAACTTATAACTTATCACTATGTGACCATGTTGTTGAGTATTAAGGGCATCTAGGTATTACCTAAATCGTTACTCTTGGAAATTAAAAATTGGTGAAATTTCTTTGAAATTCTCTGTTTGGTCCATGGTCGACAATCGCCTACCAATTTTCTAATTGGAGTTTTAAAAAATCCTAACTTCATTTCTGCTAGAAAGAATTTTCAAATTAAGATACCTATTAAAATAAGCCTTTAAATGTGCCTAAATGTTTGTTTAAAATTTATTGAGGAAAAAAATTAACTTTTTTAAAAACAAAAATAAACTTTTTTACAAAAAAAAATTAACTTTTTACAAAAAAACTTTTTTACAAAAAAAAACTAACGTTATTAAAATAATTAAATTTTGTACAAGGAAAAAATAAACTTTTTACAAAAAAAAAAAACATTGCCACATCCTTAAAATAACTTTTTTTTTATAAGTGAAGCGCGAGGTAGTCAACTAATTTATATATATATACACAGAAAAAAAAACAACGTAAAATCAAAGAAAAAAACTTTGATTCTACTATTTTTCGGAACGATTTGGCGCCAACGCCGAAAATTCTCAAATCAAAGGGGAGCGACTTTATTTCAAAGTGATTCCATACTCAAAAGCGAACTAGATTTTACTACGTTTAAATGTTAATTTAAAGTGGAATCATAGTTAATTCAAATTTATCCATCTTTTAAAACAACATTTATCTACTTCGAATCAACGTAGATTGAACTTCGCTTGGTTATGTATTGATTCAAAATGGCTACCCACGCCACGCTTCTTTGTTTAAATTTATGTGAGACAAAGACAAATGTATATTCATGCTCGATGCATTCCTTTTTTGTGGTGAATCATTAATTTGTGACGCCTTAAAGTGAATCGTTTAATGCTATCAGTATTTCATAGTAATTAATATAGGAAAAGTAATTAAATATTGTTTTCCGATTATATGTAAGTTAATTTTAAGTGCGCGTTTAATTTGTTCACAAATGTAAGAAAAACAACAACGCGCTCTCGAAATTCTTTATATTAAGCTAAGAAATACAAACAAATTGAGGTTTACTTAACTATGCAACACTTTGAAACTACGTTGATGACACTTTAAATGCCACAAAAGTGGATCGCAATGTAAAATGTGGATTTAAATGTAAAAATGAATACGTTTCACTTTGAAACAAGGTTGAGCGCACTTCAAATGTGGATCTCAATGTAAAAATGCTAAAGTTTTACTTTAAAACAACGTTGAACAGAATGTCAATAAACAAAAGTTGATTTCAATGTAGAAATAAACACGTTTTACTTTGAAACTAGGTTGCATCTGTAAAAATTACGTCGCATTTTCAAATTAACATTGTTTCAACGTAAAAATAAAAACGCGCCACTTCATTTAAAATACTTTAGATCAAATACGATCGTATTTAATTTTAGATCGCATTTTTTCCCTCAGTGTATAGGTATTTACGCTCGCCTTCGGCGACGGGCGTCTTTGGTAACATGCTACCTACTAGTAAGTATGTAAATAATTTTCTATTTGTTGATCTAACGGGAACAAAGTGGGGGCGTTTGAATAAAAAAATCAAAACTTGATTTTTATCACTTTAAAAAAATTAAAAAAAAACTAGTGATAAACAATTATATACCTATACATAAAATACTCGTAAATGGCCATAACTTGGGCAATTATTTTTTGATATTTATAAAGGAAGTATCAAATGAAAGGTTATAAAATACAAAAATATAAATATTTAAAATATAAAAATATACAGGGTTTTTGTTTTTGAATCAGCTTTTTTATGGTGTTATGAATTTTTGAGTAGAAGTCGCCATCGATCCTAGCTCCGCGTCTATTAAAAACAGGGGGTAAAAGGTCACGAAGCATGGTATTTCGCTGATTTTGATCAAACAGAAATCGTCGACTAATGAAACATGACGTAAATATTTCAATTTGTCATTGAAATATAGGATCAAAAGCGTGCTTACAAATAACTTGGATGAAAGGGGTTTTTATAGAAGGGGGGGGGGGGGGGTTTGTAGATTGAAGAATAGGGTGTGGACTTATAATGAAAAAGTATATGAAATAGTGTCAGTGAAATTGTGCAAAAAAGTGGACAAACGATGTGCCATATGCGTAGGTTACCTCAAAATAATTTTTTGTTGTTTGAATACCCCCTGATCCTCAAAAACCACCCGTCTACCCTCTTCATGACTTCGGTATCATGACAAATATCACATTTTATCACAATTTCATTGACACTATTTTATAAACTTTTTTCAATATAAATCCACACCCCATCTTCATTCTGCAAACCCCCCCCCCTCTACCTTTAAAACACCCTTTCACCCCAGATATTTGTAGGCACGCTTTTGATCCTAATTTTCAATGATAAATTGAAATATTAACGTCATGATTCATTGGGCGACGAATTTTGTTAGATCAAAATCAGCGAAATACCATGCTTCGTGACCTTTTACCTCCTCTTTTTCATAGACGCGGAGCTAGGATCGATGGGGACTTTTACTCAAAAATTCATAACAGCATAAAAAAGCTGATTCAAAAACGAAAACCCTGCATACGGGTGGCATTTGATGTTTATTTCATAAACATAAACAAATGCATATCCGGAAGGGATATCCGCAGTTAATTAGAAGATATTATGCATGGTAAGCACAATAATAGTGACAGGCACAACATGAATGTCGAATGGACTGACATCTTCATTCAGTGGGCAAAAGAATTTCATTAAATTCCACAACCCTATCTCACGGAGACATTTGAATTTTGTGGAGAATTATTTGCAGGAATAGGAAAGGAATAGCCTAATTTAAAACAGTTAGAGTGAAATAGGTAGAAGGGATGTTTTTTGTTGGTTTACATTTTTTTGTCGGTTACTTTTCTTTGCAAAGGTGCAGAGAATTAAAAAGTGTGAAATAAAATGTTGGGTATTCTCCTTGGTTTGATGCCTTGTATATGAAATCTATAGTACTATCATGGTGAATGTCGAATGGACTGACATCTTAATTCAGTGGGCAAAAGAATTTCATTAAATTACACAACCCTATCTCACGGAGACATTTGAATTTTGTGGAGAATTATTTGCAAGAATAGGAAAGGAATAGCCTAATTTATAACAGTAAGAGTGAAATAGGTAGAAGGGATGTTTTTTGTTGGTTTACATTTACTTTTCTATGCAAAGGTGCAGAGAATTAAAAAGTGTGAAATAAAATTTTGGGTATTCTCCTTGGTTTGTTGGGTTTTGTGCGGTTAAAGAGGAAGGGGTAGTTTTTTTTTAAAGCTTTGGGTGTCTTGTGTGCAAGAAGACAACGGTGACGGCGGCGCGGCGCGCGGCGCGTGAAGGTCAAGGCATAATTGTTTCAAGGCATATTTTTTTTTGCTTTCTAGATATTTAGGTCTCTTGGTAAGAATATGAGTGATGCAATAATTTATGAGTTTGATGGCGATGATGTTATTTGATGAGTATGGCTCGTGGTAGGTAGTTAGCTATGTATGAGGCTTTTTTATTTTAACCTAGAAAAGTAGGTATGGTTGTATATAATTTGTATTAATATCTAGGTAGAAACTTGTAGGTAGGTAGGTACCTAGACCTACCCAAATTTTAATTGAATGTTTATGATTATTTTTCGCTGATTTTTGTCTCTTTAAGGTGTTAGTTTAGAAATTTGAAATTAATAGGAATGATGGCTACCATTATTTAGGATTTTCAGTGAGCAATTTGAACTTATAACTTATCACTATGTGACCATGTTGTTGAGTATTAAGGGCATCTAGGTATTACCTAAATCGTTACTCTTGGTAATTAAAAATTGGTGAAATTTCTTTGAAATTCTCTGTTTGGTCCATGGTCGACAATCGCCTACCAATTTTCTAATTGGAGTTTTAAAAAATCCTAACTTCATTTCTGCTAGAAAGAATTTTCAAATTAAGATACCTATTAAAATAAGCCTTTAAATGTGCCTAAATGTTTGTTTAAAATTTATTGAGGAAAAAAATTAACTTTTTTAAAAACAAAAATAAACTTTTTTACAAAAAAAAATTAACTTTTTACAAAAAAACTTTTTTACAAAAAAAAACTAACGTTATTAAAATAATTAAATTTTGTACAAGGAAAAAATAAACTTTTTACAAAAAAAAAAAAACATTGCCACATCCTTAAAATAACTTTTTTTTTATAAGTGAAGCGCGAGGTAGTCAACTAATTTATATATATATACACAGAAAAAAAAACAACGTAAAATCAAAGAAAAAAACTTTGATTCTACTATTTTTCGGAACGATTTGGCGCCAACGCCGAAAATTCTCAAATCAAAGGGGAGCGACTTTATTTCAAAGTGATTCCATACTTAAAAGCGAACTAGATTTTACTACGTTTAAATGTTAATTTAAAGTGGAATCATAGTTAATTCAAATTTATCCATCTTTTAAAACAACATTTATCTACTTCGAATCAACGTAGATTGAACTTCGCTTGGTTATGTATTGATTCAAAATGGCTACCCACGCCACGCTTCTTTGTTTAAATTTATGTGAGACAAAGACAAATGTATATTCATGCTCGATGCATTCCTTTTTTGTGGTGAATCATTAATTTGTGACGCCTTAAAGTGAATCGTTTAATGCTATCAGTATTTCATAGTAATTAATATAGGAAAAGTAATTAAATATTGTTTTCCGATTATATGTAAGTTAATTTTAAGTGCGCGTTTAATTTGTTCACAAATGTAAGAAAAACAACAACGCGCTCTCGAAATTCTTTATATTAAGCTAAGAAATACAAACAAATTGAGGTTTACTTAACTATGCAACACTTTGAAACTACGTTGATGACACTTTAAATGCCACAAAAGTGGATCGCAATGTAAAATGTGGATTTAAATGTAAAAATGAATACGTTTCACTTTGAAACAAGGTTGAGCGCACTTCAAATGTGGATCTCAATGTAAAAATGCTAAAGTTTTACTTTAAAACAACGTTGAACAGAATGTCAATAAACAAAAGTTGATTTCAATGTAGAAATAAACACGTTTTACTTTGAAACTAGGTTGCATCTGTAAAAATTACGTCGCATTTTCAAATTAACATTGTTTCAACGTAAAAATAAAAACGCGCCACTTCATTTAAAATACTTTAGATCAAATACGATCGTATTTAATTTTAGATCGCATTTTTTCCCTCAGTGTATAGGTATTTACGCTCGCCTTCGGCGACGGGCGTCTTTGGTAACCTGCTACCTACTAGTAAGTATGTAAATAATTTTCTATTTGTTGATCTAACGGGAACAAAGTGGGGGCGTTTGAATAAAAAAATCAAAACTTGATTTTTATCACTTTAAAAAAATTAAAAAAAAACTAGTGATAAACAATTATATACCTATACATAAAATACTCGTAAATGGCCATAACTTGGGCAATTATTTTTTGATATTTATAAAGGAAGTATCAAATGAAAGGTTATAAAATACAAAAATATAAATATTTAAAATATAAAAATATACAGGGTTTTTGTTTTTGAATCAGCTTTTTTATGGTGTTATGAATTTTTGAGTAGAAGTCGCCATCGATCCTAGCTCCGCGTCTATTAAAAACAGGGGGTAAAAGGTCACGAAGCATGGTATTTCGCTGATTTTGATCAAACAGAAATCGTCGACTAATGAAACATGACGTAAATATTTCAATTTGTCATTGAAATATAGGATCAAAAGCGTGCTTACAAATAACTTGGATGAAAGGGGTTTTTATAGAAGGGGGGGGGGGGGTTTGTAGATTGAAGAATAGGGTGTGGACTTATAATGAAAAAGTATATGACATAGTGTCAGTGAAATTGTGCAAAAAAGTGGACAAACGATGTGCCATATGCGTAGGTTACCTCAAAATAATTTTTTGTTGTTTGAATACCCCCTGATCCTCAAAAACCACCCGTCTACCCTCTTCATGACTTCGGTATCATGACAAATATCACATTTTATCACAATTTCATTGACACTATTTTATAAACTTTTTTCAATATAAATCCACACCCCATCTTCATTCTGCAAACCCCCCCCCCTCTACCTTTAAAACACCCTTTCACCCCAGATATTTGTAGGCACGCTTTTGATCCTAATTTTCAATGATAAATTGAAATATTAACGTCATGATTCATTGGGCGACGAATTTTGTTAGATCAAAATCAGCGAAATACCATGCTTCGTGACCTTTTACCTCCTCTTTTTCATAGACGCGGAGCTAGGATCGATGGGGACTTTTACTCAAAAATTCATAACAGCATAAAAAAGCTGATTCAAAAACGAAAACCCTGCATATAATTTTTCCGAACTTTTTTATGTCTAATTTTCCTGGATTATAATGTTTAAATGATTTTCTAGTTTTAAGTGTTTGACTAACAATCAATTGAAGCAGTTTATAAAGAAAAAAATAGTATTTAGTCAAGTAAAATTTTGAAAAAAAAAAATGAATACATTTTTTTCCAATTTTTGTTCTCTAGTTTAAGGTAATTGTTAAAAAAAAGTATTTTTAAAATTAATTCAATATAGCTTTTAACGGCCTTTAGTCCATACAAATTGGCGTTTCGTCCCGGCGTTCTCACTTGGACTCTTCAGTTGACAGTGAGGGCCTTGTCAAGACGCAATTTTTATTAAGTTCAGTCCAGCTTACATCAGCTTTACAGCGAAAATCAATTGTGAACTATATCCAACCCAATTAGAATTTCTAATCAAGAATTGTTTGAAATTTTGTTACCCGTGGCCTAGCATTGTTTAGATATGAGTTTTTTTTTATAACACAAATTCTATACACTATTGAAATACATCAGCCAAGTAGAAGACTTAGCATTATTTAATTGGACTTGTTGAATTATTGATTCAATATAGCTTTTCACGGCCACGTCCATAAAAATTGGCTATTAATCCCGGCGTTCTCACTTTTTAAAATTGTTTTTTAGAAAAATTGTTTTAAGATTTTAGAAGTATAGATATACCTAAGGTCCTGTACCAAAACGACCGGTACTGTACCGAAAATTAACGCTGTGTACCGCATACCAAAGAAAAGCCTCAGTAAACACAAATATACCGAAATCAAATTCGTGTACCAAATTTAAAAATAAATTGAGATCAACAAGTCTGATATGTATACGTACCTACGTAGGTACATATACAGGGTGTCCCATTAACAATGGCCCAAACCAAGAACTGGTGAAAGGCCAGGGCATACCCTATGAGAAATTTGGTAACTTTTCCATACCGAATCATAGCGGTTCTCGAGTAACGGCAATATTTTGAAATTTAAATCTTAATTTGAACCAGTTTTTTGCTCACCCTGTCAACAATTGATTTTTGTTTTTTTTTTTTTACAAATTTTGCATTAAAACATTGACTTATAGTTCCACTAACTTTGCTGAGTAAAGAATTTTTCATTTTCATTTCCATTTGCCTAAAATTCATTAGTTAATATTGAATTTTGCCAAAATAAATTTTGACCTCAATCTTCTGAAGAGCTCCCTGAACAAAATTCATATGGCTCAATACAGGTTTTATACTTAAAAAATTGCCATAGAATAAAACTTTCCAAAAATATGTTTAAATAGAAGGTTATAACCGTTTGAACCCAATCAAACAGGTGCTGCAATAAAAGTATGTAAACAACCCAAAATTCGATTTTTTACCTGGTTTAGATTTTCCCAAGTATCATAAATTGCATGGGTTTTTGGGTGCACTTATTAATGAGTTTTTGTATTTTTTGTTCATCAGGTAAAAATAAAAAAACTTTATGTTAAAAGGCATTTTTTGAAGAAAAAAAATTGCCCTCAAAGTCAAAACTTTGCTCGGCCAAGAAAAATTGAACACCATTTAAAATTAAATATCTAGCAACCCTAAACACATATCGGCTTAACTTTAACGTAGTTTTAAAGGCAAGTTATTTTTAACTAAAAAAAAGTCCAAAATGCGTGCCTACTATTAGCACTGACAGAGAAATTAACTTTAACAGGGGTCAGGGTACACCAAAGTTTGCCTTTTTTTAAATCCTCAAAAAATGATGTCAAAGTTGAAAATCAGACTTTACTACAAAACAATTTTTTTCTTAGAATATGACCAAAAATCACATGCCAAAGTTTGGGCGACCTGCATCGTGCCTGATCGGGAAACTATTGATTGCTCAGAACTTGGTCTGGGCCAGTAGCGCAACAATCAGTCACGATGAAGTGCTTGTTTTACCTCCTCGTGGTGGTCCCCGGGCAACTATTTATGTATCCCAATATACATAAATAGGCCAAAATTACAAGTGCGAAAAGGCCTAGCTTTCTAGGATAGGTTACGGAGGTTAGCATTCTCCGTAACTGAATTCAACCCGCTACCGAAACCAACACTACGCCTCGGATAATTAATGATAACTCGTTGACGACTTTTGGCTATTGTACCCGGACAAAGATTGGTTTCTGGAATGTGAAGACGCTTCTTGACAATGGAAAAGAAGGTCCTCAGAATGCCAGATTCCTGCAACTAGAGAAGGAATTCATGCGGTATAGGATGGACATCTTAGGGATAAGTGAAGTTAGATGGCTGGGTTCGGGGAAGTTCAAGTCACCAACCCGTAACACTGTACTATTCTATTCCGGAAAAACACCTGGAAGCGCTCGGGAATCTGGCGTTGGATTGCTGCTTTCCAAAACAGCTCTCAAAAGCCTAATTTCCTGGGAGCCTTTAGGTGACAGGATCCTGAAAGCCAGGTTCCGGACTAGAGTACGTCGCGTCACCATCATACAGTGTTACGCCCCAACTTTGCTCTCTTCTGACGAGGAGAAGGAGGCCTTTTATAACCGGCTGAGTGCTGCTTATGATAGCGTTCCACGAGGTGATATAGTTATGGTGATGGGAGACTTAAATGCCAAGGTTGGCAATGACAACACTGGGCTAAGGCATGTCATGGGAAAACATGGTGTTGGTAACCGAAACGACAATGGCGAACGATTTGTCGATTTCTGCAACGCCAACGGCCTTCACAAAGTCAGTTGGGTGTCGACTGACAGACAAGCAACTTCCAACCAAATTGACCACTTCGCGATCAGCCGGCGTTTTAGAAGCAGTCTCCAGGACGTCCGTAACAGAAGAGGTGCTGACATGGGAATGGCCCGAGACCACCATCTGATGGTTGCTACCGTAAGATTGCGTACAGCTGCAGTTCGGAGATCCCAAGGAAACACTCGAATGCCCAAGTTTAATACAGATAGACTAAAGGATCCTGCAGTGCGCCAACAACTAGGGGACCACCTTTCACAAGGATTGAACGCAATCAGCAGCACGGAAACCACATCCATTGAAAACCATTGGTGTGCTGTGAAAAATGTGTTCATATCCGGTGCTGAAAGTTTAGTCGGCCGGGCGCAAGGAAGAAATAGTGCTTGGCTTTCCGACGAAACTTGGGCAAGGATCGAAGAAAGGAAACACCTTAAAGCTCGCATCGCAGCTACCCCAGCAGCAGGGAGAAACGAGCTTGAGTCTACGTACCGCATGAAGATGAGGGAAGTTCACCGTAGTGTACGACGTGATAAGCGTAACTACATCAACGCACTGGCCACAGAAGCAGAAGAAGCCGCTAGTAGGTGTGACAGTAGGACCGTCTACAGAATTACCAAAGAGCTCACTGGTGTCCAGAGCTCTAAACAACACCTGGTTAAAGACACAAACGGATCCCTGCTAATTTCGGATGAGGACCAGCTCATAAGGTGGAGGGAACACTTTTCTGCGGTTTTAAACCGCGTTTTCGCAAGTGAAGTGAACCCTATTCCCACTGAGCTACCCGAAGTAACAATTTCCCGAATACGCACCGTACCCCCCAGTAAAGAAGAAATTTTCACCGCCATCAAAGCACTGAAGAACAACAAAGCGGTTGGACTTGACGGTATTCCTGCAGAGCTCTTAGGAGCAGCCCCAACGACATCGAGCGAGCTACTGCACCCACTTATTAAGAGAGCTTGGGAAACAGAGAGCTTTCCTGAAGAGTGGAAAAAAGGAATGATTGTCAAGCTCCCAAAGAAAGGAGATCTCACACAGTGCGAAAACTGGAGAGGAATATGCGTTCTGCCTGCAGTAGCCAAGATAATAGCAAGGATAATATTGGACCGAATTAAAGACCACCTCGAAGACACACTCGACGCCGAACAAGCAGGTTTCTGCACTGGATCTTCCTGTGTGGATCACATCAACACCTTGCGGATCATCATCGAACAGTGCGTTGAATATCGATCACCACTTCACCTGCTGTTCATCGATTTTGAAAAGGCGTTCGACAGTGTCAATAGAGAATTTATTTGGCTTGCTTTGCACAGGAGGGGCATCCCAGATAAATTGATTGCTATTATCAAGGCTACATATGATGGATCCAGGTGTCACGTTTTGCACAAAGGTAGGCTGTCAGAGGAGTTTGAAATCCAAAGTGGAGTTAGGCAAGGCTGTATACTGTCACCAATACTGTTCCTGTTGGTGATAAGTGACGTACTGCACGCAGCTTTGTCAAGTGGAAATGGAGGAATTCAGTGGACTCTGCAATCTCACCTCAAACATCTGGACTACGCGGACGACGTATGCTTACTCTCTCATAGGATCATGGATCTCCATCAAATGACAACAAGGGTGGAGAGAGAAGCAAAAATCGTAGGGCTTAAGATCAACTCGGCAAAAACTAAAAGGATCAGCCTTGGAACTTCCTCATCAATCCAAGTAAATATTTCTGGACAACCGGTAGAGATGGTAGAGGATTTCCAATATCTTGGGAGCATTGTCTCTACGGGTGGCGGAACTGAACTGGACGTAAGCAGCCGAATCAGAAAAGCAAAGGCTGCATTCGGAATGCTGTCCAAAATATGGAGAAACAACTCTTTTAGCTTAAAGACCAAGCTACGACTGTTCCGCTCCAATGTTGAATCCGTTCTGCTTTACGGCTGCAGCACTTGGAAAGTCACTGAAATTGTCACTAGAAAGCTGCAAACCTTCGTTAATAGATGTCTACGAAACATCTTGAGGATTTTCTGGCCCAACCGTATCTCCAATGCCGAACTTCATGCGAGAACGGGTCAGGAGCCCATAGACTCCATTATACGAAGAAGAAAGTGGCAGTGGATTGGCCATACGCTTCGAAAAGGCGATCGGTGCATTGCATCTCAAGCAATGCAGTGGAACCCGCTCACACAGGAGGGAAGACAAGTGGGCCGGCCTAGAAGTACATGGCGAAGAACGGTCGAACAGGAATCGGCACGACTGGGGAAAAGTTGGAGAGAGCTGAAATATATTTCAAGAAATCGTACACGATGGCGCGTAGGTGTAGTGGAGGCCCTATGTCCCGTAAGGGAAACATCACGGACGTAATAGGTCCGAGGACCTAAGTAAGTAAGTAAGTAAAGTATGGGTTACCGGACGCCCTGTATACATATAAGTATGTGCATTAGGGTGTCCCGACAATTTTTTTTTTGGATTTCCCGAACGCAAGACCTCTCAAAACTTGCGTAATTGGCCTTAGATTACAAAAATAATTTAAAAATTAAAATTAAAATATATCTTGAGGGTGCTACCGACCCTCAACATTTTGAAAAATTGTTATTTTTATGGTGATATTTTGTAATCCCTAATTTCCGCTCCTGAACTACTATTTACTATAAAATATTGACTTTTTGATCTTATTAGGTGTACAAAATATTTTACGTTTCGGTTTGCATGCAGCAACACGTTTCCAGCGGTTTCAAATCTATAAGGTTTCAAGAAAATACCCCCAATATGGTGTCCCATATTAAATAATTTTTTGCGCATATCGCCATTGTGATTATTTTTTTTCCTTGAGCTTAAAACCACTGCTTAATAAATTTGACGTAATTTGAAGTAAATTTTCTATACGTATCCGATTTTCAAGAAAAATTTGTATTGCAAATTAATACAACAGGGCAAAAATTTGAGGCCTTCCTAACCTACCCAACTGACTTCATTCATTGATGCCAGATAGGGATACATTTTTATGAATAATATTGGGTTTTTTACCTGTTTTTTCTACCTGAAAAATACACAACTCAATCCGGTTATAAAGTCGGATTTAAAACTCAAGGGTATGAAAAGTGGGCGTTTGTGGACAAATGTGGGAAAAACCACATATGCGTTTTATTGAGGAAACGTAGAGGTTTTTCATTCACCACTAGTTTATGACTAAAGGGGTTGTCGAACTCTATAATTTTTAGACCTGATCTTATATAAAAGCCACACTTTGAAGTCTTCAGATCATTCGAGATCGTCTACGGGTTGTGTAAAGTGTGTTGGAAAAGTTTTAAAAGCGAGTTTTGTGATTTTTTAAATAATGATTTCGAGTACTACTTGTGCTATATTGGGATCATACAAAAAACTTGACGGTCGGCACCTACCAACTATAAGGGATGTCATTACATTTATTTTGTTGTCAGGAACGACCTTAAACTTAAGAGTAACGGAAAGGATCCATCCCATTCAGATATATATGCGATTGTTACTGAAGAGATCAACAATATTTGGAGGAAAGCTTCGATTCCAATCCTATTTCGAAAAGTACAGTATTTTGAAGCGATTCCCCAAAATCAAACAAAATGATAGTTTCAAAAATAAACTGAAGTGTTTTTTAGAGTCATCCGTGAAGCTTTTCGATGTTGCTGCTTGTAAATGCACTTCATTTGAAACTTGAGAGAGAAGTTTTTTGTTGGATCTAAGAAATGAGAGGAAAATGGTTATAAGCGGGGTTGACAAGAAGGAAACAGTTATCTTGAAGAAACGACAGCAGAGGCAAATTGAAGAGTCAAAGAGGGAAGCAAAAAAGTGTTCTACCCAAGAAACCGATTCTGTCTCAGGAAACTGCGAAGAAGACTCGGTGCTCGAACCTTCACCAGAAACGTATCCGATAACAGAGGCATCCCCAACAAACATGCCTTCGACAGAGGCACCATCGACTTCAAGAGCTAATCGGAATACATTGAGGTTGCCAACAGTTCCTAAGGTCTGTGATCGATACGGTTTATCAACGCGATCTGCCGCTGCTGTTGCTTCTCCTGTTTTGGCTGATGTTGGCTTGGTTTCTACCAAAGATTTAACTCTAGTTATTGACAAAAACAAGATCCACAGAGCTGTATCTAAATCCCGTACAGAAGCTTCAAAATATATTGGAGCTATTGCTATAAAAAGCATTTACTTTGATGGACGAAAAGACAAGACCCTGATAAATGAAAAAACAGGGGCGCACTATCATCGCAAAGAAGTTTTTGAAGAGCACATCTCAATTTTGGCAGAACCTGGATTTATTTATTTGGGACACACAACACCAGGTCGTGGCACCGCAAAAGGAATTTTTACATCGCTCACAAGCTTATTAGAACATCAAGGTTGGAATTTAGATGACGTGATCTGCATTGGATGTGACGGAACTGCAACTAACACTGGTTGGAAGTGGGGCGTGATTCAATATTTAGAGGAGTTTTTTGGAGAGACCGCTACCATGGTGTATTTGTATGCTTCATGCCAATGAGTTACCTATTCGTCATTTATTCTTAACATTAGATGGTTGCACTTCGGGTCCTAGAGAATATTCCGGACCTATTGGGAAACAACTAGCTGGTTGCGAAAGTAAGACCACGTGTGCTTTTGTGCGGTGGCTGGTAATGCATGACTTGTCGAAAAATGTGGTTGATGAACAAAGTACGGATCAAAAATATCTTTATCAGGTATGTCAAGCTGTATCAACTAGTTTCTGTACTCCTGAGCTGGCAAACCGTCAACCTGGAAAAATGGCTACTCAGACTTTATGTTAGTACTCTTAATCCATCAGAGAATTTGCTATTGCTTGTCAACTACGTCGTCAAAGTATACGCTCCAATTTGGTTCCAAATCAAGCAAAAGACGTCTTTTAAGCATGGAGCCAAACATATCTTCCAACTAATTATGTACTCTCGATATTTACCCGAAAATTTGAGATCTGTTGTGGATTCTGTTATAGAACGAAATGCTTTTTTTGCACACCCAGAAAACTTGCTTATCAGTATGTTGTTTGATGAAAGAGACCACATTCGGGAGCTGGCATTGCGAAGAATAAAAAAACCAAGAGAAGCTGAAAGTATCACCAAATGCAGGATATATAAACCACCAAAAATTGACTTCTCTGTTAAATATTATACCGAAATTATTTTGTGGCACGAATGTCAGGTTACATCACCCCCGGTTCTTTGACATATTTCTAATGAAGACCTTCTGACCATAGCAAAAGATAAGATCTTGGAAATTGATGACTTTCCCTGTCACACCCATTCTGTGGAAGGATGTGTTAAACTGGTAACAGAGGCCTCACAAAGTGTAACTGACCCTACTTCTAGAGATGGCTTTTTTTAGAAACAGGCTGCAATCTCGAGCAGAAATGCCAAATTTTGGACACAAAAATAAGTTTAAATTCTAAGTTTATGTCATAAATTAAAATTTTTTTCTTGCTTATTTTGCTTTCATATGCCTTGTTTCAATAATATTTATAATAAAATACCTTTAAAACTTGATTTTTGTATAGTTTTATTCATACGGTTAAAGTCTGTAAAAACGTCAAATTTACAAATCTTCAAAGCTCGGTAGCACCCTCAATATGACATGTTATTTCAGTTTTTTTACCGTTTTCTTTATCTGTGTAAAATTTCCCATACATCGACGGGACAGCCTAATGTGCATACCTACCTATAGCTGTGTATTATTCAATTTTCAGTGCACTATCCGTCTTGCAATTTACATTCATTTTCGCCTTCTGGTTGATTTGAAAAATAAAAATGTAAGCTACATTCCTATGTAGTATACATACCTATATGTAGTTTTAATTAAACGAACAATGTTCTAGGTACATGTCGTAGCTAGGTATATATTTCAAAAACTGCTAGGTAGGTAGGTACCTACCTAACCTACACTCAAATAAAAAAAATTATTTGACAACTAAAACTTATAAAACCTACCTACCCACTATGACTCTAGTGTCAAACAATTAAAAGTTACCTAGGTAGGTACCTTCATACCTACCTAAATTCCTACTCGTATGTTAAATTGTGAATGCAAAGTCAAACCAAATAAACCTATCTACCTCCTACCTACCCTGAAAATCAAACAAACAAATTTCAAGCCAAAAACAGGAAATTTGTTTTTATTTTCTGTACCTAGGTATACAATCTACCTACCACCAAGAACCTACCTACCTCAACTTGCATACAAATTCTCACTTTTGTCATTAACTTATATAGGTATTCCTCGGCATAATAAATTGTAAATTTCTTATAAAAAATTTCAGGTCAACTCAAAATTATCCACCATTTTAGATATTAATTAAACCATTCATTCATTATTTTTACGAATATATCTATACCTATTTAGTTATATTTTCCTTTCCCGCAAAAAAATATGCTCAAAATCTTGCACTTGCAACAAATTTCACGGCAAATAAGAAATCTTTGCCAGACAATTTAATATAAAAACTACCCTCAATAATACCTATACGATGGCTTATACAAATATATAAATATACTTACACAACATGACCATATTTTTCTTTCCCGCATTAAAATCTACCTACCCTTGATAATATACGAATGTAGGTATACCTATACGCATTATTCTTTCCCACAAAAAAAAAGCTATATTCCTAACTTCAAGGTTGATGACGACGACGACAACGACGACGCAAACGACTAACTTAATGTATGTCTACTCTCTACTTCTCTTGTTCTTCTCGCATTTATCATTTCAGTAAATAAAGAAAAAAAATTACTTTGCACATTCAATCAAAGAGGATACGATTGGTAATCTCGCTTACTCCATTTGATTCTTATTAGAATAGAAAAAAATACACTTCTCTTGCTCTAACTACATAAGTCTCGATTCTCCGATAAATGCAAGTCTCCCAAAAATGGAAGTCTCCACCGAATATTGTCTCCCAAAAATGGATTTCTCCACGAGCTAAAGTGGCGCCACCACAGGCAGTGGGTCGCCCTTAAAAATTTTGTCCATGATAGTACATACTATGGATTTTATATACAAGGGTTTGATGGGTTTTGTGCGGTTAAAGATGAAGGGGTGGTTTTTTTTTACAGCTTTGGGTGTCTTGTGTGCAAGAAGACAATGGTGACGGCGGCGCGGCACGCGGCGCGTGAAGGTCAAGGCATAATTGTTTCAAGGCATATTTTTTTTTGCTTTCTAGATATTTAGGTCTCTTGGTAAGAATATGAGTGATGCAATAATTTATGAGTTTGATGGCGATGATGTTTTTTGATGAGTATGGCTCGTGGTAGGTAGTTAGCTATGTATGTCGCTCTTTTATTTAACCTAGAAAAGTAGGTATGGGTTGTATAGATTTTTTTAAAAACTAGGTAGAAACTTGTAGGTAAGTAGGTACCTAGACCTACCCAAATTTTAACTGAATGTTTATGATTATTTTTCGCTGATTTTTGTCTTTTTAAGGTGTTAGTTTAGAAATTTGAAATTAATAGGAATGATGGCTACCATTATTTAGGATTTTCAGTGAGAAATTTGAACTTATAACTTACCACTATGTGACCATGTTGTTGAGTCTTAAGGGCATCTAGGTATTACCTAAATCGTTATTCTTGGTAATTAAAAATTGGGGAAATTTCTTTGAAATTATCTGTTTGGTTCATGGTCGACAATCGCCTACCAATTTTCTAATTGGAGTTTTAAAAAATCCTAACTTCATTTCTGCTGGAAAGAATTAAGAATTAATATAATTTAATTAATATACCTATTTAAATAAGCCATTAAATGTGCCTAAATTTTTGTTTAAAATTTATTAACTTTTGTACAAAAAAAAAAAATTAACTTTTTTACAAACAAAAATCAACTTCTTACAAAAAAAATAATTATTATTAAAATAATTAAATTTTGTACAAGGAAAAAGTTAACTTTTTACAAAAAAAAATAACTTTAATAAGCCTAAATTGAGTAAAATTTTAAGGGTCGCCACATCTTTAAAATAACTTCTTTTTTTAAGTGAAGCGTGAGGTAGTCAACTAATTTATATACATATACAGGTTTTTACGCCTGTCTTACATTAAATAACATAGCGCCTTTGGCGACGGGCGCCTTTGGTGACCTGCTACCTACTAGTAAGTATGTAAATAATTGTCTATTTGTTAATCTAACGGGAACAAAATGGGGGCGTTTGAATAAAAAAATCAAAATTTGATTTTTATCGCTTTAAAAAAATAAAAAAAAACTAGTGATACACAATTATATACCAATACCTACATAAAATACTCGTAAATGGCCATAACTTGGGCAATTATTTTTTGATATTTATAAAGGAAGTATCAAATGAAAGGTTATAAAATACAAAAATTATATACAGGGTTTTTGCTTTTGAATCAGCTTTTTTATGCTGTTATGAATTTTTGAGTAGAAGCCCCCATCGATCCTAGCTCCGCGTCTATTAAAAAGAGGGGACCAAAGGTCACGAAGCATGGTATTTCGCTGATTTTGATCAAACAAAAATCGTCGACTAATGAAACATGACGAAAATATTTCAATTTATCATTGAAATATAGGATCAAAAGCGTGCTTACAAATATCTGGTATGATAAATTGTGAATGAAAAGTCAAAGCCAATAAACCTACCTACCTCCTACCTACCCTGAAAATCAAACAAACAAATTTCTAGCCAAAAACAGGGAATTTGTTTTTATTTTCTGTACCTAGGTATACAACCTACCTACCACCAAGAACCTACCTGCTTCAACATTGCATACAAATTCTCACTTTTTTCATTAACTTATATAGGTATTCGTCAGTATAATAAATTGTAAATTTCTTGTAAAAAATTTCAGGTCAAACTCAAAATCATGCAATAATTTAGTTATTAATAAAACCTACCATTCATTGTTCATGTTCAAAAAGGTAGTTATGTGCATTCAAGAGGACACAAGCGTCCACAGGTTTTTCTCAAAACCCACCTCTGTCTACCAACTCCTACTCTCACCTCCTAGTGGTGAACATCGGGTGTCTAGTACCTCAGCTGGAGACGGGGTTTAAATCCCCGTGGAAAGCTGTTGGGGACAGCCAACGAGAGAGGGGGGAGGAGTGTTCCCACTAAGGCACTTCTCCTTTCATCGAGGCGGCAGCGGACGAATTCTCTAGATGGAATCAACGGTGGCGTCTACAGTTCCAGTTAGGTTGAACTACTTAGTAAACACCTTATATGGGCTACTACGACATATTTGTAGCTCAGGCCTATAAGGAGCGGTTTATCCGGCTTCCTACCCTTGGAGTTATACGAAGGGTCTGGTCCTCCGGGTCGGGGGTTGTGCGTCGGGGTAACTTCCCTAACACGTAAAAAAAGTTGTTCCGAAACAACAACAAGACTCGGATATGGATGATTTTAAAGTTGACGACCCCCAGCAAACGAAACAAGGACAATGAATTTCGGATCTGCCCGTGGAACATCCTGTCCTTATACAGAACACGTGCAGCCAATTAGTGGAGAACCTAGACAGGCTAAAGGCTGCCGTAACAGCCATCCAGGAAGTGCGATGGGATGGAGAGGGCATGCGGAGACTGAAAACGTGTGACATCTACTACGGCGGGTGCTTGAAGGAACAGGGTCAGCGGCTCTTTGGTTGTGGTTTTGTGATACGGGGAAGACTTAGGCAAGAAGTCTTCGGCTTCCGAAGTGTAAGCGAGCGCCTGGTCACAATCCGCATCAAAGGCAAATTTAGGAACATTTCGCTGATCTGTGTTCACGCCCCCCATGAAAGGAGAGAGGACTCAACCAAAGAAGCATTCTACGATCTCGTGGAGACAACATATGATATGTGCCCGAAGTATGACGTGAAGCTCATTCTTGGTGACTTCAACGCAAGATTCGGAAAGGAGGGCCTCTTTGGTTCGATAGTCGGAGGACACAGCCTACACGACGAAACTTCCGGCAACGGACACAGGCTGCAAGCACCTACTTCCCACACCTCAATATACACAAGGGGACTTGGCGGTCACGTGATCAACTAACCGTCAACCAAATCGACCACGTTGCGATAGACGCGAGACATGCTTCCAGTATCTTGGACGTCCGAACGTTCCGAGGGGCCAACATTGACTCGGATCACTACCTGGTGGTAGCTAAACTACGTATGCGGATATCCATGACGCGACAACGCAGAGCAGATGCTGTGAAAAGATTCGATGTCGAGAAGCTTAAATCGCAAGAGACTGCCAGAACTTTTGCAGACCACGTAACTCTTAATCTCTCAGGAGGTCCGCCACCAGCATCAAGTGCAGCGGACCAGTGGGAACACTGTCAACAAGCCATCAGAAGTGCCGCCTCTGATGTGCTGGGTTTCACTAGGCGAATACAACGAAACCCCTGGTTCGATGAAGAGTGCCGGCTAGCGCATGCAGCTAAGGACGAGTCCTACCAGGCAATGCTGCAGACTCGAACAAGAGCTGCTGAGAGAGTGGCCCGGGAGCTCTACGGGCTGAAACGAAAAGAGGAACGCCGACTTCTCAGGAGGAAAAAGAGAGAGCACGAGAAGTGGACGGTAGAGTCTATTGAGGGTTGTAGCGGTAGGAGAGATGTTCGAAAATTTTATCAGAGGGTGAAGCGATCCACCCAAGGATTCAAGGCTAGAACGGAAGCCTGCCGAGATGAGAGTGGGAATATGGTAGTAGACACACAGTCAGTGCTGAGGATCTGGAAAGAACACTTCTCTAGACTGCTTAATGGCGAAGACAGCCAAGATGCCGCTAATAGGCAGAACGCTCCATTCAACTTGGACGATGATGGCCAAGAGTTCCGTCCACCCGACCTAACCGAAGTGCGGCTGGCGATATCCAAACTTAAGTCGTACAAGGCTGCTAGTGCGGATGGCTTACAAGCCGAACTATTTAAATCAGCGGGAGATGAATTGGCTAGGAGCATACACCAGCTCATCTGCAAAATTTGGTAGGAGGAAAGTATGCCCGATGAATGGAACCTCGGTATAGTGTGCCCCATCCATAAAAAGGGAGATGTTCTGAAATGTACCAACTACAGAGGAATTAGTCTCCTAAACGTCGCTTATAAAATCTTGTCGGCCATCCTGTGTGACCGCTTAAAACCTTTTTTCAACGATCTGATCGGCCCCTATCAGTGTGGTTTTAGGCCAGGCAAGTCAACCGTCGATCAAATGTTCACACTCCGACAGATTTTAGAAAAATCCCGGGAATTCCAGATCGATACACACCACCTTTTTATCGATTTTAAAGTCGCGTATGATAGCGTGAAAAGGGACGAATTATACGAATTATACAGAGTCTCGGCATCCCTGCCAAACTCGTCCGCCTGTGCAGGATAACGATGGAGAAATCTCGCTGCTCCGTCAAAATTGGTAAGAACACCACTGATTCCTTTTATGTTGAGAAAGGATTGAGGCAAGGCGACGCGTTATCATGCAACCTATTCCACATCGTTCTTGAAGCCATTGTACGCAACGCACATGTCAACACCAGCGGAACAATCTATCAAAAGTCCGTTCAATTGCTTGCATATGCGGATGACATAGACATTGTCGGCAGAACGAAGCGAGCTGTGGCAGGGGCATTTGCGAGCATTGAATCGGAGGCGGCTAGAATGCGATTGGCGGTTAATAGGTCAAGACGAAGTATATGCTGTCATCGAGAGAGGAATCTCAACATCGTCGACTCGGGCAAAATATCACGATGGACAGATATAACTTCGAAGTTGTCAAGGACTTTGTCTACCTGGGCTCCACTATTACATCGCAGAATGACATCAGTGCAGAGATCAAGCGAAGAATTACTCTTGCCAACCGCTGTTTCTTCGGTCTAAGAAGGCATTTAAGTAGTAAGGCCCTCTCTCAGAGAACCAAGGAGGCTTTATACAAAACCCTAATCATCCCGGTCCTGCTTTATGGGTCAGAAGCATGGACACTGAAAGATTCGGATAAAAATCTGCTAGGGTGCTTTGAAAGGAAGATTCTTCGTGTGATTTTCGGTCCGGTGTGTATCGAAAGAGTATGGAGGAGAAGATTCAACGACGAGCTATATGGGCTATACAGCGACGTTGACCTGGTCAAAAAGCTGAAAATACAGCGGCTGAGATGGCTGGGGCACGTGGAGCGTATGGCCAGCAACGCACCTGCCCGACGAGTCTTCGAATCCAACCCCGATGGGGTACGCAGCAGAGGAAGAACCCGTAACAGGTGGCGCAATCAAGTGAATGACGACATCAAAGCACTCGGTGTGCGCAACTGGAAGCGGCTAGCTAGAGACAGAGCTGGCTGGAGGGGCTTGTTAGTTGAGGCCGAAGCCCATCCTGGGCTGTGAGCGCCATCAAAAACAAACAAACCATTCATTGTTTATACGAATATATCTACCTATTTAGTTATATTTTCCTTTCCCGCAAAAAAAATATGCTCAAAATCTTGCACTTGCCACAAATTTCACGGCAAATAAGAAATCTTTGCCAGACAATTTAATATAAAAACTACCCTCAATAATATCTACCTATACGATGGCATACCTATACAAATATACTTACGCAACATGACCATATTTTTCTTTCCCGCATTAAAATAAACCTACCCTTGATAATATACGATTGTAGGTTGTTTAATCATCTCTAAAAAATTATCTTTAAATCTTAACTATAATGTAAGCATATCCTTATATATTAAAATGAATTTATTATAACTTTCCAATGAACAAAAACTAGTAATGACGCTTCGTCAAATTTAAATTCCACCAAAATGTATACATAAATGCATACTAAAATACAACTACTTTGTTTAGTCATAAGCTGTAAATAGTACCTCTTATTAAATAAACTCTCACTTGAAATGAAGAGCCAACGACGTTCGTTTAATATTTTTTCTTGAAAACTTTCTATAATGCAAAAACTATTGCTTTTTTTCATGGCGCTCGAGCAGGCACTTTTTTATTAAAATTATATCTTAAAAGTTTTCCGAATAAATAAAATAATTAAACTTATAGTTAAAGTTAATTTATTAGTTTTAATAAGCCTAATTAAAGCATACCGCATATGGCATAAGGTTAAATAAAGTATACAACGGGTAAAGTGACTGTACTCCTTCAAAGTCAACACACGCGTAAAATAAAATAAAATTGACATTAAATCAATTTAATTAACGTGTGTACTAAATCAGTGAACTGGTAAAAGAGCCCCACGTGCCTGTGTTTAGGCAAAGATCACCAAAGATCAGCAACGATCATCACGTGCATTTGTCCACAAAGACCAGCAACTATCATCACGTGCCTTTGTCCACAAAAATTCAGAAACATCGTCACGTGCCTAATCTAGTGAACCAACAGCTCCACATACAGCAGGATCATACAAGTACCGAATGTTCAGGAAAGGCCAGCAACGATCATCACGGGAATTTTTGAGGAACCAAAGTCCCATGAGGTGCTTCTGTGGACACTATACCAAGGAAGTTTTATCTAATAAACAGGTATTTAAATGTAATTAATCAAGAAAGTGCGAATCGTACTAAAATCTACCTAAAGAGCAAGGAAAAATCCAACATTTAAACGCAAATAAATAATAAAAATCTTTATTTGGCGCGAGGTTATTTCTTATAAATTGATAAATATAAAATATTTGATATAAAAACGCACTTTTCTTACATTAATTGCATTTACCAAGTTCAATTTTAATGCATACAACATATAAATATGAAGTGAAACATTCAATTTAAATCTAAAACAATAGAACAAAAAAAAAAAAAAAAAAAATAAAAAATGTTGACAGTATCATAAAATCTTTACTCTTTTCCAAATCTATAATCTTCATCAAGTACATTCTCTCTCTTCATAGTCAATGCAAGCTGTTAAAACAGACAATTTTAATTAAACATAACCATTATCATTGATCGTGATTTAATTAAGATAGCTAACAAGAACTTGTATCTTGTATACTTGTATCTTCAAAACTTCATAAATTCAAAATCCGTAAGTCCGTGATGAAAAGTTATGCTATTTATAATTTGCGCTTAAACTTAACATAAAAACCTATAAAGTTCTGCATAAAAAACCTCATAAAACACACAAATTAAGTTTGCGCAAGCCATTCAGTTTTTTCTTAATTTTGCTTCACACTCACTTTCTTAACTCGCTGAGTGCTAATCGGGTGTATTGATTTCATATCGATCATTTTGATCACTGTCGAACAGTGGGCGTCTATTTTGTTTTGATAATCTTGTGCAAAGAATACTTTTATTAGATTTCCATTAATTAAGCTATTAAAGCTAATTTAATTAAAATTTAAAATTCGACAACAAATAGTAAATTTGTTTAAGTATTTATTGCAAATATTGTTAGTGTCGATAATTAATAGAAGTTTATGATGAGTAAAAGACGTCAGAGCCAAGCAAATAAGGTTGATGCCTTGCAGCAAACAGTGCAGCATAAAGAGGTTGTTGAAGATAATATTTTACGGATAAAAAAGTCGATTCAAGAGAAAACAATATCATTCAATACATTTGAGCTGGAATGTCGGTTAGACATTTTAAATTCATATATTGAACAGGCAATGGATTTCCAAAATAAAATAGATTTTTTAATATTATTTCTTGAAAACTTTCTATAATGTAAAAACTATTGCAATTTTTTCATGGCGCTCGAGCAGGCACTTTTTTATTAAAATTTTATCTTAAAAGTTTTCCGAATAAATAAAATAATTAAACTTATAGTTAAAGTTAATTTATTAGTTTTAATAATCCTAATTAAAGCATACCGCATATGGCATAAGGTTAAATAAAGTATACAACGGGTAAAGTGACTGTACTCCTTCAAAGTCAACACACGCGTAAAATAAAATAAAATTGACATTAAATCAATTTAATTAACGTGTGTACCAAATCAGTGAACTGGTAAAAGAGCCCCACGTGCCTGTGTTTAGGCAAAGATCACCAAAGATCAGCAACGATCATCACGTGCATTTGTCCACAAAGACCAGCAACTATCATCACGTGCCTTTGTCCACAAAAATTCAGAAACATCGTCACGTGCCTAATCTAGTGAACCAACAGCTCCACATACAGCAGGATCAAACAAGTACCGAATGTTCAGGAAAGGCCAGCAACGATCATCACGGGAATTTTTGAGGAACCAAAGTCCCATGAGGTGCTTCTGTGGACACTATACCAAGGAAGTTTTATCTAATAAACAGGTATTTAAATGTTATTAATCAAGAAAGTGCGAATCGTACTAAAATCTACCTAAAGAGCAAGGAAAAATCCGTCATTAAAACGCAAATAAATAATAAAAATCTTTATTTGGCGCGAGGTTATTTCTTATAAATTGATAAATATAAAATATTTGATATAAAAACGCACTTTTCTTACATTAATTGCATTTACCAAGTTCAATTTTAATGCATACAACATATAAATATGAAGTGAAACATTCAATTTAAATCTAAAACAATAGAACAAAAAAAAAAAAAAAAATAAAAAATGTTGACAGTATCATAAAATCTTTACTCTTTTCCAAATCTATAATCTTCATCAAGTACATTCTCTCTCTGCATAGTCAATGCAAGCTGTTAAAACAGACAATTTTAATTAAACATAACCATTATCATTGATCGTGATTTAATTAAGATAGCTAACAAGAACTTGTATCTTGTATACTTGTATCTTCAAAACTTCATAAATTCAAAATCCGTAAGTCCGTGATGAAAAGTTATGCTATTTATAATTTGCGCTTAAACTTAACATAAAAACCTATAAAGTTCTGCATAAAAAACCTCATAAAACACACAAATTAAGTTTGCGCAAGCCATTCAGTTTTTTCTTAATTTTGCTTCACACTCACTTTCTTAACTCGCTGAGTGCTAATCGGGTGTATTGATTTCATATCGATCATTTTGATCACTGTCGAACAGTGGGCGTCTATTTTGTTTTGATAATCTTGTGCAAAGAATACTTTTATTAGATTTCCATTAATTAAGCTATTAAAGCTAATTTAATTAAAATTTAAAATTCGACAACAAATAGTAAATTTGTTTAAGTATTTATTGCAAATATTGTTAGTGTCGATAATTAATAGAAGTTTATGATGAGTAAGAGACGTCAGAGCCAAGCAAATAAGGTTGATGCCTTGCAGCAAACAGAGCAGCATAAAGAGGTTGTTGTAGATAATATTTTACGGATAAAAAAGTCGATTCAAGAGAAAACAATATCATTCAATACATTTGAGCTGACATGTCGGTTAGACATTTTAAATTCATATATTGAACAGGCAATGGATTTCCAAAATAAAATAGATTCGATGGATTCAACTGATAAATCACGCAGTGAACTTGAAAATATATGTGTGAGTACAAAATCGTTGTTGTTAGCACTTATGAGTAATCACAAGAAGTCAAATATGCATGAGGTATCATCACTTGGAATAGGTTCGCACCATTCAAGACTTCCCAATATGAAACTTCCTAAATTTAGTGGTAAATACTCCGAATATAAGAATTTTATAAGCTTATTTGAAAGTTAAGTGGATCAGGATCCATCTTTAAGTGACATTGAGAAATTCAATCACCTTTTATCTTGCCTTTCGGATACAGCATAAAGCACTGCCAGTGCATTTCAAATTTCTGAAAGTAATTATTCCAAGGCTCTTGCAAGTCTTAAAAAAGTTTATGATAATAAGTGCTTAATATTTTTTGAAAATATTTCGAAGCTTTTTGAACTTCCGGAAGCTAATAAGCCATCAGCCTCTGGCTTACGTTCGATTGTTGATACTGTATCAGCTATCTATGAATCGCTTTTATCCATCGGTGATGAAAAGAACATAACCAGTGCTATTTTAATACATTTAGTAATGACAAAAGTTGATGTTACTACAAGATCATATTGGGAAAAACAATTGGATTATGACAAACTTCCATTATGGAAAGATTGTGAAGTCGCTCTCAATAAACGTTTCCAACATGTTTCAGCTGCTGAGGCATCAACTTCAAAGGTTAAAAATACCAAGGTAGAGTCTGGAGCGAAGAAGAATTCAAAGTCCACATTTTCGGCAGTGAAATCAACAACGAAACCATTAAACAAATGTCTATTCTGTTGTTCAGATGAACATTTTATAAATACCTGTAATTCTTTTATGGCGCTGACTACCCATTTGCATCAATTGCCTACGAAAAGGTCATTCAGTTTCTAAATGTTAAGCTAGTCGTTGCAGTGTGTGTAGTAAAGCTCACAACACTCTTCTTCATCAGTACTCTCCTAACAGTTCTCAATTGAATGTGAACTCTACAAGTTTTAACCAGCCTACTCAACTGGGTAACAATAATTTGAATAAAGTTGACCAACCTGCATCTTCTCATGCTTTTGTTAATCACGCTTCGTCCTCTTGTGATCAAGTCATCCTGGCTACTGCAGTCATCAAAATTAAAGACAAATTAGGTTCATATCATCGAGCTCGAGCATTACTGGACTCTGGTTCACAAGTTAATGTTATAACCGAGGAATTTTCACAAAAATTGCAACTTAAGAAAGAAGATAAAAATCTTAATTTAACAGGAATAGGCAAATCGAATCAAACAATTAAGCAAAAGCTACATGCAACTGTAAGGTCGCGAAGTTCGCGCATGAGTTTTCCTCTGACTTTTGGGTTATGCGATCCATATCCGGTTACCAACCCGACCACACATTCTCAACAAAAGGTTGGAACTTGCCAAAGAATATTGAATTAGCTGATCCATACTTTTATAAGCCTCAACGAATAGATTTATTGCTAGGTACAGAAATATTTTTTGAATTGCTTTCGGTAGGACAGATAAAGATCGATCCAAATCTTCCAACACTCCAAAAAACATTGCTTGGGTGGATTGTGTCGGGGAAGTTTAAATGTACAGATAGAAATCATACTAAAATATGCAGCGTTCTTACCTTTACCGAAGATACTGAATCGCTGGACTCTATTTTACAAAAATTCTGGGAATTAGAGGAAATTCCCAAGGAGTCACAGATAGTGAGATTCACTTCAGAGCAACAGGAATGTGAGGACTACTTTTTGAAAAAATTTTAACGTTTACCAAATGTTCGTTTCAAAGTTTCTCTTCAATTCAAATCCAATGCGGATTCCTTACGATTTTCTTTTGAAACAGCTAAAAGGCGTTTTGTGTCACTAGAACGAAAACTTTCAAAAGACTCTCAATTACGAGAAATGTATATGAATTTTATGAAAGAATATCTTGATCTCGGTCACATGCATTTGGCGAATGACGAGATTCTGAACGGCCCACACTATGTGATTCCACACCAATGTGTACTCAGGCCGCAAAGTACCACTACCAAACTTCGTGTAGTTTTCGATGCTTCAAGTCGAACATCGACTCAAATCTCATTAAATAACACGCTAATGGTTGGACCTATTGTTCAAGAAGAATTATATTCAACTTTATTGCGTTTTAGAGTTTAAGATTACATAGATACGCAATAACTGCTGACATTACTAAAATGTACCGTCAAATATTAATTGACGAGGCAGACAGAAAGTTCTTACTTATATTATGGAGGGAAAATCCTCAAAAATCATTAAAGTTATACAGTCTTAATACTGTTACCTATGACAGCACCATTTTTGGTAACAAGATGTTTGTTACACCTAAGTGAATTGTACAAAAATTCACATCCAGTTGCTTCAAGATTTTTATGTTGATGACATGTTGACATGAGCAGACGAATTTGAAGGCCTTGAACAAATTCGTTTGCATGTGTCCCAAATTTTACAATCAGGTGGCTTCCAATTAGCAAAGTGGTCCTCAAGTCATCAAAATTACAATAACAATAACTCAGGGGAGAAATTACTCCAAATTAATGATGTCGATTCTGTAAAAGCACTAGGTATCCATTGGTTACCAAACGATGATGTATTTAAATTTAGATTGGAAGAAAACTTTCATAACTTAAAAGCCACAAAAAGAAACATTCTCTCAGTTTCTGCTCGATTGTTCGATCCTTTGGGACTTTTATGTCCAATTGTTGTCAAGGCGAAAATCTCATCGCAAGAACTTTGGTTGACAAAGCTAGATTGGAATGAGTCAATTCCAATGCAACTAGATAGCTGTTGGAACAATTTCAAAGTAAATTTATCGAAATTGGATACAGTAACATTACCACGTTATGTTCTTACATCTCCAAAATTTAAGTGTCAAATACACGGTTTTTCCGACGCTTCCATAAGAGCTTATGGTTGCTGCATTTACGTTCGCAGCCAAGAAGGCGATCTTATTCGCTCAAGGCTTTTAACAGCCAAATCTAAAGTTGCCCCACTCAAAACAAAGTCGTTGCCAAAACTTGAGTTATGTGCAGCGCATCTCTTGGCGAAACTCTGGTCAAGAGTTCAAATCATGCTTAAAAATTACGAAATTGAGACTGTGTTTTTCTGGACGGATTCAAAATTCACATTACATTGGATTAAAACACATCCATCTTCACTAACAACACTCGTAGCAAATAGGGTCTCCGAAATTCAGGAATGGTTAACTAATGTCTCGTGGCGACATGTCCCTTCATGTCAAAACCCCGCAGATATTGCATCTCGAGGATGTAATGTAGACGAGTTAATAACTTCAATTTGGTTTGATCGCCCTGAGTTTTTAACTCAAGTTCCTCCTAAGTGGCCAAAAAACGATCACTTTTCATTGTCCCCTGAAGACAAGTCCTTGGAACAAAGAAAAACTAATTTTTTCATAGGTATACCTATACGCATTATTCTTTCCCAAAAAAAAAAAAAAAATATAGGTATGTAGGTATTACTTGCTTCGAGGTTGATGACGACGACGACGACGACAACGACCAACGACGACGCAAACGACTAACATTATGTCTAGTCTACTTCTCTTGTTCTTCTCGCATATATTATATCAGTAAATTAAGCAAATAAAATTACTTTGCACATTCAATCAAAGAGGATACGAACATTTTTTTGTCATTCTCTTCACCTTTTTCTCATCATAGACGTTTAAAAAAAACCTTCAATTGGTAATCTCGCTTACTCCATTTGATTCTTATCAGAATCGAAAAAAATACACTCCTCTTGCTCTAACTACCTAGTTTCGATTCTCTGATAAATGGAAGTCTCCCAAAAATGAAAGTCTCCGCCGAAAATTGTCTCCCAAAAATGGATTTCTCCGTGAGCTAAAGTGGCGCCACCACAGGCAGTCGGTCACCCTAAAAATTTTTGTCCACGATAGTACTATGATTTTCTTATACAATGGTAACACAAGGACATTAGCCATTTAGTGACAGTTTGGCTGGTTGTTCCTTCTATATGTTATTATTCAATGGTATTACTTTTGGTTTTTATTGCAGTTTTATTAAATTGTTTTTTAATAGTTTCTTTCAGTGCTTTATTTTTTCGCACATGGATCGTTCCAAAAATGTATAGGAAATAGCTACATAAAACTTTTGAGCCAAGCAACAGTTTGCAGAAACGTGTCGTACATGCCAACTCCATCAACCAATGAGGAATGCATTAAAAATAAAATTTGGTATGTGATAAATTAAAATAATATTTCTATATAAAATGTTAATTAAAAAACAAAATTACAGTTCTTTTTAACAAATTCAACATAAAAGGGACTGTTGGAGCTATTGGGCCTTTACACACAGACTCAATTTTGAACTAGACTTAGCTGGGGAAATGAAAGTTTGAAGGCAAGGGAGATGAAGTGTAAGGAAAGAAACGACTGAAATGTTCATCCTTGTTTCGAGTGGTCTAACAAAGTTTAATAACTAATACATACACAGTTGTTCGTTTCTATAGGCAAAATAAACAAATCTGTTGTCATGCTAAACTGAAAATTTTAAAGGAAATTATTTGTTTTTTTTTTAGGATTCTCAAACTGAGAGTACTTATACAATTAAAGCCGGATCATGCACACACAATTTTCAGCCAGCTTTGATCAGCCCGTGTGTGATTAAAGGAAAAGTAAGTCTGGCTTTAGTTTAGCTCAGAATTGAGCCAGTGTGATGGCCCATTGACTGCAGCCATATATCCCCCTTGTTAATCCGAAAGAAACAGACGAGAGAACTCCTGCACAACTGTAGATATATGAACCGAAAGGCATACTAAAGCGTAAATGTTGAAGCTGTACGACCTTTTTCTATTTTTATCTCTTGTATCTCGAATAATTCATTTTTATAATTTGTATTTATATTAGATTTATAATGATGACTTGCGGTTTCTGCATGTAAACGCAAAGTTCATGCAATGACTCTCGAATATGGTCGACCTCAAATATATGCATACCTACATACATTTCATACAAAGTCATATCTCATCAAATTAAATGGTTGTTGGGTGAATCTGGCTTACCTCTCCAACCATGGCTTTTGTCTCCTGTACACACCATTTAAAGAAAAGGAAGTTTAATGTCATGCACATCAAAGCCAAAAATGTAATCGAGAGGGCTTTTGGCGTTTTTTAAATCTCGGTTCCGGTGCGAGAAGGTTGCGTTTATAACATACACATGCACTATTAACATGCATTCACATTTTACAAGAAAATAGAATTTTGTTTGATGAAACTGAAGCAGACGTCCAACATGAAGTAAACGGCAATGAAACTTTAAATTCAGGTGAAAACTCCAGCGCCGACTACCACTCTTTATCAGTAAATATACAATAGTGTGATTATCTGCAGGTCATTTGCTCATTGCACAACTTTTACACAATAAATATTTATTACTTAAAGTATGACTATACATTTTACTTTTCATATAACAGTCAGGCCACAAGTACGAATATTTAAGGTGTCCACTTAAGGGCAATATCAAAATTCAACAGCTTATGAATCATCTTATGCTCTGCAATATACATATAAAACAAATTCCGATCTAAAAGTAAAACCTTCATTAGCTTTGAAATGGCGATTTTTTAAGCCACGTAAAGTTAGCATGACAACGTGAAATCTGAGCTTGCCATTAATTGCCGAGTAATTGCCGTAAATATGCCGTGGAATCAAAAAATTGCCGCGCTACGGGTTTGCCCACAAAGGGCAATCCTGCTAACTTTATATAAAGTTAACATCACACTTTTTTGTTTTTGGGCAAAAATAACTTTTGAGTATGTAAGAAGTTGCCAAATAATTGCCGTAAATATGCCGTGAAGAGAAAAAAATTGCCTCGCCCTTCGTTTGCCCAAAATGGGCAATCCTGCTAACTATACGCGTAAAGTTAGCATGACACTTTTTTATTAGTAGGCCAAAAAAAATTTAAGGACGCCAGTAATTGCCGAATACATACATACATCGGGTGGCACAACGGCTCATGAAGAACCAGGGCCTAGTGACTAACAACTCGCAACCATTCCTGTGTGCACCTTTCGACAGGAATGGAAGGGACCTACAATTTTATGCCGAATCCGAACGGCTAGACGAGAAGCACTTATTCGTGACAAGTGATACTCTTGGAGGATTTGTCAATTCCTCGCAAGAGGCAGTAGCCCTGAAAAAAAATTTTTTTAGTTTTTAGGTGGACGAGGCTGGGAAGCGATCCCAGACCTCCAGCGTGACAGTCGAACGCACTAACCATTACGCTACGGGCTACTACCCGAATAAGCCGAATAATTGCCTTATATAAGCCGTGAAAAGAAAAAAATCGCCGCGCCCTTCGTGTTTCCGGTATCGGGCTGTTTTTGGTGCAAAATAACTTTTGAGTAATCCAGGAGTTGCCAAATAATCTCCGTAAATTAACTGTAAAAGAAAAAATTATCCGGCGCCCATGGTTTGCCCATAAAGGGCTAAAAAACATTTTCAGGCTAATTTGGGTATAAGGTTAGCATTAAACTTTTTTATTTTTAGTCAAAAAAACTTCTGAGTATGCCAAGAATTGCCGAATAAATGCCGTAAATAAGCCGTGAAGAAAAAAAAATTGCCGCGCCCATGGTTTGCCCATCAAGGGCAAAAAACCATTGTCAGGCTAATTTGCGTCTGAAGTTTGCATGACACTTTTTTATTTTTAGCCAAAAATAACTTCTGCGTAAGCTAAGAATTGCCGAATAATTACCGCAAATAAGCCGTAAAGAAAAAAAAATTGCCGCGGCCTTCGCTTGCCCATGAAGGTCAAATGGTGGACATGCTAACATTTTTATGCACCTACTTTAATTAAATAATTATATAAAACGGTAGTTTCTGTATAATTGTAAAACCCCTATATAACACATACGTAAATGTTAAGCATAAAGTGATTAAGTTTTTAAATCGTCTTTTCATATGGCGATATGGCCTAGGTGGTATCATATTGGATTAGTTTGTGGAAGACACCGAATAGACTCTGAGAAAAACGAAGTAAGTAAAATATAAGGTTTTAACAAATAAAATTACACTTCAGAATAAAAAGAAGCATCTGCATCATATGAACAAAAATAATAAAACAAATTGCACGGAAGTGAGCAAAATGACACGGACAAAATAAATCTACTTTCAAACAAAAATAAATACTTTTCAATGCAATTATTTGTGAAAACAACATTACATTCTGGTAAAGACATTGGCGCAAAATTTTGAACAGCCTATTGTTAAGGATTTAGTATGATATAACTTAACATTTTACTAATTCTTTAGCAGTTTACTAAAATTTTCTAAATTTTAAATACTTTTTAGCTAGTATCATACTAAACTAATTTCCTTCATAAAATTCAGCTGAACACTTCCCAAAAAGTGACAGCTCGTGCGATAAATTCACAAACACCCCTGATTTTGACAGTTTTAAGCGTCAAAGTGTCATATGGAATTGGTACGATACTAAAAAGATAAAATAGCCATTTGTTGATTTTAACTTTAGTAAAATGTTAGGAGATAGTACGATGCTAAACTCGTTTAAAATTAGCAAAATAAACTTTTGAATCTAGTATTATACTAAAAATGACTTAACACCGTACTAAATCGACTAAAATTTTGCGCCATTATTTTTTATCTGCTCCACATGAATTTTTTATTTTGCAGTTCAATTCAAAGATTCGTGTTTTTAACATCAAGAACTTTTGTTTTTTAGTTCGAAGGTTTTTTTTTACAAGCAAAGAATAAGACCCTATTTAAAATCATAAAACCTAAGCTTTAAGAAATATTAATTATTGGTGCCTTTTTCGTGTCTACATCATGTCCGAATTCCGAAGCCTACCTAAATCCATGTATTTTTTATAATTATAATCGCTTCCGAGTGTGGAGAGGGGCATGGGGAAGTATGTCAAACCGATTATGTTTTTCTTGGTAATCTGGGCACATGATACATGAATTAAGGGTAGTTCTTATTTCGCAATCTAATGAATCCAAAATAAGTGTAATACAATCACCCTGAACAAAGTAATGTTATTTTTATAAACTGATGACTGAAAATAAAAGACTCAAAAGCATCAATGCAAATATATTGTTCCAAGGTTGTTTTATGAGGTGGAAGGAAAATATGGGTTATAAACCAAACATTTTATTTTTGTGTACAGGAAGGCAATTATTCGGCAATTCTTGGCATACTCAGAAGTGTTTTCTGGCTAAAAATAAAAAAGTGTCATGCAAACTTTACACGCAAATTAGCCTGAAAATGGTTTTTGCCCTTAATGGGCAAACCATGGGCGCGGCAATTTTTTTTTCTTCATGGCTTATTTATGGCAATTATTCGGCAATTCTCGGTATACTCAGAAGTTTTTTTTGGCTAAAAATAAAAAAGTGTCATGCAAGCTTTACACGCAAATTAGCCTGAAAATGGTTTTTTTTCCCTTAATGGGCAAACCATGGCGCGGCAATTCTTTTTTCTTCACGGCTTATTAACGGCAATTATTCGGCAGTTTTTGGCATACTCTGCAGTTTTTTTTGGCTAAAAATAAAAAAGTGTCATGCCAACTTTACACAAAAATTAGCCTGAAAAGGGTTTTTTGCCCTTAATGGGCAAACCATGGGAGCGGCAATTTTTTTTTCTTCACGGTTTATTTACGGCAATTATTCGGCAATTAATGGCATCCTTAAATTTTTGTTTGGCCTACTAATAAAAAAGTGTGCAGGATTGCCATTTTTGGGCAAACGAAAGGCGAGGCAATTTTTTTCTCTTCACGGCATATTTAAGGCAATTATTTGGCAACTTCTTGCATACTCAAAAGTTATTTTTGCCCAAGAACAAAAAAGTGTCATGCTAACTTTATATAAAGTTAGCAGGATTGCCCTTTGTGGGCAAACCAGTAGCGCGGCAATGTTTTTGATTCCACGGCATATTTACGACAATTACTCGGCAATTAATGGCATACTAAGATTTCACTTTTTCGAAAATTGTCATGCTAACTTTACGCGGCTCAGACCTCCAGCGTGACAGTCGAACGCACTAACCATTACGCTACGGGCTACTAAAGCATAACACTAAACAAAATATAGTTAATGGTTTTGGGATTTTATGATCCTTTGAGTTGAATGCAATTAATTAAAAAAACTAATTCATATTTTACCCTACGTTTCGCCTGGTTTCTTTCCAGCTTCCTCGGGGGTTTATATTTATTTAGCTTTAAAAAACAAACAAATTACAGTATCAGAACAATACAAAACAAATTTTAACATAGTACATGAGTTGTTTATACAAAATTATTAATATTACACTTACTTTTTGTTTTTTTTGGAAAATTACATTATTTATTTAATCTAATTTTAAATTTGAATTTTTTTTTTTAATTTTACTTTGAAATAAATTAACATTAAAAACGGCACACTAAAATAATTTGTATTGAAAATAATTTAACACTTATTGGACAGCAAAAATTAAAACTAGTATCACTGATCTGTGATAGAAAGTGATACTAGTCAAAAAGAATTTTTTTTGGAGGAGAAATAGTTTTGAAGCCACAAGCTACATTTTTGCATCAAAATATTCAATGATTAAACTTTCGAAGGGTCTCAAAATCAACAGCTAACTTTTTCAATGATGATTTTCAATGATAGCTATAACTGGCCCCTAAGCTAGGGAAAGGAACACACCTGGCTGCACGTTAAGAATATCTCTTAAATGCATACGAAAATGAAATTAAAATGAACTTTTTATATTTAGATACACTGATTTATTATAGAACAACTGCTCCGAAAAACGGAGTATAGACACATAGCAATCAATTTCACTACCTGTTTATGTCCCATTTAAAATATGACCGAGTTTACATATTAAATAAGAATTGGTTCCAATAAAGGAAGTGATTTAATACATGCCATCTATGTATATATAACATTTTAGATTATTATATTAATATAAAAGCTATATTGAATCAATAATTCAACAAGTCCAATTAAATAATGCTAAGTCTTCTACTTGGCTGACGTATTTCAGTATTATATAGAATTTGTATTATAAAAAACACTCATATGTTTCAGATTATCATTATTGTATAAGTACTTTTTATTCGTCCACATACCCACAGGGCCTGGGCCCTCAAACATTGAGCATACTTCAGGCAACCAGAGTTTTTTTTTCAAAGGCGAGCAAATCGCGTTTATAAAGGTACTTGTGTAATTTTAATGGCAAAAAAGTATTATAAATTGAGTGTCCTCTAATTTTCTATCCAAAAAATGTATACAAACTATGGAATAAAATGATGATAATTTCGGCACGACCCCTTTTGCAAATTGTGGTAATAACTTACATTAAGAAAACATTAAAACGTCCTTTCACATACCACAAAGCCAGGCAAAAACCAGGCATTTTTTAAAAATTACGTGGTCAGCGGACCTAGTTTTTTCTTCCGAGGACGGATTTAAAACACAAAATATCTAATAAATAATTATGTTTTCATATTATTGTGGCTTATATAATGTTTATACAAAATACACAGTAAATACATAAAAGTATCCAGAGTAATAATTGTTATGTAGGTACCAGTGGCGTGGCGTCCATATAACATGATTCCGACCGTCTTCCCTTTCAAAATGTCCGTCAAACGCCCAATAAAATGCTTCAATTTTAACTGGAATACAGCCTACTATTTCATCGCCTTATACTGGATTGGAACTAAATTGTTTTGCATCCCTTTTTTTATTAGTGTTGTATTATTCCTCTCTTTGTTTAACTACCGCGAACAAAAATAAGACGGAATAACACAGTGGTCGCCGTGTTATTTTAGGTAGTTTGTTAAAAATACTATGAAAAAGGTGATATGGGTCGGGTAAAAAGCATATAGCTTGACTTCTACGGGTCGGATCTTCAAGATTAGGATCTTAAAATCTCAGGAAAATAATCGCCAAATAACATATATTTGTAGATATTTGTATAATTCAGAGACAAAATTTTTAATTCGAATTTTATACCTAAAACAAATTTATTGAAAAAGTTTTTAAGAGAAAAATTTTATACTGACAAATCTAACATATCAGATGTTTGAAATTAGATTACACGCATATCAAACTATTGATATTTCCATATATTCAACAAAATTTCGGATGAATATTTAATGTGATGATTGGAACTTTACAAAATTAGTATTGAAAATATACGCATTAGAACATGGCCAGAAAATTAAGGCTCTTAAATTTGCGACTAATTTGATTGATGTTGCTTCGTCTTCCCAATTCAAATAATTCACGCGACGCCACTGGTAGGTTCCTACCTAACATTATATTTTAGACATCAGTTCTATCTCTGTTGATTCTAATAAAAAAGTTATTAAAAACCGTGGTAAATAAACTATTTTTGTGTTATATAATTTAGTTTTAGGAATGTTAAATAAAAAATGCGCACGATTGGATCGCACAAAACTTGCTCTCGTAGCTAACAACTTTAACGTAGCTTGAAATAGTCAACATTGTCAACGTACATATGTATTGGTTCCATAACATTATGATATAATTAAAAAAAAAAGTTTGCTGATCTGATTTGTTTAATAAATGTGAATTTATGATTTATAAAAATTCTTGAAAATTTTTTAAAATAAAATTTGGTATACCAACTTTTAGTATTTCATAAAATACAATTTTTCACAAAATCAAAAAAAAAAAAAATCATAAGCCCGTTTTCAAGATATTGAACTTTCAAAAAAAAATTCAATATTTTTTTAAAAATCCAAAAATTATTTTTTTGAAAATGTTTATATGCAAAATTGTTAAAATTATAAGCGACCTTTTGTATAAAAATTTTGGTTGAAATCAGTGTGTTAACGAGAAATTTGAAAACCAAAACATCGGTTGTATATGACAGGTACCGTTAATAACCGTTATAAAAAAATTTTTTCTACCAAAATATTTATTTTAGTAATTTAAGTACCTCGTATTTTTTTTTGAAAATCGTTAGAGCCGTTTTTGAAATAAATCAATTTTTGTATATTGGCTGTATGACAGGTACCTACCGTTAGTTTTTGAGCTAAAAAAAAATTTCAGTTTCCCCTCTAGGGAATCACAAAAGAACCTTAAGTCTAAAGTTTGAAGAAAATCGCTTCAGCCGTTTATGCTGCAGGTCGAGGTACAGACAGACGGACAGGCAGACAGAATTGCGAGACCCACTTATTTCACGTTCTCGATTTTTTTTTACGAATCCTAAACTTGCCCTATACTACGTATATCGCAAGTAAAAAAAAGTTTACAAAAACAATTAATGATTAGGTACTATGAATTATTATAAATTAGTTATATTAATAGCTAAAACAGATAGAGCTCCAAAAAAAGTATGCCATCTGATTTGTTTAATAAATATGAATTTACTTAAGGTCATTAATTTTATGTTGGTTTTAGTGTGGACCCAAAAGTAAAAGAAAAGTCATGATTTTTTGTTTGAAAAACAAGCGGGCGACACGTCAGGGGACTGAGAATTAGGCACTTTGAAGAATTTTTTGAGTAATGAAAATGTATCAGATCTTGGTATTTATTTTTGCCAATGTGGCTATCGACTAGCACTAGATTGACAGCTGTAAGAAAAATCAAATTGATTGGTTAAACCGTTTTCAAAATATCAGCGTGGCCACATACAACATGCCGCATGTACACGAGCAAAATTCTTATAACCTATTTCATTTGAATAACAACAAATAGGTATAGGTATGATAATAATCGCCCCTACTCGTAATGCCTTCTTGTCATGACGATTATGACAAATTAAACGATCTTGCACTACGCTGAGAGTTTGTTTGTAGTATTTGATACTTTTTGGTTAAGCGCAAAATCGGGTCTAATCGTAGGCGTACACCTTAATCTACCTAGTAATAGGATGAATACATATAATTAAATATATAAACATATACATCCAAAGAATAGGTATATACATACCTCAGTATACGTTGTCTTTTTTATATATGTTTTAATTGATAAGCGCATATGAGCCATGGAAAAAAAGAAAAAGTGTAGGACAGAGAAGCCGTGGTTGTAGATAGATCGTGAAACGTGAATAATTCGCTTTTATTGGATGTTCACACTCGCAATGTCACTATCACCATTTATTTTATAAGAGACAGGGCAAGTCTATGTGTGGAAGCGGATTGGTGGAAGATGAATATTTTGTTGTTGGTTCTATGTGATAGAAAATAAAAAAAAAAGGTTTAAAAATGGTTCTCATTAAAAAAGAAAGTGTATTGGTTCGATTCGGCTGATTTTTGTATAGTATAGGTACCTAACTAAGGTACTGCCTACTAACCGGTTAAAGCGAGTGGAAGTTCACTATGTTATAATACATACATATAAACGTTTTATTTACACGAGCGATAAAATACCTTTGTATTTGAAATTTTCATTTATACCTGGGCCCGCATTACGAATTACGATTATCGTTCAAAATCCTTCGTTATCGTTACGTTGCGATTACGATTTACGAATGTCGTTTTTTTTTAAACGATACTCGTTTTCTCTTACGACAGCTTTTGACAATGACTTATTACCCTTGTTGTTTAAGTTTTGTTTTGCTGGTCGATAAAAAGAAAAATGCAAGTAAAATAAAATAATAAGGAAATAAAAATGTTAAATAAAATTTTAATAATAGGCCATCAACCCAAACGACACAAATAAATGCACTTGTTGCCTTTATGGAAAGGTATCCAGACATTGATCATTTTGTGGAACAATTTGTCAAAAAAACTTAATTCACTTGGCTCTCCAGAAAAGACCGTCGATGGATGGAAAAATGTAAGTTGTTTAAAGTTACATCAACTTTTCAAAGTATCCCTAATTTTGCTTTTATTAATTTCAAGGTATCGAGTACAACGTGAAAAGAAAAATGTGAGATAATAAATTGCATGCCAGTGACACAGGAGGCGGGCCAAATAAACAAGACTTTTTATGACAACGTGAAAGCTGTGATATCAATCCTTGATCTAAACGAATCGGTCTCAGGCAACACATTAGGAATGTATTTCGGCGATCCTTCTCGCTTCCAAAAAGAACAAGTGTCTTATGACATTTTTGATGCCATTCTGGAAGACTTGGAAAATGTTAATAATGCTCAACCAACAAATAGTGAAAATGTTAATTATGCTGAATCAATCAACAATGAAAATGTTAAATTATGCTGAAGCAATCAATAATAAAAATATGAAGAATATACCAAGTCTACCAAAGAAAAAAAAAAAACGAGAGCAATTTACTGCAAAACATGCACAAAATGCAGGCTGATGTACTTGTGGTCTGAGCATCCCCCACTGATCTCCTTGAAATTTAATTTTTTCCGGTTTTTCGAATCTTCGGGATCATCGTCACTACCAACAAAAGAAAATCACAATGGAAAATCCTTTTGTTTAAATTTATAAATCAATTACACTTTTTTAACTTTATTAATTTAGTTCTACTAATTTTGACAGAAATATTGGCGGAATGAAGTTGGATGCGCTTGAAAAGAACAGATTTTTTGATTTTATCTGGCAATATTTTCATACATCCATTATCGTAAACCATAATCGGTCCATGTCATGACTATCGTTTTCTTGGGTATGGTTTTTTTGCCTTTCGTTTCGTAATTTGTAATACGGGTCCTGAACTAATTTTAACTTAACAAAGTTATTAGCATGTGCCCAGGAACAATAAGTGATATCTACAACTACTGTCAAAACATCCAGCTGTCAGTTCTATAAACATTCAATTTGAAAGTGTGCTGGGTCCAATGTTAAAGTAATCAATCTGAATAGTGATAATAATTATTTTGAACTCCAAACTAAAGACATGTGATTAAAGTTCGAGTGTTAGTTATATGAGTGAAGCAATGCCATTTTTGCTACTTACTGCCCTGTTTATTTAAATTGAACTCAGTCGCTCTAAACTCATGTATTTGACACCAATTCAATCGATTCCAAGGTTTTTAATTAGTTGAAAAATGATGTTTTTTTATTTATTTTCCAAATATAGATGTAACATTTAGTGGGCTATAGAGGTCAACTATTTATTAAAGATATTGTTATTTAATATGCAACGTTTCGAGCATATTTATGCTCTTCATCAGGCAAACAATATTCAAAGATTTAAGTTAAGAAACTCACTTATAACACAATAATCTCAAGAAAAAGATTTGCTGATGGACAGGAAAATCGTCCATTTCTCAACACAATCGCTTACATATGCATACTTAGAGAAGTAAAGGTGAAAAGTTACATCTATCTTTATCGATAAAAGATCACAAATATTATATAATTTATTATTTTCAATATATGAAGATAAAGCTACTTTCTTTCATCAGCTAATTCAGAATATATTCTTAACTAATATTTTCTTTAAAACTAACTTAAATTGTCACCAACAAATATCATTTTTACTTTAAGATTATAATATCTTAAACTCCTGATCACATTGACCGAGAAATTCCAGGATCGCATTCAACGTTCAAGTTCAAAACATCAAAAACCTTCGTATCGTAGAGGTAATTTTTTGTTGACAAAAAATTTAAATTTATTTTAACCTCTGTTATACTTAATTGCAGATATTATCTTATGGTACCTTACTATTAATAGGCAGAATCAACAGCAACGACAGAATCACGGTTGGAATCGCGAAAGGTGATTTGTGATCATCACATTTGCGATAGTATTTTATTTTCCATCTGCGTAAAGTGATCACAAAAATTTTTTGCGCATTTGGTAATACTTTGAGAGAAAACATTGATTTGCACGCAAACTATAAAGATTTGATATTTCTCACAAATTGAGTTGAAGATTTGCTCTGTCGATTTTGCTGAGTTTATCTAGTTAAAAAGGAAATAAATATTTAAGTGCTAAAATTTAACAATTTCAGTGAATAATTGCAAGTAAATTCATCAGAACTGTACATTGGATTGTAAATAATCAGAAATAACAATAAGTTGCAATTTAAAGTGTAAAAAGCTCATCGTGAACGATGTGTTCTTTGATGAATTTTCAGAAACCCGCGCTTCGCATTTCTGCTTTTAATTGAATTGTAGTTATTTTACTTGATTAAACACATTATTTTATTATTATGTGCAACTATTCACTGAAATAAATTAATTTTTATTCCTACTAAAAACCCGTGCTAATTCTTGAATATTTGTTATGGATCTGTTGACGCAATATTTGACTGGCCATATTCCTTTGAGTCCAATAATTTGCTGGCTAAATTCCTCTAAGAAAATTGCTGCGATCTCATAAAAACATTTTTGAAATAAATATATTGTTCTTCTGTGGAATATAAATTTATTCAAACAATATTTAGACTTGATTAATATGAAAGTGATAGCAAAAAAGCTGTCACAGGAAATAGTCACAAAAGTGAGATTGTCACATGTGATAATCACCTTACGCAGATGGAATTTCTAGATAATGACTTTGACTATCAACTAACGCAAACCTTAGCCGATTCCACCCCAGGATTTTTAGCATGGCAAAAAGCCCTAATCAACTCTAACTTTAGATCCAACATAATGAATAAACTCACTCTGTAGTGTAGTGAATTCAATCAACCAATTGGGAGTTTATTCACTAATATTCAAGTATTTGTTGTTTCGTTTTGTGTATATGTGACCCATGAAACCCATCGGGAAATATCGTCGGAAAGGTCATTGTCACACTATTTAAATACATACAAAACATTAATAGACGTCCATACAATTTTAAAGACTAATACGCTTAAACAGATAAAATAGCATTATTTTGACTAAATAGTGAATATTGTTACTTTTTATTTAACTGATTATCAAAATTTAAATTTTGTAATAATCGATACGAATCAACAATTGTTTTGGTATATAAAACATATTGCTACGATAACCAAAAGCTTTAATATGGATTTTTAAAAATAACTAAAAGAAAATTTTTGCAAAAATTCAGTGGTCGATAAATTTTTTTCTTTTTGCTAAAATATACGTAAAATACCTGTAAATGGCCATAACATGGGTAATACTTTTTTCATATTCATAAATGAGGTATCAAATAAAAGGTTATAAAACATAGAAAATTATAAAAATAAAAAATAATTCACTTTCATCACAAAATAAATTGTTAAAAGAGAAAGAATTTGCCATAATGCAAAAAATTCATACCTTTCGAGTGTATTTACTTAGAAAATTGTTAAAAGTTAATGAAAAATTTAAAAATTTTGAAAAACTAATTACACAATTAAAGGTGTTACATTCTTCTTAAAATATTTTAGTAATTTTGTATTTGTAAATCAAAAGGGAAAAAAAGTAGGGGCAATTTAATGAGATAAATCACAATAAAGCTCCATTTAGCCAATTTAAAGAGGCTTCAAACTTGAGTAAAATCTTAGAAAAAATTTATACAAAAAATGTGATTTAGTGAAAAATCAATTCGATTTTTGGTACTTTCAGTGCAAAACTTAATACAAAATTGATACATTTTGAAAAACGAAACCAACACACCAATTGATCTAATCCTCTTCTTAAATATTGTTAGTAAAAGTTAAGTGATTATTACAACAAAAGCTACTCTAAAATTAGTTTTATTGATTTATTTACCAAAAAAAAAATGCAGAATCGATCATGCTTTTTCAACGACTTTTATTTTTATATTTTCACCACGCCCATAAAATATTTTTAAATTTAAAAATTATAAATCTTGAAAGTCTTATAAAAATGTTGATATATTAAACATAACTGTGCGTTGCTCACAAGCTTCACAAAATAATTTCAAATATTAAAATTTTACATAAGAAATATTTTTTACAGATAAAATCCAGAAAAAAATTCAAAATTGTCAATTTATCTGCATAAAATGGGATATAAATCGGAAAGTACTTATTCGAATTTCAAAATTTAGATGTCTTTGGAAAGGTCGTTGTCTCACTATTTATATACATTCAAAATATTAATAGAAAACCATACATTTTTAAAGACTGATTCGATTAAACAGATGGCAGGATTATAAACATGTCCAGAAAAAATCCAATGGAGTCCGAAAAATCTATGTCCACATGCAGCGACCGACATGGCGAAAAATATAACATTTTGAACAAGACATGAGCGTTGTATAAAGCTTAGCTATGAGATTTGACGTTTCAAGTGCGTATGATTTTTTTGCCTGGTGTTTGTTGAATGTGTAAGTGAATTTAAGAATGTTGGAAAATATAATAAGTAGTGATGAAAGGCTAATGAATTGCATGATATAATTCTCAAGTAAGTGAAAATGCGCTGGTTGTTGATTGGATTGTGGTGGAAGCTAAAACCTTAACCAATCATGTTTGATTTACATGGTCGGTGAAAATTTAGTTATGCTGAAATCAACACGGCGAATACTTTCACAATCTCCTAAATCAGTGAGAAATATTCGCTCCGTAGAGTAAATCATTCACATGTATAACAAAAATGGTAACATCAATGCTATCAGAGCAAAAACTGCCGTATTACAGCTCCTCTCTTCTATGCGTTGCAGGTCGTGTGTCGAAATGTCAAAATCTAAGGGCACCAATCGATTAAGGAGGGTTTTATTACCTAATGTCTCGGCCAGCACTTTAGCACCAACAGAAAATAAGAAATTTCACTTTTCAATTTGAAAGGTGTCGAAATGTTAAGATCTGAGAGCGCCAATCGATTAAGGAGGTGGATTTTGCACTCTAAGTCCAGTGGAAATCAAAAAAATCGCACTTGACAGTTGACAGTGATGATGGTGAAATGTCAAAAATCCGAAAAATCACACCTTTTGCTTTGACAGTTGATAGTTGGGGGCGAGATAGCAAACCATACAAAATTTTCAAATATTTTCTTACAAGTAGGTGTCTTTAGCATATATATTTAGAAGTACGTGAATAAGCTTTTATATTTATAATAATTAACACTTGCACAATATTTCTATCCTTTAAAAATTGAGAACATGAATGATGTTGAAAATTTATTGATATCGGGAATAAGTTTTCCTGGGGAATCGGGCGGTCAATTCATCGAATTTATTTCAGAGATATTCACGACATCAGAAATATTTTCAAGGAAAACTATTTTCCACGGAAAATTTTTTTTTCAAGATTTGTTAACAAACTATCCTTTATCAAAGGCAACGCCGGGTGTTTTTCGCTAGTAAATGTATAAAATAATAATTATTATTTATTTTTTAAATGCAATACATTCAAAACTATTTTGAAGCATTGTATCGCAAACTGATTCTGATTGCAAGACCGAATTAGATTATAATTAGAGAAACCTGAAAATCGGTAGTCTGATTTTAATTGCTTTTGATATTTTTATTACTTTTATATAATACAGCATTTTTTTTAAACATTTTGTTTGATATAATTTCTTAATAATTTTTAAAATTTTGGTACCGAATGCTGATTTTAAATATTATCAGGCAGAGAATTAAACAATTTTATTCCTTTATATAGAAAATTAAGTTCTGACTACAAGCTTAAGTTGAGTTGCTTAAACATTTGCATTTCTTAGTTGTCTAGTATGATTTACATTTTTATATTTAATTCTCTCTGATAAGTATTGAGGTGCTTGTTCATAAACAATACTATAAATAAATATTTAAGTTCTAAAAGTAATCAATTGCACAACACTCAAAAAATGTAATTCATTCAGCAGGACACCACTGTGTGTATAATTATTTTGTATTAATATTTGTCTAAGACATTTGTTTTGTAAGACTTGAAGCCTTTTTAAATTGCAGGAATTTGACAAGAACAAAATAGTAAGTGTAACTTAAGTGAGGTTCGATAATTGATCTATACAATGAAAGCAGTGTTTGATAAATATTTAGTTCGTTTCTAAGACTAATATTTTTGTTTCATTTTCTTACAAACATGACTTATATTTCTATTAATATTTAATTTATCGTCAATTATATAAATAAGAGTGTTCTCCCACAAATTGTGCTGCTTTGCTATGAACTAATAATTTATATTTATATCGTTGATGTATTAAATAAACAGCAATGGTCCCAAAATGGAACCCTGGAGAACTCCTAGTTTGTTATTTTATTCATTTAATGACTGTCTCAACTAATTTGACAACTTGCTTACGACTTTTCAGATAGATGTTCCGTGAACTCCGTAAGTAGCCAACTTCTGTTCTAAAATGCTTTGACCAATGGTCTCAAAGGTGCGCCCAAAATCCAAAATACGGCAATAATGATTATTTTAGAGTCCTTTAGAGTTGCTTTCCAATCGTTAAGGTTTATCGCTGTTTCCCACGAGTGTTGTCAGCGAAAGCCGGATTGATTGCAGTTAATATTTTTGTTTCACTTGCATCACAGTCAATCGTTAAATCGTTTCATTTAGAAAAATAATATTTGGCTTATTTTTTTTTTTGCATGAACTACATACCTATTTTAATTCGTTAAAATTATTTCTAAGGCCTTCAATATTGGAGCACATGACACTTAACTACGATTCTGGTTGCTATTCAGTTTTATTGTATTCAATTATGTTTTTTACAGATGCAAGTCCACGTTTATGGAAAGGGCACTGTTCATCCCAAGCGTGATGATTGGCATCCAGGTTTAAATTTGACATTTTATTCGCCTCCTTGCAGTTTGTGCAACGATATTTCTTAAATTTTGCACTCGGAATGTCTGAGCACCTGCGCATAGCGATAGCGCATCGGCTTCATTCTTGGCTTTGTAAACATTCGATGGATTTATGTTAGAACCCACAGCATTTATAGCAACGTTTAACGTGGGATTCTCTCCATGGCAATTTCAGAAAATGATTTCTCATCAGTTTGTTGAAGAGTTCACAGATTACTTCCGAGACGACGTAAAAATTGCCCTACAGATCAATTAAAAATCATTTGCAAAAGTTATGTAAGCCTACACCTGATCCTATTTTAAATAAAAGTGTGTGTAGGTAAGCACACAAAATTAATAATTGATCAAGAAAAGGGCAGTCGATTTTAAAAAGCGCAGGACGACACGAAATTTGACTACACCACTCTGGTCTGTTATATTTAAGAACTAAGATATTATATCCTAATGAGCATGAAACGACAATACGATAAAAGATCATAGGGAGAACCTTTATGAACATAAACTTTACTTAGGTCCTTTTTTTTAATAATGACCGTAGTTACAAAAATAATTATTTTATTGCTTTTGGAGAAGGAGAACGATAGACATAATAAAACAAAGAATCATTTTATCGCTTTTATTTTTTGTATTGGCGTGAAATTTTACAGAAGAAATATGTGCAATAAATGTGTATTTGTTTGCACCTATCCAGTGCCGGATCGAGGGCTTTTGAACCGTTCCACCGAACAATAAAAGGGACGGTAGAGTTTTAAATCATTTAAAGTCTTAAGACTCGTACCAGTTTCATTCCTAGAACCAACGTTTAAAAACTGAAAATTTTTCTTGAAGTTTCCTGAACTATATTTCTATTTTCTTAAAGCTGATCCCCGAAATTTCTACTGATGGGTGTCCCTGGCCTAGCATAATATCAACAATACACTAATCAGGAATTTAGCGCATTAATAAAAATTACATTATCGTGTTTATAAGACAAATGGGAATTAATTAGAGCAGATGACATGGTTGACTACTCATCTTCTGATTCTGAATTTAATATGCCTTTTTATTTATTTCAAAAAGAGTGAGACAGTCTGTTAATATAAGATACTCTTTATGTGAGGTTTTAAAATATACATTACCTACACATATACATAGGTATTTAAAATTATAGAAAATGTGTGGCAAACAAATTTAACAGGGCGCAAAATAGACTGAAATCGGCACTGTACAGTAAATACACACTCAACACTTCCACTTAGGGTTGGGTGGGATGGGTGTATCTATATCTATCCATTTATCTATATTCTAGATACTCATAAGAATTGGTTTGTATTATACGCATTGCAAACAGTTGCTTTGGTTTCTGTGATGGAGCTGATGAGTATGTGTTGGTCCCTGTAGTAGGTACCTCGTACCTACTTCTCATTATAATATTACAAACATTCTCTTACGTCCCCCTATTGCTCATGCCTCCCAGTTTTAACGATCGATTCCAGGAAAAAGTCATCGGGCCTTACCAATAATCAAATTTAGTAACGACTTAAATATTTAAGTAAAATGGACCATAATTGTATGGGCTCTAAATAATAAACCAACCATGGTATGACTTAAATATTTAGGTGGGCCCTAAATAATAAATATTACATGGACTCTAAAATATGAATCATAACATGTATGGTTCATTTTTTATAGTCCATACCATTATGGTCTATTTTCCTTAAATATTTAAGTCGTTACTAAGTTTGATTATTGGTAGGGCCCACCTACAAGTAGGTATCTATTTCATTCGTCGGAGACTGTATTATATATATTATATTTTAAAAAGTTTGATCAGTTGGAAAACTACATTTGAGTGAAACACTGCTAGTTGCGATTTCGTCATTACTGTTTAAAAAAAACTGGGTGTTTTGCTATTTTAAATATAGATAATTGATAAAAAATGTCTTCAAATACCTAACCTATCAGCAACCGGCTACACTGACGATCTTATCATCAACTGTATACGTGTCTACAAGCACGCCGTTACGCAATGGACCCTTATCCAGAATCTGAAGGTGAATTGGATAACGAAATCCATTGTGCAAATCCTGTCATAGTTATCGATCCAACTACACCTGCGGCTGCAAATATCGGTCCCCAACAATCTGAGAATACTGCTAATGGTACAATTGTTATAAATCTCGATGAACACGAAGATGGTTTTTAAACTGAAGCTGGAAATGAAATTACGTATGGAGCAGCTAGATCTGGCGACGGAACTTTAAATGGAGGAGCTGAAGATGAAAGTTATTACTACTACAATCCTCAGCAAATCGGCTGTGGGAGGGGCTTTAGCCCCTATAGCCAACCCCTGGACCCGCCTCTGGCGATGCACACTTTACAAAGCATATGAGTGGACATAGACGATGAACTGATGAACTTGTACATGACTTTTCAACAGTTTTTTCATCGCATAATTTTCCCTATCAAAAGCTATTTTTAATTAAACGAAAGAAAGGGTTGTTTTCTAAACACAAAGCAGAAAGTGGGTTCAAACCTATCAACTGAGGAAACCTTGCATCATTACATGTCGTTTACTTTTATTATCTAGCTAGTGAATTGATTGATGTTGTTTTGTTGTTTTCTACATACAAAGTAAAAAGTGGGTTCAAATCTATGAACTGAGGAAACCTCGCATGACTCTTCACTCACTAAATCATTGCATGACGATTCCTTTTATTATTTGGCTAGTGAATTGATTGAAGAATTCAGCTATAAAATTCATTGGGGACGATATTTCCCGATGGGTTTCATGGGTCACATATACACAAAACGAAACAACAAATACTTGAATATTAGTGAATAAACTCCCAATTGGTTGATTGAATTCACTACACTACAGAGTGAGTTTATTCATTATGTTGGATCTAAAGTTAGAGTTGATTAGGGCTTTTTGCCATGCTAAAAATCCTGGGGTGGAATCGGCTAAGGTTTGCGTTAGTTGATAGTCAAAGTCATTATCTAGAAATTCCATCTGCGTAAGGTGATTATCACATGTGACAATCTCACTTTTGTGACTATTTCCTGTGACAGCTTTTTTGCTATCACTTTCATATTAATCAAGTCTAAATATTGTTTGAATAAATTTATATTCCACAGAAGAACAATATATTTATTTCAAAAATGTTTTTATGAGATCGCAGCAATTTTCTTAGAGGAATTTAGCCAGCAAATTATTGGACTCAAAGGAATATGGCCAGTCAAATATTGCGTCAACAGATCCATAACAAATATTCAAGAATTAGCACGGGTTTTTAGTAGAAATAAATTAATTTTTATTCCTACTAAAAACCCGTGCTAATTCTTGAATATTTGTTATGGATCTGTTGACGCAATATTTGACTGGCCATATTCCTTTGAGTCCAATAATTTGCTGGCTAAATTCCTCTAAGAAAATTGCTGCGATCTCATAAAAACATTTTTGAAATAAATATATTGTTCTTCTGTGGAATATAAATTTATTCAAACAATATTTAGACTTGATTAATATGAAAGTGATAGCAAAAAAGCTGTCACAGGAAATAGTCACAAAAGTGAGATTGTCACATGTGATAATCACCTTACGCAGATGGAATTTCTAGATAATGACTTTGACTATCAACTAACGCAAACCTTAGCCGATTCCACCCCAGGATTTTTAGCATGGCAAAAAGCCCTAATCAACTCTAACTTTAGATCCAACATAATGAATAAACTCACTCTGTAGTGTAGTGAATTCAATCAACCAATTGGGAGTTTATTCACTAATATTCAAGTATTTGTTGTTTCGTTTTGTGTATATGTGACCCATGAAACCCATCGGGAAATATCGTCCCCAATGAATTTTATAGCTGAATTCTTCAATCAATTCACTAGCCAAATAATAAAAGGAATCGTCATGCAATGATTTAGTGAGTGAAGAGTCATGCGAGGTTTCCTCAGTTCATAGATTTGAACCCACTTTTTACTTTGTATGTAGAAAACAACAAAACAACATCAATCAATTCACTAGCTAGATAATAAAAGTAAACGACATGTAATGATGCAAGGTTTCCTCAGTTGATAGGTTTGAACCCACTTTCTGCTTTGTGTTTAGAAAACAACCCTTTCTTTCGTTTAATTAAAAATAGCTTTTGATAGGGAAAATTATGCGATGAAAAAACTGTTGAAAAGTCATGTACAAGTTCATCAGTTCATCGTCTATGTCCACTCATATGCTTTGTAAAGTGTGCATCGCCAGAGGCGGGTCCAGGGGTTGGCTATAGGGGCTAAAGCCCCTCCCACAGCCGATTTGCTGAGGATTGTAGTAGTAATAACTTTCATCTTCAGCTCCTCCATTTAAAGTTCCGTCGCCAGATCTAGCTGCTCCATACGTAATTTCATTTCCAGCTTCAGTTTAAAAACCATCTTCGTGTTCATCGAGATTTATAACAATTGTACCATTAGCAGTATTCTCAGATTGTTGGGGACCGATATTTGCAGCCGCAGGTGTAGTTGGATCGATAACTATGACAGGATTTGCACAATGGATTTCGTTATCCAATTCACCTTCAGATTCTGGATAAGGGTCCATTGCGTAACGGCGTGCTTGTAGACACGTATACAGTTGATGATAAGATCGTCAGTGTAGCCGGTTGCTGATAGGTTAGGTATTTGAAGACATTTTTTATCAATTATCTATATTTAAAATAGCAAAACACCCAGTTTTTTTTAAACAGTAATGACGAAATCGCAACTAGCAGTGTTTCACTCAAATGTAGTTTTCCAACTGATCAAACTTTTTAAAATATAATATATATAATACAGTCTCCGACGAATGAAATAGATACCTACTTGTAGGTGGGCCCTACCAATAATCAAACTTAGTAACGACTTAAATATTTAAGGAAAATAGACCATAATGGTATGGACTATAAAAAATGAACCATACATGTTATGATTCATATTTTAGAGTCCATGTAATATTTATTATTTAGGGCCCACCTAAATATTTAAGTCATACCATGGTTGGTTTATTATTTAGAGCCCATACAATTATGGTCCATTTTACTTAAATATTTAAGTCGTTACTAAATTTGATTATTGGTAAGGCCCGATGACTTTTTCCTGGAATCGATCGTTAAAACTGGGAGGCATGAGCAATAGGGGGACGTAAGAGAATGTTTGTAATATTATAATGAGAAGTAGGTACGAGGTACCTACTACAGGGACCAACACATACTCATCAGCTCCATCACAGAAACCAAAGCAACTGTTTGCAATGCGTATAATACAAACCAATTCTTATGAGTATCTAGAATATAGATAAATGGATAGATATAGATACACCCATCCCACCCAACCCTAAGTGGAAGTGTTGAGTGTGTATTTACTGTACAGTGCCGATTTCAGTCTATTTTGCGCCCTGTTAAATTTGTTTGCCACACATTTTCTATAATTTTAAATACCTATGTATATGTGTAGGTAATGTATATTTTAAAACCTCACATAAAGAGTATCTTATATTAACAGACTGTCTCACTCTTTTTGAAATAAATAAAAAGGCATATTAAATTCAGAATCAGAAGATGAGTAGTCAACCATGTCATCTGCTCTAATTAATTCCCATTTGTCTTATAAACACGATAATGTAATTTTTATTAATGCGCTAAATTCCTGATTAGTGTATTGTTGATATTATGCTAGGCCAGGGACACCCATCAGTAGAAATTTCGGGGATCAGCTTTAAGAAAATAGAAATATAGTTCAGGAAACTTCAAGAAAAATTTTCAGTTTTTAAACGTTGGTTCTAGGAATGAAACTGGTACGAGTCTTAAGACTTTAAATGATTTAAAACTCTACCGTCCCTTTTATTGTTCGGTGGAACGGTTCAAAAGCCCTCGATCCGGCACTGGATAGGTGCAAACAAATACACATTTATTGCACATATTTCTTCTGTAAAATTTCACGCCAATACAAAAAATAAAAGCGATAAAATGATTCTTTGTTTTATTATGTCTATCGTTCTCCTTCTCCAAAAGCAATAAAATAATTATTTTTGTAACTACGGTCATTATTAAAAAAAAGGACCTAAGTAAAGTTTATGTTCATAAAGGTTCTCCCTATGATCTTTTATCGTATTGTCGTTTCATGCTCATTAGGATATAATATCTTAGTTCTTAAATATAACAGACCAGAGTGGTGTAGTCAAATTTCGTGTCGTCCTGCGCTTTTTAAAATCGACTGCCCTTTTCTTGATCAATTATTAATTTTGTGTGCTTACCTACACACACTTTTATTTAAAATAGGATCAGGTGTAGGCTTACATAACTTTTGCAAATGATTTTTAATTGATCTGTAGGGCAATTTTTACGTCGTCTCGGAAGTAATCTGTGAACTCTTCAACAAACTGATGAGAAATCATTTTCTGAAATTGCCATGGAGAGAATCCCACGTTAAACGTTGCTATAAATGCTGTGGGTTCTAACATAAATCCATCGAATGTTTACAAAGCCAAGAATGAAGCCGATGCGCTATCGCTATGCGCAGGTGCTCAGACATTCCGAGTGCAAAATTTAAGAAATATCGTTGCACAAACTGCAAGGAGGCGAATAAAATGTCAAATTTAAACCTGGATGCCAATCATCACGCTTGGGATGAACAGTGCCCTTTCCATAAACGTGGACTTGCATCTGTAAAAAACATAATTGAATACAATAAAACTGAATAGCAACCAGAATCGTAGTTAAGTGTCATGTGCTCCAATATTGAAGGCCTTAGAAATAATTTTAACGAATTAAAATAGGTATGTAGTTCATGCAAAAAAAAAAAATAAGCCAAATATTATTTTTCTAAATGAAACGATTTAACGATTGACTGTGATGCAAGTGAAACAAAAATATTAACTGCAATCAATCCGGCTTTCGCTGACAACACTCGTGGGAAACAGCGATAAACCTTAACGATTGGAAAGCAACTCTAAAGGACTCTAAAATAATCATTATTGCCGTATTTTGGATTTTGGGCGCACCTTTGAGACCATTGGTCAAAGCATTTTAGAACAGAAGTTGGCTACTTACGGAGTTCACGGAACATCTATCTGAAAAGTCGTAAGCAAGTTGTCAAATTAGTTGAGACAGTCATTAAATGAATAAAATAACAAACTAGGAGTTCTCCAGGGTTCCATTTTGGGACCATTGCTGTTTATTTAATACATCAACGATATAAATATAAATTATTAGTTCATAGCAAAGCAGCACAATTTGTGGGAGAACACTCTTATTTATATAATTGACGATAAATTAAATATTAATAGAAATATAAGTCATGTTTGTAAGAAAATGAAACAAAAATATTAGTCTTAGAAACGAACTAAATATTTATCAAACACTGCTTTCATTGTATAGATCAATTATCGAACCTCACTTAAGTTACACTTACTATTTTGTTCTTGTCAAATTCCTGCAATTTAAAAAGGCTTCAAGTCTTACAAAACAAATGTCTTAGACAAATATTAATACAAAATAATTATACACACAGTGGTGTCCTGCTGAATGAATTACATTTTTTGAGTGTTGTGCAATTGATTACTTTTAGAACTTAAATATTTATTTATAGTATTGTTTATGAACAAGCACCTCAATACTTATCAGAGAGAATTAAATATAAAAATGTAAATCATACTAGACAACTAAGAAATGCAAATGTTTAAGCAACTCAACTTAAGCTTGTAGTCAGAACTTAATTTTCTATATAAAGGAATAAAATTGTTTAATTCTCTGCCTGATAATATTTAAAATCAGCATTCGGTACCAAAATTTTAAAAATTATTAAGAAATTATATCAAACAAAATGTTTAAAAAAAATGCTGTATTATATAAAAGTAATAAAAATATCAAAAGCAATTAAAATCAGACTACCGATTTTCAGGTTTCTCTAATTATAATCTAATTCGGTCTTGCAATCAGAATCAGTTTGCGATACAATGCTTCAAAATAGTTTTGAATGTATTGCATTTAAAAAATAAATAATAATTATTATTTTATACATTTACTAGCGAAAAACACCCGGCGTTGCCTTTGATAAAGGATAGTTTGTTAACAAATCTTGAAAAAAAAATTTTCCGTGGAAAATAGTTTTCCTTGAAAATATTTCTGATGTCGTGAATATCTCTGAAATAAATTCGATGAATTGACCGCCCGATTCCCCAGGAAAACTTATTCCCGATATCAATAAATTTTCAACATCATTCATGTTCTCAATTTTTAAAGGATAGAAATATTGTGCAAGTGTTAATTATTATAAATATAAAAGCTTATTCACGTACTTCTAAATATATATGCTAAAGACACCTACTTGTAAGAAAATATTTGAAAATTTTGTATGGTTTGCTATCTCGCCCCCAACTATCAACTGTCAAAGCAAAAGGTGTGATTTTTCGGATTTTTGACATTTCACCATCATCACTGTCAACTGTCAAGTGCGATTTTTTTGATTTCCACTGGACTTAGAGTGCAAAATCCACCTCCTTAATCGATTGGCGCTCTCAGATCTTAACATTTCGACACCTTTCAAATTGAAAAGTGAAATTTCTTATTTTCTGTTGGTGCTAAAGTGCTGGCCGAGACATTAGGTAATAAAACCCTCCTTAATCGATTGGTGCCCTTAGATTTTGACATTTCGACACACGACCTGCAACGCATAGAAGAGAGGAGCTGTAATACGGCAGTTTTTGCTCTGATAGCATTGATGTTACCATTTTTGTTATACATGTGAATGATTTACTCTACGGAGCGAATATTTCTCACTGATTTAGGAGATTGTGAAAGTATTCGCCGTGTTGATTTCAGCATAACTAAATTTTCACCGACCATGTAAATCAAACATGATTGGTTAAGGTTTTAGCTTCCACCACAATCCAATCAACAACCAGCGCATTTTCACTTACTTGAGAATTATATCATGCAATTCATTAGCCTTTCATCACTACTTATTATATTTTCCAACATTCTTAAATTCACTTACACATTCAACAAACACCAGGCAAAAAAATCATACGCACTTGAAACGTCAAATCTCATAGCTAAGCTTTATACAACGCTCATGTCTTGTTCAAAATGTTATATTTTTCGCCATGTCGGTCGCTGCATGTGGACATAGATTTTTCGGACTCCATTGGATTTTTTCTGGACATGTTTATAATCCTGCCATCTGTTTAATCGAATCAGTCTTTAAAAATGTATGGTTTTCTATTAATATTTTGAATGTATATAAATAGTGAGACAACGACCTTTCCAAAGACATCTAAATTTTGAAATTCGAATAAGTACTTTCCGATTTATATCCCATTTTATGCAGATAAATTGACAATTTTGAATTTTTTTCTGGATTTTATCTGTAAAAAATATTTCTTATGTAAAATTTTAATATTTGAAATTATTTTGTGAAGCTTGTGAGCAACGCACAGTTATGTTTAATATATCAACATTTTTATAAGACTTTCAAGATTTATAATTTTTAAATTTAAAAATATTTTATGGGCGTGGTGAAAATATAAAAATAAAAGTCGTTGAAAAAGCATGATCGATTCTGCATTTTTTTTTTGGTAAATAAATCAATAAAACTAATTTTAGAGTAGCTTTTGTTGTAATAATCACTTAACTTTTACTAACAATATTTAAGAAGAGGATTAGATCAATTGGTGTGTTGGTTTCGTTTTTCAAAATGTATCAATTTTGTATTAAGTTTTGCACTGAAAGTACCAAAAATCGAATTGATTTTTCACTAAATCACATTTTTTGTATAAATTTTTTCTAAGATTTTACTCAAGTTTGAAGCCTCTTTAAATTGGCTAAATGGAGCTTTATTGTGATTTATCTCATTAAATTGCCCCTACTTTTTTTCCCTTTTGATTTACAAATACAAAATTACTAAAATATTTTAAGAAGAATGTAACACCTTTAATTGTGTAATTAGTTTTTCAAAATTTTTAAATTTTTCATTAACTTTTAACAATTTTCTAAGTAAATACACTCGAAAGGTATGAATTTTTTGCATTATGGCAAATTCTTTCTCTTTTAACAATTTATTTTGTGATGAAAGTGAATTATTTTTTATTTTTATAATTTTCTATGTTTTATAACCTTTTATTTGATACCTCATTTATGAATATGAAAAAAGTATTACCCATGTTATGGCCATTTACAGGTATTTTACGTATATTTTAGCAAAAAGAAAAAAATTTATCGACCACTGAATTTTTGCAAAAATTTTCTTTTAGTTATTTTTAAAAATCCATATTAAAGCTTTTGGTTATCGTAGCAATATGTTTTATATACCAAAACAATTGTTGATTCGTATCGATTATTACAAAATTTAAATTTTGATAATCAGTTAAATAAAAAGTAACAATATTCACTATTTAGTCAAAATAATGCTATTTTATCTGTTTAAGCGTATTAGTCTTTAAAATTGTATGGACGTCTATTAATGTTTTGTATGTATTTAAATAGTGTGACAATGACCTTTCCATCGACATCTTAATTTTGAAATTCGAATTCGTACTTTCCGATTTATAGCCAATTTTATGCAGACAAATTGACAGTTTTAATTTTTTTACTGGATTTTATCTGTAAAAAATATTTCTAATGTAAAATTTTAATATTTGAAATTATTTTTTGCAGCTTGTGAGAAAGCGCATTTATTTTTTATATATCAGAATTTTTATCAGATTTTCAGGATTTATAATTTTTAAATTTGAAAATATTTTATGGGCGTGGTGAAATTATAAAAATAAAATTCGTTGAAAAGGCATGATTTTTTGGTAAATAAATCAATAAAGCTAATTTTAGAGTGGTTTTTGTTGAAATAATCACTAAACATTTATTAACAATATTTTAGAAGAGGATTAGAGCAATTGGTGTGTTAGTTTTGTTTTTCAAAATGTATCAATTTTGTATTAATTTTTGCATTTAAAGTACTAAAAATTAAATTGATTTTTCACTAAATCACATTTTTAGTATGAATTTTTTTAAGATTTTGCAAAAATTTTAACACTGGAATTTATATTATAAATTTTTACCTTAAATTCATGTATCATTTTTTATGAACTACTAAGTATAACTCAAGTTTTAAACCTCTTAATTTGGTTAAATGGAGCTTTTTTGTGATTTATTTTATTAAATTGCCCCTACCTTTTTCCCGTTAGATTTACAAATACAAAATTATAACATATTTGTAAAAGAAAGCTACACCTATAAATGTGCATCCTTTGTTTTGTTCAAATATATAAATTTTTGATTAACTTTTGAATTTAAATTACGAAAAAATAAGTTGATTTTTCATTAAAACGCATTTTTAGTACACATTTTTTTAATATTTTGCAATAATTTTTACACACAAATTTAAGTTATAAATTTCTATTTGAATTTCATGTATAATTTATTATGAACTATTAAGGTTTGCTCAATTTTGAAACCTCTAAAGTTGTCTAAATGTAGCTTTTTTTGTGATTTATTTATTAAATTACCCGTACTTTTTTCCCGTTAGATTTAGAAATACAAAATTATTGACATATTTATAGAAGAAGGTTACACATATAAACGTACATCATTAGCTTTTTGAAATAAAAAAAAATTTCATCAAGTTTTGAATTTAATATATGTAATATAAATTTGACGGGTCATTTACACACCCTTTTAGTATGAAATTGTTCACCCCCCTCAATAATTTTTATACACACATTTAGCCATATCTCATAGCTAAATTCTGAGATCAAAACTTTAATAATCGTCTGAGTAGAAATGAAGTTATGATTTTGTATATTAAAAGAACTCCAATTAGAAATTCAATTGAGATAACGGTGCTCTCCACTGGTAGACGATTGTTGACAATGAACAAAGCGGAGTATTTCTATGGATTTTATTCGATTTTTTATGAATTTAAAAAAATCAATTGTGACGCTAATATAGGAGGTAGATTAAAAAGTGAGGTATCAAATTAATGGCTATACTATTGAGATTAAATATAAGAAAAAATTAAATCAATCCCTGGACACACCCACATGTTATTAAGTAATATGTGTGAACAATATTATATTGTGAATTTCTCAGCTCAACGGTACAAAAGGAATACGACTGTTAATTAAAAAGATATTAATAAAAAACCAAAAAAACAAATTTCATATAGGCAACATTTTTTTTTATTATTGTTAAAGATTTCTAAAAAATTTAAGTTTATTTTTTTTTTAGAAGCTATCTATCGGATAGCAGGGGGATAGACATTGTTGATGCCATAAAAAAAAGTTAGTATTTTGATTGTTTTGTTGTTAGTTTGGACACCCGTACAGCCAAACTGACAAGAAAACAAAAAAAGACTTTTATATATTAGTTAAGATAATATTTAATTATGATAGAACAGAACAGGCATAATTGCAAACTTTAATTCAGCTATATGTTGTGCTACGAATCAATTGATGCAGTGTTTTACGTATATTTGAAAAAATGTAAGCCATACTACGATATTTAAGACATAGTAAGTTGGGTGTTATTTCACCACTTCACTTATGCAAAGTGGTGATTAACCAACAACTCGAAATACTTTCAGACAATCTAAGATTGCCTAATTTTAATGGAAATTCACAAGTCCTCTTATAATATTTACTGTCAGTAGACAATGTCAACACAGAGAACACAAAAAAAAATCAACTTCTATCAAAACACACAATGGCGATGCACAGTAGCGAATCTAGGTTTTGGCTATCTATCTAGGGGGGGGGGGGCTTTGAGTTTGGAGATCCAGTTTGTTCATATGAAGTTATAAAACAGAAAACGAATTTTGACTTTTCCTTTAATAATACCCGTGTTTTTTGTGCCTTTATATCCGCTCCCATCGCGCTTTGAAATGTATTCAATAAAGTTCAATAACAAGCATTTGGAATTGATATCTTTTAAACATGGGAATTATTTTTAAGTGGAGCTAGAAGCTAATATAAAGGCTCAGCAAAAAATGGTAGAAGAACTAATAGGGCTGGCCACGAGACGAGAAAAGTCTCGAACTCGTTCTCTCATGACGAGACCGAGACGAGACTGTATATTTGGACCGACATTTACAGTGAGTCTAATAAATTAAAAAATCCAATTTCAGTTAAATATTTATTTTCTTCTGAACGTATTCAAACTATAATCGAATATACATATTTCGTTCCAATAATCAATAAGTTGGCTGGAAATCGTATTTTTCGGAGACGAGACCGAGACGAGACTTCATTATACGAGACCGACACGAGACCGAGACGAGACTGAAAATTTTCGATTTTAACGAGACGAGACTTACAAAAGTCTCACAGAGTCTCGTCTCGTGGCCAGCCCTAATAGCTAATATTTTAACTTTAATTTTTAGCCACGTTACAGCTTCAAACCACACGAAAAAAAAAAAATAAATCGGTTGGCACAACGGCTCATGAAGAACCAGGGCCTAGTGACTAACAACTCGCAACCATTCCTGTGTGCGCCTTTCGACAGGAATGGAAACCACACGAACAAATTCGTTTATTTTTATTTCTTGATAATTGACTAGGTACTAGGTACCTACCTAAATTTAAATTAGACGAAGGTATGCTTTCAACTTCGCCTTTTTGAAAAATAATTAAAAACTGTCTGTAATTGGCTAATTCAGAAAAATGATATTTAAGTGGTCTTACTGTCAAACGCTCATATGTGCTTTGACAGTATCAGTCCTCTGAGATCTCATTTTCCTGAATTAGAAAGAAACAGCTGCTTACCTACACTTTCTATTCCTGTTCAAAAAATGTCTAATAGGGATTGTAATAACTTGAAAGATTTTTCTGAGTTCACAGAGTTTCTCCCGCTTTTGGAATTGGTTCCTTGACTAAAGTATTTGTACTTAATTGCTTAGCCCAAAAATGGTTTGTATGTCTCCGAAAAATACGATTTCCAGCCAACTTATTGATTATTGGAACGAAATATGTATATTCGATTATAGTTTGAATACGTTCAGAAGAAAATAAATATTTAACTGAAATTGGATTTTTTAATTTATTAGACTCACTGTAAATTTCGGTCCAAATATACAGTCTCGTCTCGGTCTCGTCATGAGAGACCGAGATCGAGACCGAGACTTTTCTCGTCTCGTGGCCAGCCCTATTAGTTATTCTACCATGTTTTGCTGAGCCTTTATATTAGCTTCTAGCTCCACTTAAAAATAATTCCCATGTTTAAAAGATATCAATTCCAAATGCTTGTTATTGAACTTTATTGAACACATTTCAAAGCGCGATGGGAGCGGATATAAAGGCACAAAAAACACGGGTATTATTAAAGGAAAAGTCAAAATTCGTTTTCTGTTTTATAACTTCATATGAACAAACTGGATCTCCAAACTCAAAGCCCCCCCCCCTAGATAGATAGCCAAAACCTAGATTCGCTACTGTGCATCGCCATTGTGTGTTTTGATAGAAGTTGATTTTTTTTTGTGTTCTCTGTGTTGACATTGTCTACTGACAGTAAATATTATAAGAGGACTTGTGAATTTCCATTAAAATTAGGCAATCTTAGATTGTCTGAAAGTATTTCGAGTTGTTGGTTAATCACCACTTTGCATAAGTGAAGTGGTGAAATAACACCCAACTTACTATGTCTTAAATATCGTAGTATGGCTTACATTTTTTCAAATATACGTAAGACACTGCATCAATTGATTCGTAGCACAACATATAGCTGAATTAAAGTTTGCAATTATGCCTGTTCTGTTCTATCATAATTAAATATTATCTTAACTAATATATAAAAGTCTTTTTTTGTTTTCTTGTCAGTTTGGCTGTACGGGTGTCCAAACTAACAACAAAACAATCAAAATACTAACTTTTTTTTATGGCATCAACAATGTCTATCCCCCTGCTATCCGATAGATAGCTTCTAAAAAAAAATAAACTTAAATTTTTTAGAAATCTTTAACAATAATAAAAAAAAATGTTGCCTATATGAAATTTGTTTTTTTGGTTTTTTATTAATATCTTTTTAATTAACAGTCGTATTCCTTTTGTACCGTTGAGCTGAGAAATTCACAATATAATATTGTTCACACATATTACTTAATAACATGTGGGTGTGTCCAGGGATTGATTTAATTTTTTCTTATATTTAATCTCAATAGTATAGCCATTAATTTGATACCTCACTTTTTAATCTACCTCCTATATTAGCGTCACAATTGATTTTTTTAAATTCATTAAAAATCGAATAAAATCCATAGAAATACTCCGCTTTGTTCATTGTCAACAATCGTCTACCAGTGGAGAGCACCGTTATCTCAATTGAATTTCTAATTGGAGTTCTTTTAATATACAAAATCATAACTTCGTTTCTACTCAGACGATTATTAAAGTTTTGATCTCAGAATTTAGCTATGAGATATGGCTAAATGTGTGTATAAAAATTATTGAGGGGGGTGAACAATTTCATACTAAAAGGGTGTGTAAATGACCCGTCAAATTTATATTACATATATTAAATTCAAAACTTGATGAAATTTTTTTTTATTTCAAAAAGCTAATGATGTACGTTTATATGTGTAACCTTCTTCTATAAATATGTCAATAATTTTGTATTTCTAAATCTAACGGGAAAAAAGTACGGGTAATTTAATAAATAAATCACAAAAAAAGCTACATTTAGACAACTTTAGAGGTTTCAAAATTGAGCAAACCTTAATAGTTCATAATAAATTATACATGAAATTCAAATAGAAATTTATAACTTAAATTTGTGTGTAAAAATTATTGCAAAATATTAAAAAAATGTGTACTAAAAATGCGTTTTAATGAAAAATCAACTTATTTTTTCGTAATTTAAATTCAAAAGTTAATCAAAAATTTATATATTTGAACAAAACAAAGGATGCACATTTATAGGTGTAGCTTTCTTTTACAAATATGTTATAATTTTGTATTTGTAAATCTAACGGGAAAAAGGTAGGGGCAATTTAATAAAATAAATCACAAAAAAGCTCCATTTAACCAAATTAAGAGGTTTAAAACTTGAGTTATACTTAATAGTTCATAAAAAATGATACATGAATTTAAGGTAAAAATTTATAATATAAATTCCAGTGTTAAAATTTTTGCAAAATCTTAAAAAAATTCATACTAAAAATGTGATTTAGTGAAAAATCAATTTAATTTTTAGTACTTTAAATGCAAAAATTAATACAAAATTGATACATTTTGAAAAACAAAACTAACACACCAATTGCTCTAATCCTCTTCTAAAATATTGTTAATAAATGTTTAGTGATTATTTCAACAAAAACCACTCTAAAATTAGCTTTATTGATTTATTTACCAAAAAATCATGCCTTTTCAACGAATTTTATTTTTATAATTTCACCACGCCCATAAAATATTTTCAAATTTAAAAATTATAAATCCTGAAAATCTGATAAAAATTCTGATATATAAAAAATAAATGCGCTTTCTCACAAGCTGCAAAAAATAATTTCAAATATTAAAATTTTACATTAGAAATATTTTTTACAGATAAAATCCAGTAAAAAAATTAAAACTGTCAATTTGTCTGCATAAAATTGGCTATAAATCGGAAAGTACGAATTCGAATTTCAAAATTAAGATGTTAAATACATACAAAACATTAATAGACGTCCATACAATTTTAAAGACTAATACGCTTAAACAGATAAAATAGCATTATGTTGACTAAATAGTGAATATTGTTACTTTTTATTTAACTGATTATCAAAATTTAAATTTTGATAATCAGTTAAGTAAAAATCCAGTGGTCGATAAATTTTTTTCTCTTTGCTAAAATATACGTAAAATACCTGTAAATGGCCATAACATGGGTAATACTTTTTTCATATTCATAAATGAGGTATCAAATAAAAGGTTATAAAACATAGAAAATTATAAAAATAAAAAATAATTCACTTTCATCACAAAATAAATTGTTAAAAGAGAAAGAATTTGCCATAATGCAAAAAATTCATACCTTTTGAGTGTATTTACTTAGAAAATTGTTAAAAGTTAATGAAAAATTTAAAAATTTTGAAAAACTAATTACACAATTAAAGGTGTTACATTCTTCTTAAAATATTTTAGTAATTTTGTATTTGTAAATCTAAAGGGAAAAAAAGTAGGGGCAATTTAATGAGATAAATTACAATAAAGCTCCATTTAGCCAATAGAGGCTTCAAACTTGAGTAAAATCTTAGAAAAAATTTATACAAAAAATGTGATTTAGTGAAAAATCAATTCGATTTTTGGTACTTTCAGTGCAAAACTTAATACAAAATTGATAAATTTTGAAAAACACACCAATTGATCTAATCCTCTTCTTAAAAAACGAAACCAAGACACCAATTGATCTAATCCTCTTCTTAAATATTGTTAGTAAAAGTTAAGTGATTATTACAACAAAAGCTACTCTAAAATTAGTTTTATTGATTTATTTACAAAAAAAAAATGCAGAATCGATCATGCTTTTTCAACGACTTTTATTTTTATATTTTCACCACGCCCATAAAATATTTTTAAATTTAAAAATTATAAATCTTGAAAGTCTTATAAAAATGTTGATATATTAAACATAACTGTGCGTTGCTCACAAGCTTCACAAAATAATTTCAAATATTAAAATTTTACATAAGAAATATTTTTTACAGATAAAATCCAGAAAAAAATTCAAAATTGTCAATTTATCTGCATAAAATGGGATATAAATCGGAAAGTACTTATTCGAATTTCAAAATTTAGATGTCTTTGGAAAGGTCGTTGTCTCACTATTTATATACATTCAAAATATTAATAGAAAGCCATACATTTTTAAAGACTGATTCGATTAAACAGATGGCAGGATTATAAACATGTCCAGAAAAAATCCAATGGAGTCCGAAAAATCTATGTCCACATGCAGCGACCGACATGGCGAAAAATATAACATTTTGAACAAGACATGAGCGTTGTACAAAGCTTAGCTATGAGATTTGACGTTTCAAGTGCGTATGATTTTTTTGCCTGGTTTTTGTTGAATGTGTAAGTGAATGTAATAATGTTGGAAAATATAATAAGTAGTGATGAAAGGCTAATGAACTGCATGATATAATTCTCAAGTAAGTGAAAATGCGCTGGTTGTTGATTGGATTGTGGTGGAAGCTAAAACCTTAACCAATCATGTTTGATTTACATGGTCGGTGAAAATTTAGTTATGCTGAAATCAACACGGCGAATACTTTCACAATCTCCCAAATCAGTGAGAAACATTCGCTCCGTAGAGTAAATCATTCACATGTATAACAAAAATGGTAACAGCAATGCTTTCAGAGCAAAAACTGCCGTATTACAGCTCCTCTCTTCTGTGCGTTGCAGGTCGTGTGTCGAAATGTCAAAATCTAAGGGCACCAATCGATTAAGGAGGGTTTTTTTTTTTTATTACCTAATGTCTCGGCCAGCACTTTAGCACCAACAGAAAATAAGAAATTTCACTTTTCAATTTGAATGGTGTCGAAATGTCAAGATCTGAGAGCGCCAATCGATTTAGGAGGTGGATTTTGCACTCTATGTCCAGTTGAAATCAAAAAAATCGCACTTGACAGTTGACAGTGATGATGGTGCAATGTAAAAAATCCGAAAAATCACACCTTTTGCTTTGACAGTTGATAGTTGGGGGCGAGATAGCAAACCATACAAATTTTTCAAATATTTTCTTACAAGTAGGTGTCTTTAGCATAGATATTTAGAAGTACGTGAATAAGCTTTTATATTTATAATAATTAACACTTGCACAATATTTCTATCCTTTAAAAATTGAGAACATGAATGATGTTGAAAATTTATTGATATCGGGAATAAGTTTTCCTGGGGAATCGGGCGGTCAATTCATCGAATTTATTTCAGAGATATTCACGACATCAGAAATATTTTCAAGGAAAACTATTTTCCACGGAAATTTATTTTTTCAAGATTTGTTAACAAACTATCCTTTATCAAAGGCAACGCCGGGTGTTTTTCGCTAGTAAATGTATAAAATAATAATTATTATTTATTTTTTAAATGCAATACATTCAAAACTATTTTGAAGCATTGTATCGCAAACTGATTCTGATTGCAAGACCGAATTAGATTAGAATTAGAGAAACCTGAAAATCGGTAAGCTGATTTTAATTGCTTTTGATATTTTTATTGCTTCTATATATAACAGCATTTTTTTTAAACATTTTGTTTAATATAATTTCTTAATAATTTTTTTAAATTTTGGTACCGAATGCTGATTTTAAATATTATCAGGCAGAGAATTAAACAATTTTATTCCTTTATATAGAAAATTAAGTTCTGACTACAAGCTTAAGTTAAGTTGCTTAAACATTTGCATTTCTTAGTTGTCTAGTATGATTTACATTTTTATATTTAATTCTCTCTGATAAGTATTGAGGTGCTTGTTCATAAACAATACTATAAATAAATATTTAAGTTCTAAAAGTAATCAATTGCACAACACTCAAAAAATTTAATTCATTCAGCAGGACATCACTGTGTGTATAATTATTTTGTATTAATATTTGTCTAAGACATTTGTTTTGTAAGACTTGAAGCCTTTTTAAATTGCAGGAATTTGACGAGAACAAAATATTAAGTGTAACTTAAGTGAGGTTCGATAATTGATCTATACAATGAAAGCAGTGTTTGATAAATATTTAGTTCGTTTCTAAGACTATTATTTTTGTTTCACTTTCTTACAAACATGACTTATATTTCTATTAATATTTAATTTATCATCAATTATATAAATAAGAGTGTTCTCCCACAAATTGTGCTGCTTTTTTATGAACTAATAATTTATATTTATATCGTTGATGTATTAAATAAACAGCAATGGTCCCAAAATGGAACCCTGGAGAGCTCCTAGTTTGTTATTTTATTCATTTAATGACTGTCTCAACTAATTTGACAACTTGCTTACGACTTTTCAGATAGATGTTCCGTGAACTCCGTAAGTAGCCAACTTCTGTTCTAAAATGCTTTGACCAATGGTCTCAAAGGTGCGCCCAAAATCCAAAATACGGCAATAATGATTATTTTAGAGTCCTTTAGAGTTGCTTTCCAATCGTTAAGGTTTATCGCTGTTTCCCACGAGTGTTGTCAGCGAAAGCCGGATTGATTGCAGTTAATATTTTTGTTTCACTTGCATCACAGTCAATCGTTAAATCGTTTCATTTAGAAAAATAATATTTGGCTTATTTTTTTTTTTGCATGAACTACATACCTATTTTAATTCGTTAAAATTATTTCTAAGGCCTTCAATATTGGAGCACATGACACTTAACTACGATTCTGGTTGCTATTCAGTTTTATTGTATTCAATTATGTTTTTTACAGATGCAAGTCCACGTTTATGAAAAGGGCACTGTTCATCCCAAGCGTGATGATTGGCATCCAGGTTTAAATTTGACATTTTATTCGCCTCCTTGCAGTTTGTGCAACGATATTTCTTAAATTTTGCACTCGGAATGTCTGAGCACCTGCGCATAGCGATAGCGCATCGGCTTCATTCTTGGCTTTGTAAACATTCGATGGATTTATGTTAGAACCCACAGCATTTATAGCAACGTTTAACGTGGGATTCTCTCCATGGCAATTTCAGAAAATGATTTCTCATCAGTTTGTTGAAGAGTTCACAGATTACTTCCGAGACGACGTAAAAATTGCCCTACAGATCAATTAAAAATCATTTGCAAAAGTTATGTAAGCCTACACCTGATCCTATTTTAAATAAAAGTGTGTGTAGGTAAGCACACAAAATTAATAATTGATCAAGAAAAGGGCAGTCGATTTTAAAAAGCGCAGGACGACACGAAATTTGACTACACCACTCTGGTCTGTTATATTTAAGAACTAAAAGATATTATATCCTAATGAGCATGAAACGACAATACGATAATAGATCATAGGGAGAAACTTTATGAACATAAACTTTACTTAGGTCCTTTTTTTTAATAATGACCGTAGTTACAAAAATAATTATTTTATTGCTTCTGGAGAAGGAGAACGATAGACATAATAAAACAAAGAATCATTTTATTGCTTTTATTTTTTGTATTGGCGTGAAATTTTACAGAAGAAATATGTGCAATAAATGTGTATTTGTTTGCACCTATCCACTGCCGGATCGAGGGCTTTTGAACCGTTCCACCGAACAATAAAAGGGACGGTAGAGTTTTAAATCATTTATAGTCTTTAGACTCGTGCCAGTTTCATTCCTAGAACCAACGTTTTAAAACTGAAAATTTTTCTTGAAGTTTCCTGAACTATAAAGCTGATCCCCGAAATTTCTACTGATGGGTGTCCCTGGCCTAGCATAATATCAACAATACACTAATCTGGAATTTAGCGCATTAATAAAAATTACATTATCGTGTTTATAAGACAAATGGGAATTAATTAGAGCAGATGACATGGTTGACTACTCATCTTCTGATTCTGAATTTAATATGCCTTTTTATTTATTTCAAAAAGAGTGAAACAGTCTGTTAATATAAGATACTCTTTATGTGAGGTTTTAAAATAAACATTACCTACACATATACATAGGTATTTGAAATTATAGAAAATGTGTGGCAAACAAATTTAAACAGGGCGCAAAATAGACTGAAATCGGCACTGTACAGTAAATACACACTCAACACTTCCACTTATGGTTGGGTGGGATGGGTGTATCTATATCTATCCATTTATCTATATTCTAGATACTCATAAGAATTGGTTTGTATTATACGCATTGCAAACAGTTGCTTTGGTTTCTGTGATGGAGCTGATGAGTATGTGTTGGTTCCTGTAGTAGGTACCTCGTACCTAATTCTCATTATAATATTATAAAAATTCTCTTATGTCCCCCTATTGCTCATGCCTCCCAGTTTTAACGATCGATTCCAGGAAAAAGTCATCGGGCCTTACCAATAATCAAATTTAGTAACGACTTAAATATTTAAGTAAAATGGACCATAATTGTATGGGCTCTAAATAATAAACCAACCATGGTATGACTTAAATATTTAGGTGGGCCCTAAATAATAAATATTACATGGACTCTAAAATATGAATCATAACATGTATGGTTCATTTTTTATAGTCCATACCATTATGGTCTATTTTCCTTAAATATTTAAGTCGTTACTAAGTTTGATTATTGGTAGGGCCCACCTACAAGTAGGTATCTATTTCATTCGTCGGAGACTGTATTATATATATTATATTTTAAAAAGTTTGATCAGTTGGAAAACTACATTTGAGGAAACACTGCTAGTTGCGATTTCGTCATTACTGTTTAAAAAAACTGGGTGTTTTGCTATTTTAAATATAGATAATTGATAAAAAATGTCTTCAAATAACCTATCAGCAACCGGCTACACTGACGATCTTATCATCAACTGTATACGTGTCCTACAAGCACGCCCTTACGCAATGGACCCTTATCCAGAATCTGAAGGTGAATTGGATAACGAAATCCATTGTGCACATCCTGTCATAGTAATCGATCCACCTACACCTGCGGCTGTAAATATCGATCCCCAACAATCTGAGAATACTGCTAATGGTACAATTGTTATAAATCTCGATGAACACGAAGATGGTTTTTTAGCTGAAGCTGGAAATGAAATTACGTATGGAGCAGCTTGATTTGGCGACGGAATTTTAAATGGAGTAGCCAATGGGCATTGATGAATACGAAGAATCTCTGGGACGTACTAAGTGCGTCGACAAGTATATTGGAATAGTTGTATTGGAATTTTTGTTGTGTATTTTTATTATAATGACATTGTAAGTTTGTATATCAAACCGTATTTATCCAATATTTTAATCTTCCAATAAAATGACAAATAATAATGTTTCTTAATTAACCAAAGGATAATCAAAGCTTATTGTTTGTATTTGAAAAATTGATTTTAAGAGCGAACAAAGTGATTTATTTTATGTGACGTTGTGAAGGGTGGCAGTGTTAAGCTAGTTATACATATATTAAATGTATATTTAAAAAGGAATTTAGAAGGAGCTGCATTCATCAATAAATAAGTTAATTTTTACATAAAGAAACTGAGATACTAAGACCTTTAAGTTTTCGAAGAGAGAAGGACAAGGGGGTCCTCCACAAAACATCCCTGGTCAACGATTTGAAGAGATTGTATCGTATTCCTTCACACACTGTCCGTAGGGGTAGGAGGCCTTCTATAAATAGACGGAAATCTCTGGCAATTTTGTTTAAATATTTATTAAATGAATTCAATAATTCAAAACAAATCTCTAGCAATTGTTTTCTTCGTGTGGAAGGCATACATAAATCATTATACATATTATGTATGCCTTCCACACGAAGAAACCAATTGCTAGAGATTTGTTTTGAATTTTTGGATTCATTTAATAGATATTTAAACAAAATTGCCAGAGATTTTCGTCTATTTATTGAAGGCATCTTCCCCTACGGACAGTGTGTGAAGGAATACGATGTTGAGCTTATTCTAAAAAAAAAAATGCAAAGGCCACTCGATTACACCCACTATTTGGTAAACTGCAATATCGGCAAAAAAATGCAAATTTCTTATTTTATTTACGTTGGCAAAAAAAGGGGATGGGGCAACAAAACATGACTCTACCACGGGCGGCAAAAAGGCACGCTACGCCCGCCGCGCCGGCCGTGGGCCAATTGGATTCAAAAAATTTGATCGTCCGAATTAAAAAAAGCAGTGTTTGAATACATTTTAATCCAAATTTCAGCTCACAAATGGCACATTTCTTGAACATTCCTACCATGGAATCGGATAAGCTAAAATTCAATCTTGATGGGAAAGGTGGAAAGGCAAACATCACATAGTTCTACGTAATTATGGGACTGTTTTTTGCTCCTTGGCTGTAAATACTGTTATATAGATACTGACCACCAATCATCAGTTATAATTTGTTTACAAATATTTTTATATTGCCCATTCATCATTATACACTAACATTAGTACCTAATAGTATATATTATAGTGATCCCTATACTGACTTTCCCATTGGCATGATGATCCATTAAAATAGTATACATCTGCCGACATGGCTAAATCCCATGGCTAAGTTTTGACATACCTGAGGTGAATACAGTCACCAAAAATTAACCTGCTCAGGAGCTCGTTGAAATTTTAACTAGTGGATACATTTTGACGTTTGTATTAAACTTCTTGCACATTACTTACACCATCGACCTATTATACCTGGACTGCTTGAATTCAACATCAGGATGGTTATTAAAAAAAAAATCGATACACTAGCGGCAATTCGAAAACGACTTATAGTTTGTTCATAGTGGGTTAAATTTAGTATGTGATTTTCACGTGCTCTAATTAACTAACGCTTATCAACCAAAATTGGCTTGTTAGCTGTTAGCAAAATCCATGCTTAGGAACTCAAACTTTAGGTTTTTCGAAAACAATTTGATCAACAATAAACACATTCGAAGATATCCCAGTTTCAATTATTATTGATTAAAGTGGGGTACACATTATCAAACCCGTTTGACAAACCTGTTGGATATCAAACACTCAAAAGTATCAACACAAATTTGTGAACAAAGAACGTGTTTGTCAAGCAGAGAATACACACTACCAAACGTGAACAGATTTGTCTGCCCGCTTAAGGTTCTTGCAAACCAACGCCAAACATTCGGTGCGGCGGAGAAACATTCGCCGTTGGCTTGGGCACTCTCATTTATCTCCATGCTAATAAATTTTGATTATCAAATGTTTCACCTCAAAAGCTCTCCTAAACCAATGCGAAACATTTGCGGCACAATAGGCACTGTTGTCGCTTTTAATCGGTCAAACAATCATCAGTGCAACTTTTGTATGAAAATGACGATCGACTAGCAGTCCGGGTATACTAGATTCGTAACTGCCACTGTCAAAATGCAATTTCCGCGTTCAAAATCGTATCCAAAGCGATTTGGATAGATTTGTGTTGTAATTCCTTCTGAAAAAAAGCTATTGCAACAACAAATCAATGTATCTGAACATTTTTGGATAGGTTGACACCGTCTCGGATAGGTTCCCTAACGCAAGGAACGTCAGTAGGAAATATAGGTTTTAAAAATTAAGCTTACTTATGCACGCATCAGTGAACGAGCGAATACATACAATACCTGTAAACGCAAACATAAGCAAATTTCCTTTGGATTTTTGATTAAGCTTATGTTGGCTTAATCTATTATAGTTGGCCCTTGTGTCAGTTAGTTAAGTTAGTCCGTGATAAAATATTATTCGAAGGCAGTCTCGGATCTATGGGGGAAAACCAGGGCCTGTGCCCGGGTGGCAGCTTGTTGGGATGCCAAAGACTCTTCATTAGACCAAACAAATGAGATGTTGCAAGCTAAGAACAAAATTATAATTAAAACTTGATAAATTGTTTTTAGATTACATTTTTTCAACGTGATTCATTTATAAGTTGAAGAAATAAAAAAAAACGCATTACATACCACCATAGAGTTTACACATTCAAATACAGTCTTATGCTAAATGCTACATTATACGCAAATATAAAAAAACAAAAAAAAAAAAATTAAATAAAACCAAATAATATGGTCGACTGGGTCGCACTATCTTGTTCTTATAATTCAGAGCTTTATTACGGGCGGATGAATTTATTAGTAAAATAATTGCATTGTTATTTGGAAGTATATGAAAAGTCAAAATTAAAAAAATATTTTGGTAATTTTGGATTTAAAAGAAGTACCTTTGTGCTTAATTATACGATATTGATTTAGGCCTCATTTATGCTGTCAAAGTTGAACATAACTTTGGGATTTTTACAGTTAGCTTAAGAAATAGTTTGTATTCACTTAAAGTTGACCTTTTATAAACTCTCGACTTCGAAAGGAAACAAATCTTAAAATAATAATAATTAAATAGAAATAAAACTCTGTTTTAATTGTATTCATAAAGTCATAAATAGAAACTAAATCAAAACTCATTTATATATAGGTACGCATAATTTAATTATACTCTTTTTTTTGCTGCTGCTGTTGAGAATGATGTTCTTGCAGTTTGAATATGGTCTGATCTTGGGTGAAAAGTCAGGCGGTGTAGTTCCTTTTCATAAAGAAGTTTATTCTTTGGCCGCTCGACCTCAATGGCCGAACGATCCCGATTCCCGATCCATCCATAACGAAAATATCGGTTCTCGTCCAATCGCCGTCGTCTCCGGATGCGGTTAGTACTTAGATGGAGGATTGCGGAAATGGTCCCTTTCCTCCACAACCAACAAGAACAGGAGCCCAATTTAAATATACAGATCACTTCAGAATTGTGTTGCATGTTATATACGGAATGATTGCTGTTCTTGTAATGTTCAAGTAGTGGCCGGCGTTTTCGCGGGGCAAGTGAAAAAACATGCACATGATTCCATTCCACAGTAACAGTTTTTTCGTTTCATGGAGTTGTTGTTCTCTGTTGCTCCTTGTCACCTTTGTTTTTTTTTTTTTTTTTTGGTACAAGCCTTTTGCCTTTCCTGTTAGACCCTGCATTATTCTTCTTTGTGGAAAATTTGTATTTCTTCCTTCATAATTTCATTTGAGGAAAGCAAAATAGTAGAAACAAATTATAGACTTATTAATTTGTGTTTGAAAACTTACCTCTTATTGTTAGATGCATACATATTTATTTTAAAAATAAAAATTGTAATCCATTTTGTGCAGCTTTCAATTTCACTTGGTATTCTTTTGATTCCGCGCTTCACGTGGAATAAAAACTGCATTCCAATTATTCGGAATAAATAAAAACAAAAAAAAAAATAAACAAAACTTATAAATAACAACTATAATGGTTTACCCTGAATATTTTATTGAATAAGGAAACACAAAATTCTTGTTCCAAATATTTTGAATATCCAAATTGAATAAAGAAACATTTTCGCACTGAAATTCAAAATTATTCTAATACAAACCGAAAGTAGAAAACGATGGCCTGTTTGTCATGTGCAACGGCGAGGGGGGGGGTCACGGGGTCATGTCCCCCCCCCCGAGAACTCAATATTATTTTGTTGATCTGAAATAATTATTTAGTAACCACATAGAAAAAAAAAAGAAAGTTGGTTAAGGCGCCCTATTATTATTATAATATATATTCTAGGTTAGGTGCCAGTTATAGCTATCATTGGAAACCATCATTGAAAAAGTTAGCTGTTGATTTTGAGGACCTTCGAAAGTTTAAACATTGAATATTTTTATGCAGAAATATAGCTTACGACTTCAAAATTATTTCTCCTCCAAAAAAAATTAATTTTGACCCATATCTTCCCCATAACTCAACTTTTAATTTTTTCAATGATCATTGGTAAGGTAGTTCATCATTGAAAAATTAAAAGTCATTTTATAGGAAAATTTGTGCCAAATTGAATTTTGTTTTACCTCGAAATAATTATTAAGTCAATTAGATTTACTTTGGCATCAAAATAATCATTTATTATTTCTTCAAAATCTCTCATAATTGACAATTAATATTTTCAATGATGAATTTCAATAATAGCTATAACAGGCCCATGAGTAAGGTGCCAGTTATAGCTATCATTGAAAACCATCATTGAAAAAGTTAACTGTTGATTTTGAGACCTTTCGAAAGTTTAATCATTGAATATTTTAATGCAGAAATATACCTTACGACTTCAAAATTATTTCTCCTCCAAAAAAAAATTAATTTTGACCTATATCTTCCCCATAAAGTAACTTTTAATTTTTTCAATGATCATTGGTAAGGTAGTTCATCATTGAAAAATTAAAAGTTACGTTATGTGGAAGATATGGGTCAAAATGAATTTTGTTTTGAAGGAGAAATAATTTTGAAGTCGTAAGCTATATTTCTGCATTAAAATATTCAATGATAAAACTTTCGAAAGGTCTCAAAATCAACAGTAAACTTTTTCAATGATGGTTTTCAATGATAGCTATAACTGGCCCCTAAGGTAGTTCATCATTGAAAAATTAAAAGTATTCTTTTAATGCGAAAATATGTTAACTGTTATAAATTGGTACATTAATTGTCTCGTTAATATATATTTAATCCAAGAAATTAATAAATACATTCCGGAATAAATTATAAAAACAAAACATTTCGGGATTTTACCACGTCCGTTCAAAAATTCTTAGTTTTGCTGTTTTCGTTTTCATTTCGGAGTTTAAAAGTTACATAGTAAAGAAAGTCTTAATTATTCATTAGCAGAACAGTAAGCGAATGATTTATAAGTTGTTCTTAGTTCTTATGAACATACTATTTCCTAAAACTGTTGTCCGGCATGCTACGGTAGGTAACTACTTTTTTCCGAAACTGTTGTGTAGTGGTATGGGTGATAACCGCCATTTTATCAATGAAGACCGAATCATCTTGTGGCTGCTGATTTTAGTGACTTGTGGTGAACCTATTTAATAAGATGAATCAACCACAATATGAAGATGTGCCACTTTTTACTTTTGCTTACATGAAGAAACACTGTGTTTTTAAAAATCTTAAATTGTCATATCCAGTCCCGGGGATAGCTTTTGAATAAAATGATTCCTTATTTGTTATCTACATGTATGACTTTTCTTAATCGACTCTGGGTTTTTCGCCCATACATTTTTGTGGTTTCTCCTTTAAGACAACTCTACTATACTCAAGTACGATAAGGCGAGTGCATATTCGAATTCATATAAGCGTGATGTGTTGAAAAAACGCATCGCAAATATGAGTTTTGTGCAGTTGACTTATTTGAGTTGTGCGGTCAACCAGTGTTTTAAAATTGATTTCTGTGTTTTAAAAAAGAATCAATATCTTGAATCGCAAAAAGTTTTTATCTGCAAAAGACATAACATACGTTATACCTTATTTTACCTCAAAAAAATGACGCTGTGGCTGTCAGTGATAGTGGGAAAATTGATGATAATGTGCAGATTATGGAATATGGAAACATGTTCCCCAATGAATTAGCTGTTGAAATTGTGCTAGAATGCAGATTTGATTATTCTAAATTCTCAAAAGCCTCTAGAAAAATTCGACGAATTGGAAGTTGAACTTGTATACCAAATGATTTGTTGGTCCCATTTGCGAATCAAGGAAGGTGGCTATAGGTGCTAACCCCCCCCCCCCCCACAACCGATTCCTAAAACTAATTGAAATATAGAAAGCAATCCATTGCTTTTATATTCGGTGAACCCCACAAGTGAAACCTTAGGTGAAGCAGGTGAGTGGGAGAGTTGTGGTCCCCCTCGAGATCATGACAATCGCCGGTTAAATGATGAAGAAGAAGATAGAGTTTTATATTCTTCTCAAATATTGTAAAACTGTTAAAGGGACCACGCTCATAAGACAAATGGCCTGGCCTTGAGGTTTCCTATACGCAGAATGCACTACCTCATTATTTCTAAGGGTTTTTCCAATTGTATGATTTTGTTTAAGCATTAAAATATGATGCATCATTGTTGGACAGGATGCCAACAAAAATTGTGTTTTTTTTTTCCAAAAATTGGAACATTTCGTACCGTTCAATCTGATTTGAAAATGCAACGATCGAAGATATTGGCACAAAATTTGAAACGGTCTAAGTTTAAAAATGCAACTTCAAAATTTCGTATTTTAAAGGTGCTACAAAAACACGAACAAAATTTTTAGAACAAATTCCAAATACAGGTCGATTAGGTAATTAATCTTAATCTCAAAATCACTATTCAGTTTATTTAAATCATCATTATCTGAGTTCTAGACGTCCTCTTTTATGACATTGTTGCGTTTTCACAACGCTACCCGCAATTGGTTTAATTACTTCTTTAAGGGTTCTTGTATCGTCTTAATTCTCCTTTTTTTGTATTAAGCGTTACAGAATACCCTTAAATCATGTCCGATATTTCACATACAATGTCGGACAAAACAAAAGCACTCAATTCCACTTGGTTACATTTTGCTTAGGTAAATTTCTAAACTTGAATATATTTAGATGAAATTTATTTGGTTAATGTAGATATACATATATATATATATACTAGCGGAAACACCCGGCGTTGCCCGGGTCCCTTTTGATAAAGGATAGTTTGTTAACAAATCTTGAAAAAAAAATTTCCCGTGGAAAATAGTTTTACTTGAAAATATTTCTGCTGTCGTGAATATCTCTGAAATAAATTCGATGAAATGACCGCCCGATTCCCCAGGAAAACTTATTCTCGACATCAATAAATTTTCAACATCATTCATGTTCTCAATTTTCCAAGGATAGAAGTATTGTGCAAGTGTTAATTATTATAAATATAAAAGCTTATTCACGTACTTCTAAATATCTATGCTAAAGACACCTACTTGTAAGAAAATATTTGAAAAATTTGTATGGTTTGCTATCTCGCCCCAGCTATCAACTGTCAAAGCAAAAGGTGTGATTTTTCGGATTTTTGACATTTCACCATCATCACTGTCAACTGCCAAGTGCGATTTTTTTGATTTCCACTGGACTTAGAGTGCAAAATCCACCTCCTAAATCGATTGGCGCTCTCAGATCTTGACATTTCGACACCTTTCAAATTGAAAAGTGAAATTTCTTATTTTCTGTTGGTGCTAAAGTGCTGGCCGAGACATTAGGTAATACAACCCTCCTTAATCGATTGGTGCCCTTAGATTTTGACATTTCGACACACGACCTACAACGCACAGAAGAGAGGAGCTGTAATACGGCAGTTTTTGCTCTTATAGCACTGCTGTTACCAATTTTGTTATACATGTGAATGATTTACTCTACGGAGCGAATGTTTCTCACTGATTTGGGAGATTGTGAAAGTATTCGCCTTGTTGATTTCAGCATAACTAAATTTTCACCGACCATGTAAATCAAACATGATTGGTTAAGGTTTTACCTTCCACCACAATCCAATCAACAACCAGCGCATTTTTACTTACTTGAGAATTATATCATGCCATTCATTAGCCTTTCATCACTACTTATTATATTTTCCAACATTCTTACATTCACTTACACATTCAACAAAAATCAGGCAAAAAACTCATACGCACTTGAAACGTCAAATCTCATACCTAAGCTTTGTACAACGCTCATGTCTTGTTCAAAAAGTTATATTTTTCGCCATGTCGGTCGCTGCATGTGGTCATAGATTTTTCGGACTCCATTGGATTTTTTCTGGACATGTTCATAATCCTGCCATGTGTTTAATCGAATCAGTCTTTAAAATTGTATGGTTTTCTATTAATATTTTGAATGTATTTAAATAGTGAGACAACGACCTTTCCAAAGACATCTAAATTTTGAAATTCGAATAAGTACTTTCCGATTTATATCCCATTTTATGCAGATAAATTGACAATTTTGAATTTTTTTCTGGATTTTATCTGTAAAAAATATTTCTAATGTAAAATTTTAATATTTGAAATTATTTTGTGAAGCTTGTGAGCAACGCACAGTTATGTTTTGTATCCAAGATCCATTTTGCATTTTGTTTGGTAAATAAATCAATAAAGCTAATTATGGAGTGGCTTTTGTTGAAATGATCACTTAATATTTATTAGCAATATCTTGAAGAGGATTAGGGCAATTGGTGTGTTCGTTTTGTTTTCAAAATTTATCAATTTTGTATTAAGTTTTGCACTGAAAGTACCAAAAATCGAATTGATTTTTCACTAAATCACATTTTTTGTATGAATTGTTTCTAAGATTTTGCAAAACCTTTAACACAGCAATTTAGATTATATATTTCTACCTCAAATTCATGTATCAATTATTATGAACTATTAAGTACAACTCAAGTTTTAAACCTCTTAATTTGGCTAAATGAAGCTTTTTTGAGATTTATTTTATTAAATTGCCCCTACTTTTTTCCCGTTAGATTTACAAATACAAAACTATCATATATTTGTAAAAGAAAGCTAAACCTATAAATGTGCATCCTTTGTTTTTTTCAAATATATAAATTTTTGATTAACTTTTGAATTTAAATTACGAAAAAATAAGTTGATTTTTCATTAAAACGCATATTTAGTACACATTTTTTTTAATATTTTTCAATAATTTTTACACACAAATTTAAGTTATAAATTTCTATTTAAATTTCATATATAATTTATTATGAACTATTAAGGTTTGCTCAATTTTGAAACCTCTAAAGTTGTCTAAATGTAGCTTTTTTTGTGATTTATTTATTAAATTACCCGTACTTTTTTCCCGTTAGATTTAGAAATACAAAATTATTGACGTATTTATAGAACACATATAAACGTACATCATTAGCTTTTTGAAATAAAAAAAAATTTCATCAAGTTTTGAGTTTAATATATGTAATATAAATTTGACGGGTCATTTACACACCCTTTTAGTATGAAATTGTTCACCCCCCTCAATAATTTTTATAAACAAATTTAGCCATATCTCATAGCTAAATTCTGAAATCAAAACTTTAATAATCGTCTGAGTAGAAATGAAGTTATGATTTTGTATATTAAAAGAACTCCAATTAGAAATTCAATTGAGATAACGGTGCTCTCCACTGGTAGACGATTGTTGATAATGAACAAAGCGGAGGATTTCTATGGATTTTATTCGATTTTTTATGAATTAAAAAAAATCAATTGTGACGCTAATACAGGAGGTAGATTAAAAAGTGAGGTATCAAATTAATGGCTATACTATTGAGATTAAATATAAGAAAAAATTAAATCAATCCCTGGACACACCCACCTGTTATTAAGTAATATGTGTGAACAATATTATATTGTGAATTTCTCAGCTCAACGGTACAAAAGGAAAACGACTGTTAATTAAAAAGATATTAATTAAAAACCAAAAACACAAATTTCATATAGTCAACATTTTTTTAATTATTGTTAAAGATTTCTAAAAAAAATTTAAGTTTATTTTCTTTTAGAAGCTATCTATCGGATAGCAGGGGGATAGACATTGTTGATGCCATAAAAAAAAGTTAGTATTTTGATTGTTTTGTTGTTAGTTTGGACACCCGTACAGCCAAACTGACAAGAAAACAAAAAAAGACTTTTATATATTAGCTAAGATTTAAAAAAATGTTAAAAGCAATTGCGACAAAACTAAAGCACATAATTAAATTCTGTAGTTGTTTTCCAATATTTTGTTATGAACCCACTATTTTTGATAACTGGTGCTTCACAACTACCAGGCATTGACTCAATCAAGTTCTTTATGATTTCTTGGGGGATACTTCCAAGCAATTTCTGTTAGAAAAACAAGAAAATCCTTGTTTTTGCAGCTATCAAGTTGAATCTGTGGATCTTCAATCCCAAATAGGTTTTTTTATGTGGATGATGTCAGCTGACTTTGTCGGCCACTTCAAAACGTTGATTTTATTTTCCAAAAACGAATTTTGCACTCATTTAGCGGTACGTATTGGATCGATGTCATATTGGAATGTCCATTTGAAAGCCATTTCTACTTCTGTGTGTGGCAGCATGATGTTTTGAAGGTCGTCATCATACACAAAACGATCCATTATGCCATCTATTTTATGAGTTGGGTCGATTCTTTGACTAGAAAAACATCCACAGGCCAAAACATTTCCTCTTCCGTGGTTTATTGTGCCTTTGTAAAACGTTTAAATTTTTTGTTGTATTTCCTTTACTGTGTAACTTATATTTTTTTTCGTTGCGATTGAAGAGCCTATACGAGCATTAACGAAATAAATTTCATTTAAATATATTCAAGTTTAGAAATTTACCTAAGCAAACTGTAACCAAGAGAAATTGAGAGCTTTTGTTTTGACCGCCACTGTATATGTATGTTTTTCGGTTACCCAAAAATAAAATATTAAAATATTGAAATATTGAATCTGGTTTTTAGTGGTTTTTTTTAATCCATCATCATAGTAGCCATCCTTCAATGGAACAGTACATGCATTGACAGATAGGTAATAAACTAAATTTTAGCGTACACAGAATATTTTGTTCCAAATGTCACTCAAAAGCCCTTAAATCTTTTCCCCGAGCAAACAATCTTATTTAAAAAAAAAAAATTATTAAATTAATCTTAAAGGTTATCCAATACATAATATTTGCAAAAATTCTTCAATTTATTTTGATATTCTATTGGTGGATTTACATGTATCTTCGTCCGACTTATGCAAAAAAAGGGGATACAAAATATAAAATTTACTTTTTACTTTTGTTGGATAGAGAGAGAAGACTAAAATGCAGAGGATCTTCATACATGCAGATTGTTGGAAGTGCCATAATGCAGATATGAAGACCGAAATGTTCATCTTTGTGATGGTTCTCTTTCACATGTTCGGTTTTTTGACATATTTCTGTCCCGCTCTACTTTTCTTCATATTTGCAGATGAAGATAAATGTAAATCCAGCATATGGCTTGACAAATCGGTAACAGAATATTGTGTCCCAAATAATGTCACCCGAAAGCCGCAATATCGCATATTTCCCGAGCGAACAATTTTTATTCCAAAAGATTCGGGTTTTTAAGAATTTTTTTTTTAATCTATCCAAATCATAGGAGTAATTCAATCATGTAGAAATTGTTTCCTGTTTTGGAAATGCTTAAATTTCACGGTCCCGCTTCCCCTTACAATTTGTGGCAGAAAGAATATTGAATTCAAAAATGTTCACCAAAATCACTCTTTATTCAAGCCTGAACGAGTCCTCTTGATTTTCTACTCTCTTCAGAACTCGCTGGCTCAATATACTTTAATGTTCTATGTCATATAAAATTCACAAATAGGTTTTTTTATATCAAAACGTTCTTCTTTTTGTCGACTTTAAGAAAATGAATGTTTCATTTTTTTTCTTCAACAAATAGCTTTTTTATAGCCCTAACAAACAGAAACATTCCAAGGATTGTTAGTTATGCTCAGTACTTAAACGTTCATATACACCATAAAATAAATTAAATCAATAATTAAATGGTCAAAAAGTATTGGCAAATGGGAAAAACTCTATTGATATACTTTAATCTAGAAGTTTTTAGTTTGTATGTAATAAATAATAGTTTGTTATGGTCTAACAATCGCAGTAACCATTTTTTGTAATTTCACTGCATATTTTATTCCATTTTTTTCTAATTGCTTTCCATATGTCTCCCTCAGTGCTATAATTTTCTATGTCCGATATAGAACAAAAAACTAACAAAAAAGTGAGACAAATGTTCTATGTTAAAATTGAAAAGTTTTAATTAAATCGATATTTAATACAGAAAAAAGAAAGTATGTCCTAAATTTAACCAAGTTTCTTAGTCGTTTTAATATTTTTATATTTTTTTTTAATAAATCATAATATTTTGACACAAAATCAGCTACATAAAACTTTGCCAGCTATTATCTCTGAATAATGAAAACCTAACATACTACATTAAAGACTACTACTGGCTTCGAAATAGGCAAGCCGGATTTCAACAGATGGTACAATGTCCTTATTTAATTATTAAATGAAAAACTTAAAATAATTGTGTTCTTAGTTTTATTTTCTTTGTTTATAGAGTTACACCTAACACGTTAGTCTTTAAAGCAAGTCCCCCCCCTACGAAACGAAATGCTGGCTACGGGCCTGCACCCCAGGCCTCCAATTTGACACACGGTCTTAGTCTGCCACTGGTCTTAAATATAATACAAAAATAAACACGAACCAAATCTTACTGATCGTTGAGTGTTTAGCACTTCATTTCGATTTGTTTATTATATTTTCGATAGAACCCCGAGTGCACATTGAATCACTTGGAATTCAGCATATTCTACACATGTAACATATACTTATACGAAACATTCCTAGCATTTCAAAATAATAATTCATAAATGCTATCGCCTTAATACTGATAGGTGCTTATTGGCAGCTGTTTTTTTTATCAATTTCATACTACAATGGTTGCATGAAATGTAGATACTCCCACTAGTAGTCTCTAGTAAAGTTTCCCTACAATGATTGATTCCAAATCTTTATTAAACAATTTCAAAGCAGATTTTTGCAATGATCGCTTATGAGACACACCCTGAAAGCACAAGATTCATTTTCATATAAGAATGAACAATCTGTTGTTGCTTGAGAAAACCAGAGCTTTAAACCGAGGCTGCCAAACCATTGTGTTTGTATGATTTTGTTTTTCTGTTTTATTTAGGTACCTATACTTAGTTTCTAATTCGGGTTTCATATTTTAATAAGGGTAGGATGTAACCCATCAAATTTTATTTATTTTTATTTAGAAAATAAGATTGTTTAAAAACTCGCTCGGCATGCTTAATTCATTAATCTGGAATAAAAGAGAAATCTTTTAATTTTATGTTTTAATATATCATCAGGATAATTTTACCTTTTAATGGGCTACCTAGTTATAGTAAAACGCATCAGGAAACGTTGAAACAGTATGAGATTATATTTTTTTTTCTGATGATCGTTTATAGCGAACAGGAAAAAATAAGTTGAATGAGTGAAATTGGAACTCAAATCATTGAAATACTTTGTTTTGTGAGAAATTGCGAACAACTGGCAAAGAAAAATGAATTTGCATCAGGAAAATAAATAAATGCATTTTAACAAAAAGTAATATGTCCATTGACCTTTTTATCACACAAAATAATTTTTGAGTTATTAATTATTAGTAATCGATAAGTGAAGCATTTATATTGCATATCGAATGAAAACAGTGCCAAAAATCCATTTGAAAGTTTTTCCTGGATTGTTTTCCTGATCGCTATAACTGGCCCCTAAGTCACGCATTTTTAACAAAACTAGCTTGTGCAGGTATATCGGATTTTTCATACTATCTACACTTTGTTTCATTTTCAGAAGTGACAAAAGGGAAAGAAAGAAAGAGAAGAACAGAAACTCAGTCTTTGAACCAAAGGGCAAGAATATATCTCTCCAAGCAAGCAAGCTTAAAGTTGGGTCTCGTTATCATCTCTAAAATCGGGACCATTCAACGTCCTTGCCTATTCTTTGCTCTTTAAGGGGTATCTTGAATAGTTTGTTTGATCTTAGATACTAATTAAGACCACCCTTTCTTAAAGTATTTAATAAACTTGAAAATCTTGGATGAGCGAGAAGAAATAAAGAAGCACATTCTCTTAATTCACATACACAATGCTAACTCTAGTTATCTACGAAATCCTCGCGTCTTTTATCTACGTATCTACTTTCTGCTTTAATCATTCTGAATCATCGTTTCTATTCAACCATATCATATAACTATTACCTAGTTTCTTAGGTAAAGATGTATAATAAGAATGGCTGGTCTATTGTAGTAATTTAAGTTGGCTCTATACAGGTGTGTACCAGATGGTACACACCTTGTTCCGTGGTTTACTTAGTAAACGTCACTCAGAAGAAATTTTGTTTTTTAATAACATTTTGTACTTAGCCCACGGAATAAGGTATATCCCTTCCCTATTCCATGTTTATTAATTTGGCTGCCAGTTGGCTTAAATAAGCGACCAAAAAATAAGAAAAACACTGCAAATTCGAATAAACATAATAGACGAATTGTTTTATATTTTGTAATACCTTCCTATATACTGCCTAATCCCCATCATGGCTTACAGTTCTGTGTCCATGTTCAAAAATGATGGTCTTGAACTAAGCTTTCCAACGTTTTATAGCTCAATTGTGGGCACTAGACGCACAATTATTCCCATTCATATTGACCAAATGGCCATTTTCCTTTCTATATGCAATTTTAATACGGAAGGGGTGCAAATTAAACGATTTTCTTGAAGCCATAGTAAAGCTCAATGATGATTTTTAGACAAAAAAAAAAAAATCATTACGACCCATAACTTTTACATTAAATGCATTTTATAATTTTAATGAGTGAACTACCTTACCATTGAGCATTAAAATTAGAAAATAAATTTTCGTTTGGCTATAAAAATTTGTGAAGTCACAAGCCTTACTTTATTTATAGAAATAATTAAATGTACATACAAATACATATGAAGGTACATCATCAATTTCTAGCTACGTTAAAGTTGTTAGCTTCGAAAGCAAGATTATACGACCCAGTCGTGCTCATTTTCCTTATCCACACTTTGAAAATATTTTATTTTTTCATTGGTTTAAATTCGAACAACTTATTTTAATGTTTACTTGTGTAGATACAATAGGGTCACCCCAACCATTCTCAAATTTGCAAAGCCCAATGAAGTGGCATTTGACACTATTTGTATACCTTTTGGTATTGTTAATAGGTACCCAAATTGTCATAAAATATCCTTTAATTATTTGTATTAATATTATAATCATTCAATTATTAATAGGTATTTATGTTAATTGAATTTAAAGTGAAATACAAGAATATCTATAAAAAAAAAGACCATCGATCGGTGAAATATTATCTGAGTATCAAAATACGAGAAGACGTTTAGTTTCAACATGCACGTAAATAAAAGCTACTCTGAAAAAAGCAAATTTAACTTTCCACCGAACCCACGCTATAAAGTAATGGACTGAGCCAGATGACTTTTCTATTACCAACTTCTCAGACCGATTATCACAAATGAATTTCCTATAAATACATGGTTTAGTAGGGGTATTCTTGCAACGGCTTAAAACGTAGATAAACCTGGTAAACCATTTTTGTATATAAAATTTTATACCAGCGAGGAGATATATCCCGAGCCACGTCCACTTTATGATACGATTTGACAGCATTACTGGCCGAAGGAAAAAAAAAAATTCTACCAAGACGCAACGTCAAACTACCACCGGGCTAGAAGCCACCTTGATTACTTGATTACCCATCATTATAATTCTGTTTTATTGGCAGTGCATAAACGATAAGGCACATGAAGGAAACAAATTTCCAGAAAATCATTAATTAACCAATGTTGGGTTAATAGTGATTTCTGGAAATAATCCTTATGTTTGTTTAAAGAAACTGTTTCGAACAGTTTGGAACAGAATAGGACAGGATTTGCAGTACTTGCTTTCTAGGTAGAACAACAGAGTTTATGTTCTAATTTGTTTTGATATTTTTCACGAATCTGGGGCTATTCTGTTCTGTTTTAATCTTACTTTTTACTCATTGAACGATACTATTGATTTAAGACAGTCAGCTGTGAGCAAACACGCTTCGTTACATTTTGTATATACAGTGGATGAACGCCACCACTTTTCACTCATTTGGTTGCTTTCCTTCATACAATTTGATAATTTGATAAGTCGGTTATAACTTATAACGTCGTCGTGAAATCGTCGTCCTTAACGAATAGTTGCATATAACGACGAATTTCAGTTCAGACAAAAAATACTTCGATTCCGACGCTTACAACGACGAATGAAAAAAAATGCAAATAAAAAGTTAGTAACTGAGAATTCAAACCTAAACGTGTTCGAATAGCCTATACATTTAACTAGGTTCCTTATTATTCTGTTCCTAAAATTTAAAAGGGCATACCGAAATGTGTTTAGTTTTTTTCTTATCGATCATTATTGTGGTAAGTTGGTTAAAACGGCCGCCGGCTATGGAGGTTATCCCACAAACGTCAGTGGCAAAGGGAGCTAAAAAAAAACAACAAAACAGCAAATAAAAACAGCTCTAACTTGGGGGCAGACGAATATATTGAATACGTGTACAGAGAATGCATTTGTAGTTGTGTATTTATATTTGTTTGTATTGCATTGTTGCCCTCGACTTAGGTTTTTTTATGCATTTTTCTGTTATCTACATATATGTATAACTAGCTTCGCGAAAAGCCCAATTGCGACCACAGTTGGCTGGTCCCTTGGCGGTCGCTATAAGTGGCGTCGACTGTATCGATCATAGTTATAATAAAATCCGTTTAATAAGATGTTGATTAAGAATCAAATCTCACAGGAGAGAGTACGAATTTCCTTTTATAGTATTAAAAAGGATCTAAGGTATTATTTGTTATTAATATACAAATACGTAGAAAAGTAAAAAGAGTTAAGCCAAAAGCAAGAAAAATACATACTTTTTCTCGACTTTATTGAAACCAAGGAAACCAATATCATCTTTTAAAATTTCTAAGAATCCGTAAATTGTTTTGAAAATATAAAAAGGGGCATGACTGGATCTCACAAAACTTGCTCTCTTAGCTATCAACTTTAACGTAGCTTGAAATAAACAATGTAAATATTTATTGGTTCCATAACATTATGATATCATTAAACAAAGTCTTAAAAACAATTTAAAATATAAATGATTACCTCTACTATAAATTTGTTATTTTTAAAGCTAAAGCAGGTACAGCTAAAAAAAAGTATGCCATCTGATTTGTTTGATAAATATAAATTTATGAAAAAAAAAATTCAAAAGTCGTTAGAGCGGTTTTCTTAAAAATTAATTTTTTATATAAAAAAATTCTTGAACATTTTTAAAAATAAAATTTGGTATGCCAACTTTTAGTATTTAGAAAAATACCATTTTGCACAAAATTAAAAAAAAAAATCATAAGACCTTTTTCAAATAATTGAATTTTCAAAAAAAAAAAAATAATCAATATTTCGTTAACAATACGAAAATTATATTTTCGAAAAAATGTTTATGCGAAATTGTTGAAATTGTAAGGGACATCTTACAAAAAAATTTGGTTGAAATCGGTGTAGCCATCAACGAGAAATTTGAAAACCAAAAAATCGTTCTATGACTAACCGTTATACATTTTTTTCTACCAAAATATTTATTATAGTCCTAATAGTATATTGGTTTTTTGGCAGGTACCGTTACTTTTTGAGCTAAACAAAATTTAAATATCCCCTCTAGGGAATCACCTAGCCCTTAAGTCCAAAGTTTGAAGAAAATCACTTCAGTAGTTAAGGCTGCAGGTCAAGGTACAGACAGACTGACATACCTACAGACAGTAATGTTAGGGAAAATTATTATCTCGAGTTCGATTTTTTGCACAAATCCTTAACTTGCCTTATTTTTTTTTTTTCTGACTACGTATATCGGAAGTAAAAATCTTAACAATTGTTGTTAATACGCCTAGGCCATTAAGGAGGAGTACGTAGTAAAAACAACGTAACACTATAAATCTTTAACGTGATTTTTAAGCCAAAAATCTCAGGCGTATTCTTATTACCAGTTTACGTTGGACATTATTTATTAAAAATAATTTCATCATCATTATAATTATTTCGGGGCCAGTTTTGGTGATAAGGAAAACGAATCAGGAAACAACTTTTGAATAGATTTTTGTTTATTGTTTTCATTCGATTTGCTACACTAATCGATGACAACTAATAACTCATAAAATTTTTTGATCAAATACAAGTTTTAATTCAACAATTTATCTTTTGTTAAAAATGTGTTTACCTATTAATTTTCCAGATTCGTTTCAATCAGGAAAATTTGATTGTAGGCTGACCAGTTGATATAATTTTTATTGTTATAGACGACCACCAGGCAAAATGTTCAATTTCAAACTGTTTCAACTATTCGTGGTGCATTTTGATGGTCGCTGTACTAGCTCCTTTCTTCTTCGGTTCAGAACCTATTACTTTCAGAGATTCTTTTTACCATTTATTAAAACTTTGAAACTCATTCCAGCTATGACCAGCGCTGCCGAAAGTAGCATTTTAGTGCCAAATTGGCACTTTCAAATGAGCTTGACACTCTGGCACCCATTGGCACTCAAAAGTTCACCCATTGGCACTCAAGATTTAAAATTTGGCACTTTCTTTTTTCAAATGAAAATATCAAAAAAAAAATTCATTAAAAAATATTAAAAATTAAATTTTCTTATACAATTTACAAACATTCCTACCCTTGTTGCTCTTTTTTGTAAGGGGCCAGTTATAGCGATCAGTAAAAACCATCAGTAAAAGTTGAAACAGTTGAAAACTGGAATTTTGTACGTACGATCGGTTATAGCAATCATTAAAATTCTATCAGTAATTAAATGTCAAACCTCTGGCAACAACCTTTTATTATTTTTAATGATGTAAATTGCTTAAGTAATTTTTTTACTGATGGAGTGGAACAGTAAAAAAATAGAACACAGAAAACTGAAACGAAATGTTCCATTTTTTGTGAATTGACAATCAGCTGTTCAGTAAAACGAATTTCCATCAGTAAAATAAATAAATGCTTTTTTTATAAAAATTATTGTTCCTTGGGATTATTTTTTGCCAGAAAAAAATATTTTTATTGATTTGCCATCGATTCGTACCATTTTTATGTTTCAAATCTTTTTATAACACATGAAATTTTTACTGTTTTTACTGATCGCTATAACTGGCCCCTAAGCTACTACTACAGTGAACATTGTGTTGGATGCCTAGGATACATAGCGAAAGATTTTTGTATGCCACTGTCACCGTTGGATGCCTTAAAAATTAATAAAAGACTTGTGTATGCCATTGTCACTGTCACTACTTCTATTAAATTCCATCCATCAACTTTGAATGTTGCATGATGCATCAAGTAAAACAGAAACTTAAAATTAAAACAGAATTGAAATTAATTTCAAAAAGAAATGAGTAAAAGACGAATAAATAATTTGGAGGTGCTTTGATATTACACTTTGCACTTAAAATATTAAATATTTAACATTAACAAACTTAGAACTTGGCGCACTTTAGATCTCACTACTTACTACGGCTGACTTGATACGCAAAGGTTTTTGTACACCTACCTATAGAAGAACTTGGCTTCTTATTTAACATTTATGTTTTTGGTGTAATTTCACTTCTTTTTGCAACGATTTCTTTTACCGGGAAAAGTGGGTGGAATAAAAGGCCACTGAAAGCCTCATAAGAAAAATTAAGTATTTAATGTGAAGATGCCACGCCCCCACATGAAAAATTTCATAATTTCAATTTTTCTTTGTATACCTACACCTGAAAACCAACCGCTCTATAAAATTTCATAATTATGCATCAAGCAGAAGTGCTCTCTATTAAATATATATTAATTCTTTGAAAATAGGTGGTTGCCAAGACCACTGAATTGAAAATCTCAAATTTTTAATTTTTCCCTTTCTTGTATGTCAAGTCGAATCGCTCTACCAATTTTCATCATTTTACGAAGGTCAAAAGTGCTCCACATAATTGATATCAATTCTGAGAATATGGGCGGGTGCCACTCCCCTCAATGGCTAATTTAAAATTTTCCAATATCTCCTTTGATCACATGATCTACCAGTCTACCAAATTTCATCAGTGTTCGAAAGTCATATTAATGATATCAATTCTGTGAAAATAGGTGGGTGCCACGCCCTTGAATGAAAAATCTTAAATTTTCGATTTGTTCCTTTGTATGCAACACAAGGCCTACCGTTGCCGTTGTTTGAATTTGAATGATTCTACGATTTTGGGAAGTGTTCCATAATTTTGATTGTCAGTCAGTGAGTCCAGTCAGTCAGTTACGGTTTTTTGCGATTTTTGCAGTCTTATATATCAAGAACCACTTTTGCTAAAAAATTCATTACTTGGTGAGTTGCATGAACCTGATAAGCTTAGCAAACACTAATAATTTTCTGACTTTATTGGAACATAAGTAAAAGGGGTTCAGAAATCGCCTGATTTTGATCCTGTAAAAAAGGTGTAGTGCAGATCTTGCATGGGCACTACCGTGTTCTTTGATACCTATCATTTATGATATCATATATCTTATATAAAATATGCAAATGAATTTTGCTATTGTTTTTTTTTATTTTATAATTTTATTTTGTTTAGTGAAATATTTTAACAAAGAATATTTATTGTTTTAGTTTGAATATGCGATTTTTTTACTTTGGCACTCAAAAAAATAATTGGTGGCACTAAGATTTTTTTTTCAGCGGCAGCGCTGGCTATGACACACATACATATATATTTCCTCGATCTCACACTCCACCAGAATTTTATTGTGATCACACTCTTTCTCAATGGGTATGTTAGAATTTAATTGAAATCGAGTTAGGTTACAACGATTTGTACCTTTTTCTTTGTGACTTTGTGTATTAATAAAATGGCAGCACTGCTAGCTGAAAATAAATTTTAACTTACTCATCTCTTCATTGATTTTCAATTCATCGTCAGACTTGCATGATGACAAATTCATTAAATGGATTCGAAGCTTTGACTACCTTACTATTGCAGTTTTGAAATTAAATACAAACTAACTATTGAACTTGTTGCACACGCTGTCTCAAATCCTCCTATTTGCAGTGAGATTAAACAAAAAGTATAAAAAAGGTAGATTAAATTTCCGATTTCAAAGAAATTTTAAAAAATGTTCCGACCATATCAACAATACATAAATGAGGTTGTCAATGAAATCGAGCGTGCCATGGAAATACGTCGCAAGCGTCCCATTCAACACCGAGTTTCAACTCAATCATTCTGGGATACCACTGCACCGTCAACATCATCAGCAGCCCCTTCCTTATCCACCCCAACAGATGAGTCAGGTGCTTCCAAGAATTTTAAAATTAATGTTCGAGCTGAAGTTCATAGGATTAATAATAATTCATTAATTAATTCAACATCATCAGCCGCCCCTTCCTTCTCTACCCCAACAGATAAGTCAGCTGCTTCCAAGAATTTTAAAATTAATGTTCAAGCTGAAGTTCATAGAATTAATTCTAAAATCGAAGCCTATAAAAGTATTTCTGAAATAAAGCAGAACAAAGTTGAAAAGGATTCAATTGAAATCATTTCGAGCAACCCAAATTCTGAATTTGATAAAGTGGCAGTTTATCCGCGTTTTTCAAATTTTACCTTAGGCGGTGATGGTGATTACGAGGAAGATCTTGAGCAAAAAGCTTCCCCTGGTATTGATGCAGCTAAAGAGTCTGAACACGAGGTTCCCCATGGAGAGCGGGCACAGGGCGCAACTGTTTTCGTCTTTTATGGTTTTCTTATCGTTTTCGTTATTTTAGCTATAGTAATATTTGCAGCATGTATCTATGATGCTGTGATGGAATCTTCTTATTAAGTGTGACCTCTTTCTTTTCTTTTTTTTTTTTTGATTTTTGTAAACTAAACGAACATAATATGCTATAAATATTTACATATATAATATCTAATTATAATTTCGTTTTATGTATGTATATTCAACAAATAAAATTAATAAAGACAGCAATTATATGCATATAATTTGAGTTATCGTTTTTATTGTGAGTAAACTTCTATTTCAGAGTAATAAGAGCAAAATGTAAGTATATACACTCCCTGTCACTTGTTTGAGGCAACTTTTTTCATAAAAGTTTTTGCTCGATAAATACCTGTACCTAAACAATATTTTTCCTGGAAATACGTTTGTGATATGTGTGAGTAGGTATATTATATATTTTGCAATAAAAAATGATAAGGCTAAGGAGTTAACTTGGAAAATCCATAGAAATTCCCCAAATTATGTGAATGTACTGCAATAAATGGAATAAGTTGCATCACTTCATTGAGGCCATTCCAAAAATTGCATCGCCTTTTTCTAACAAAAGTTGAAAATATTTAAGAAAGGATAGAAAACTATATTTTATTTTAAATTTCAAGTTAAAATGGGCTCTGCAAACACGTCGACAGTAGCAGAAAGAGTAGCAGAGAGGAGCAACGCATGGAAAAAGGTTGTCTTTTCAGATTACAATTTTTATTTTTACGATTAAAGAAAAGAACTTATTTCGTCAAGGCATCACAGCCATTATACATCAGGTCTTATGATTGTGTGGGGAGCTTTCTCCTATTGCTATTATGGAACATTTAAATTGGAGTTGATAACAACAAAAATGAAGGGAAATAATAAAGTAAACAGTTTGAATATAAGGGCGTCTTGGTCGAAGCTAAATGCGATGCTTGGAGCCAGATTTCACTGGATTGTTCCAAAAACCTGTATGATTCAATTCCAAACCTTTTTATAGAGCTTATTTCCAAAAATAGCGGGCATTCTCATTATAAATTGACAAAAACATAATACATTAATGTTTAAACACAAAAAAAAGTAAACAATTTTATAGTTTTGTTCTTTTTTTATAAGATTTTTCAAGTGGGCTCAATCAAGTGATGCATTTTTGTATACCAATTTTTGCAATCCATTTTTATAGTTTGTGAAATTCCTAAGAAATTTCCAAGTTAGCCCTTTAAATTTATCCTTTTATTATTGCAAAATATATTTACCTACTCACAAGTATCAAAAATTTTCAGGAAAAATATTTTCTACAGGTATTTATCGAGAAAAGTTTTTTGTGAAGATAGTGGCCTCAAATAAGTGGCAGGGAGTGTAGTTTCTTCTCAAAATAGACTAATGACACCGCGTCCTTTGTTTGAGGCCACTCTTTTCACAACATTTTTGTCGCCAATAATTTTTGGGGAATATTATTTTTCCGGAAAATTTTGCTAAAACAATAACATAAAATTGAAGGAGCCTCATCACGTAAAACAAAAAAGATTGAACGATATCGTTTTGAATACAGCTGTCTTTATTTTTCTCTATAGAAGTGATAGGGATAGCAATATTGAAAACGATAACTTCCGATCGTTTTCGTTTTACGTGATGAGGCCCCAGGGAACCCCACCAACATCTCCGGACTATGTAAGAGAACTTCAAAAATAGGGCATAACTTGATTGATGCGACTTAAGAAATCTTATATAAAAGAATAAAAGGTAAACAAACACGTTTAGCTTTTTTTTGTTTTCAAACAATAATTTCATATGCCTTTGTTTATTCCGGTTGTTTATGGCCAACATGTTTTGTGACAAAAGCTCTATTAGATAGCATATAATTGAATGATTCAGCTTTTTGAAATAATTAAGCCGAATCTCGACCCAGTCATCTCTGATAGCTCCTATGAAGACAGTCCATTAAATTCAAAAACGGGTTAGGTACACGCGAGTTACAAACCCAAATATGCAAGCTTGGCATTCTCACAAACTGTGTTGCTCCCACAGTAATATAATTCTTTGCACATGTCATATCTATAATTTTCTTGTTGTGCATCTTCTATGCACATTCCATTATAAAAATTAATATGAAACCTGGCTTTGCACCGTCTGTGCAATTTCCTGGAAATATTGTTTGGCACCTTAAGTGCATGAAATAAAATTAAATTGTATCAAGCGTTAGTTCCTAAGTTACTGTCAGAGAATAAAGTCATAAATAATATTCCTTTACGGAATAAAAAATAATTTTTTTTAATAAAGTTTTTAATAAAAACTTAAGTGGCGCAGTCGGTAGGATAGCACAAACCCGTTTAAAAATACGTGTGAATTTTTTTCGTTAATAATTCAATATCGGCAGTATACTGATAGTAGTGCGTATTTTAATAAAAAGAAACGGTGAAAGACTTTTATAAGCAACAACAATATCGGAAGCATACCGATAATAAAACGCTGCAAGAACTCTACAGCAGCTGAAAGACTCAACACAACTGGCCAGAGGAAATGGCTTTTTCCATTATATTGTAAGTTTGATTCATGTTATAGAAACTATATGAATATCCTTAAATCCTTACTAACTTGATAAATTCAATGCCAAACAAATATAAAGATAGATTAAGACCAAAACCATATCAAAGAGAAATTATAGATAACGAGAACTTAGATAATAGTGAAAAAACAAATAGTGAAATAAGTAATAGTGAAGCAACAAATAGTGAACTGAGTTGTGAAAATATTGCAAGTGTTAGTAATAATTTAAATCAATTTCTTTTAATAAATCAAACCAATATGGCGAATAATAATAACAACCCCGGTCAAGTTGACCCATTTTATTCTCTCAAAATCCCAGACGCCATAAAAGATTTACCAAAATTCGATGGTAATCCACGTCTTTTATATGACTTTATTACGAATGTAGAAGAGATCCTTTTAATTGTCACATCTATAAATAATCCTACCTATGGTAGAATCCTTTTACGGGCAATCCGTAACAAAATCGATGGACCTGCAAACGAGGTTCTCAATATGTATGGCACACCTTTAGAATGGTCTCAAATTAAGGCTAACCTAATTCTTCACTACGCCGATAAGCGTAATGAAACTTCATTAATCAAAGATCTACATAACTTACGCCAAAATAATAAATCCATAGAACAGTTTTATAGCGAAGTTATAGAGATTTATTCTACAATAAGGAATCATATCCAAATCCATAATAATGATTCTAATGTTGTGAAAGCGAAAGGAGACTTATATAATGAAATGTGCTTAAACATATTTTTAACTGGATTAAAAGAACCGATAGGTTCTACAATAAGATCCATGAAACCTAATTCATTAGCAGAAGCGTTTGCTAATTGTATTAAAGAACAGAACACGTCCTATATCCGATACGAAAACAAACCATTACCAAAACCATCAATAAGTTCTAACCCCCAAATAAAAAGTCTACCCTTCAGACAACCATATTATAGTTCAACCCAACCATTTCAGAATTTAAAATCTAGTCAGTTAAATATAAGACCACCATCTTTCCAGCAACAATATAGACCCCAACAACAAATCAACTTCCAAAGACCGCAACAATACGTACCCTACCAACAAGTTGGTTATCAGAAACAACCATTCTCACAAGTACAACAACCATATAGACCCCAACAACAACCTTATTTCCAAAGACAAAATACCCAAACAAAGCCACCTATTACTAAAACGGAACCAATGGATACACTTTCGGCACAATCATTATTAAAAAAATCACCCTCTGGACAAAATAATACATTCAGACAAAACGCCCAAATCCATAACATTGACGAGCTAGATATACCAGAAACAAATAATAAAATAGAAAACGAAAATAACCCAATTAATTATGTCCCGCAGGAACCCATAGACCACAGTTCCCTCCAAAACTACTATCCACTATTAGACAACTACTACGACGTTCCAAACGAATATCCTTTTAATACTAATTTTGAGTATGAAGACGAAACAAATTTTCATCTTCCAGCCTCAGGACACCCATTTACTTAGACATTAACAAGCATGGACACTTTCTTCCGTACATAAATATTTCCTCGCCTTTCGGTAAAACTTTGAAATTTCTGATAGACACGGGAGCTTCCGCCTCATTTATAAATCCAGAATACGTACACCCCGACGATGTTAAAATAACCCAACCCACAACAATTGCCACAATTTTAAAAGAACAAATTATAGACAAACAAGTGACTCTACCAATTTTTTTTGAATTTCAACAACCTGGTAATCAAAAGTTTCTCATATATAAATTCCATGGCTATTTCGACGGACTTTTGGGTCTTGATGCCCTTAATGTTCTTAAAGCTAGCATTGACCTACCCAATAAAATATTAGTTACAGCTAATACAAAAATTCCACTTCTATATAAACCCAACTTTATGTCACAAAAGTTTGAAATCACTGCATATTCTAGTTTATTCGTAAAACTTCCTGTAGATAGCGAATTTGGTGACATCCTTGTCCCAACTACAAAAATTGAACCAAACATAGATATTATCGAAGGTATCTATTCAGCAAAAAATTGGCACTCTGAAATCGAAGTTCAAAATAATACACCAATAAACCAAATCCTTTTCTTACAACATCCACTGAAAGTACAATCCCTTGCCAACTTTGAAACTAGAGAATTAAATAATTTAGATATCCAAATGGAAGATTATGACAGACAAAATATTAATGACATTTCTACAGAAATTCGGTCAGAACATTTAAATACCGAAGAAAGAAAATCTATTTCAAAACTTTGTCGAAATTACTCCGATATCTTCTATCAAGAAGGAGAAAGCCTCACATTTTCTAATGTAATAAAACATCAAATTAAGACTAAGGACGAAATACCAATATATACTAAGACCTACAGATACCCCTATATTCATAAGACAGAGGTTCAAAATCAAATCTCCGATATGTTGAACCAAGGTATAATACAACCAAGCTTTTCCCCATGGAGTTCCCCAGTTTGGGTTGTACCTAAAAAATTAGACTCCACAGGTAAACAAAAATGGAGGGTAGTCATTGATTATCGCCGTCTTAACGACAAAACGATAGACGATAAATACCCTCTACCTAACATAAACGAAATTTTGGACAAATTAGGCAAATGTCATTATTTCACGACTCTCGATTTGGCTAGTGGTTTCCACCAAATCGAAATGGATACCCGTGATATTCAAAAGACGGCTTTCACCGTCGAAAGCGGACACTACGAGTTCGTACGAATGCCTTTTGGGCTGAAAAATGCCCCATCCACATTCCAACGAGTGATGGATAATGTTCTCAGAGAGTTTATTGGAAAAACTTGTCTTGTTTATTTAGACGACATTGTCGTTTATTCAACATCACTTCAAGAACACGTACAGAGCCTACAAAAAATATTCGATAAATTAAGGGAAGCAAACCTTAAAATACAACTAAGTAAATCCGAGTTTTTACGCAAAGAAACCGCGTTTCTCGGACATGTAATTACAAGGGACGGCGTAAAGCCTTATCCCGATAAAATAAGGGCTATTAAAGAATTCCCTATACCAAAAACAACAAAGGAAATCAAATCCTTCCTCGGACTAATGGGTTATTACCGGAAATTTATTCGTGATTTCGCGAAATTAACCAAACCATTAACTAAATGTCTGAAAAAGGGTGCAGAGATTACTCTTGACGATGAGTATAAAAAAACGTTCGAACTATGTAAAGATATTTTATCAAATGATCCCCTCTTGCAATACCCTGACTTTTCTAAGCCATTTGTGCTTACTACAGATGCAAGTAATGTTGCACTGGGTGCCGTCCTATCCCAAGGACCCGTTGGTAGTGACAAACCAATTTGCTTTGCAAGCAGAACCTTAACGACGTCAGAACTTAACTATTCTACAATAGAAAAAGAACTGCTGGCTATTATCTGGGCAACAAATTACTTCCGCCCTTACCTTTTCGGTAACAAGTTCAAAATCGTCACTGATCACAAACCATTGCAATGGCTCATGAGTCTAAAAGAACCACACTCCAAACTTGTTCGTTGGAGATTGAAACTTGAAGAATACGACTATGAAATCGTATATAAAAAAGGAATTCTTAATGCTAACGCCGATGCTCTTAGTCGCATTAAAATACCAGATAAAATTGAATTTAATCTAAATGATACCACAGCTGCTACTATACATTCAGCTGAAGAGAATCTAGACGATGGTATCCCTATAGCAGAAAAACCCCTTAATGAATTTAGTTTACAAGTAATATTTCAACTATCATCAGATAATCAACCTCAAAATATATTAAAATTAATCTTTAAAAACAAACAGAGACGAATTTTTAGAAAAGAATCATTTTCTGAAAACGACATTATCACATATTTCAAGGAATATCTTCCTCCGAAAAAACTTATTGCAATTATGGCAGATGAAGAAACATTTAAAATGATTCAACAAGTTTATTCAAAACACTTTGCTAGGAACAAGACCTTCCGGGTATTAAGATGTAAACAAATTTTGACTGACATAACAGAAAGCGACGAACAAGACCAAATTATTTCCGACTACCATACGAAATCTAACCACAGAGGCATTACAGAGACTTACCAACACTTACAACGTGATTACTTCTTTCCTTACATGAAAGACAAGATAACTAAAACAATTAATAACTGTACTACCTGTCAAACTCAAAAATACGAAAGACGGCCCCCTATAATAGCTTTTGAAAAAACAGAAATACCATTAAAACCACTCGATATAGTGCACATAGATGTTTATACCATTAACCATAAGAGTATCCTCACTCTTATTGATAAGTTTTCCAAATTTGGCTCTGCCTATACCTTACCAACCCGTAATAGTGTAAGTATAGTAAAACAAATTCAACACTTTATAAGCCTTCACGGCATACCGCGGAAAATTGTATGCGATCAAGGATCAGAGTTCACATCAAATATTTTCCAAGATTTCTGTAAACAATTCAATATCGAATCCCATGTGACTTCTTTTCAACAAACTACAAGTAATGCTCCTGTAGAAAGGATGCATTCAACTTTTACCGAAATTTACAGAATCATTCAAGAAAAATACAAAGACAAAGATCATGAGGACATACTTTACGAAACTGTTATTACCTACAACAACGCAATTCACTCCTCGACGAATTACACACCATACGAACTTTTCTACGGACGTACATACGACTTCAATCAAACATTGACATACAATGACAAACATGATTACTTACAAAAACTCAGTGCGTTTCAGAGAGAACTTTTTGAATCTGTTACAAAATTATTAGAATATAAAAGAAATAAAAACATAGAGAAAAGAAACAAAAATAGAGAAAGTCCAAATGATCTTGAAGTAGGAGAAATTATTTATCGAAAAGAATGTAGAAGAAATAAAACTACTCCGCGATTTAAACAACAAAAGGTCCAAACTAACAACAAACTAACAGTAATTACTAATGACAATAAAAAAGTTCACAAAGCTAGAATAAAAAAGAAAAGAAAATTTCAGATTACTAATGACAGCAACAGCAATACAAGGACAGAAGCTTGAGATACATAACTTAACAGATAATTACGGACTTTTACCACTCCGACTAGGACATGCTAAGGTAATAAAAACCTACAAACGATTTATTCATATCATAAACCTGAAAGATTATGAACAAAGTATAGAGGAAATTCGTAAATCTTTGGACACTCTAGAAAATGACCAAACTAACGTTGATACAGTAAAAATAGCAAACATTAAATTCAGCCAGCTAGAATTCAAACTTTAAACACTTTTACCCAAGCATAAATCAAAACGAGGGTTAATAGATGGATTAGGGACAATCATAAAAACAATTACAGGAAACATGGATGCTACTGACGCAATAAATATTAACGAAGAAATAAAAAACTTAAATTTGAATCAAAATATGTTAGAAAGCGAAACCAACCAACAAATAAGTATCAATAAGAAAATGACAGAGAGCTTTGATAATATTACTCGCCATATAAATGAACAACAAAAAACAATAGAAACATTTTTGTATGTTTATAATTCTAATATAAATAATGCACTCAGAACAGATCAAGAAATCCTGAAACACCTCCAATACGTTCACAAGATTATCTTCAATATTGACTTGCTTTACAATCACTTAGTAAATATAGCAGAAGCTGTAACTTTTGCACGATTACATATAATTTCAAAACAAATATTAAGTAAAACTGAACTGAATGAAATAAGATCTCTTCTTGAAAAACAATCTATTAATTTCTCTTCAGATGAAGAAATTTATGAAATTTTACAATTACAAGCATATTACAATAATTCAAATATTGTGTTTAGTATTGAAATCCCTATTACTTCCCAAACAAATTATTCCTTCTTTCATCTCATCCCCCTCCCTATAAACAAAACCCTATTTATATCTACTTACCCATATGTTGCTATACATGAGTCCGACGCACTTTATTTTGGGAAAACCTGCGACCTCATAGAAGACATCTACCTCTGCGAAAGCAAAGACAAGCAAAAAACTAAATTCCCTGAATGCGTACCAAAGATCATAAATAACCACCCAGCTATATGCAACCTGTCCAATGGTTTGGAACCCAACCAGATACTTCAACCCGAAAATAACTACATACTACTTACCGATGTTCGAAATATTAGTGTCGAAACAACATGCGGCATCAACAAATATAACATATATGGCACCGCACTTTTACATTACCAAAATTGTTCCATTACTATTAATAATATAACTTATGATCCAAAAACAGATATTTTTTGGGACAACATTGTGATTCATCCTCCAACCCGCAGTCAGATCAACTCATCCACTATAAACCAGCATCTTTCGCTAAACAAACTCCATCTGGACCAGCTTAAAAATAGAGAAGAAATCCACCTACTTACCACGAAGTCAACAGCCCACATCGCGTCAATTTGGGTTCTTTTAATTCCGCTGACAGCCATATTGACATTGATGTATTTTCGAGTCAAGACCCGAAAGAGTCCCAAAATTGAGGCTCCAAGGATAGAGGACAATCAAGGCGCTCCTTCGAGAGGCAACATCCTCTGGCAGTCGCTCCGCTAAGGGGGGAGGAGTTACAAACCCAAATATGCAAGCTTGGCATTCTCACAAACTGTGTTGCTCCCACAGTAATATAATTCTTTGCACATGTCATATCTATAATTTTCTTGTTGTGCATCTTCTATGCACATTCCATTATAAAAATTAATATGAAACCTGGCTTTGCACCGTCTGTGCAATTTCCTGGAAATATTGTTTGGCACCTTAAGTGCATGAAATAAAATTAAATTGTATCAAGCGTTAGTTCCTAAGTTACTGTCAGAGAATAAAGTCATAAATAATATTCCTTTACGGAATAAAAAATAATTTTTTTTAATAAAGTTTTTAATAAAAACTTAAGTCGCGTTCCAAAATCATAATCTCCAAATCAAAATTCCCAAATTAAAATCCCCAAAACCGAAATCTACAAATTTATAATCTACAAAAACTAAATTCTTAAAACCAAAATCTCCAAGCACCAGACTCCCCATATTTTGAGTATATCTAAGAAATTATATTGGCGCGCGAAAATCAAAAATTATTTCGCGCGCCTATATTGTCAGTCGGTCTTTTATCAAAGTTTTTTGTACTAAACACTACTTTGGGTGGCGGGCTTCAGGGATTTTAACTCCCTTTTCGGGTCCTCTGTCCCGCTCACGCGACTCCGTGCGTGCTTCGGTCGTCGCCCCGCTTAGGGCAGGCGCCTATGTTGTCAGTCGGTCGGTTATAATTTTTTTTTCCACTTTTTTTTAAGTTTATAGTTGGGTATTTTTTTGGGGGATTTTGGTTTTGAGGATTAAGAATATAATCATTTTGGGCTTAGAGATTTTAATTTTGGAAATTTTTCAAAACATGGAGTATTTAGGATTTGGGGATTTTGCGTTTGGTTATTTTGTGGGTCTCCCTTCAAAAACTTTTTTGAAATAGCCAAGCCAAAACGTTTAAGGGTGGTCTGGTCACGTCAAAAGTTCTATTTTTCTGTTTAAGACTAGCTTGTATCTGCCCAAGAATTTGTGAATAGGAGCGGATTCCAACAAAGGGTACATATAAGTAAGCTTTGGAAATGGTCGTTCCAGCAGACTCAGCCCAGAGATTTTTTTTTCTTAGCACAACCTCAGGTTAACGGATAACGGTTTTCCTGAAATTTATTATCAAACCCATTTTATTGCATTTTTAAGCCGTTTTTCATACTTTGGTTTAATTTTTTTTTCAAAAACACTTTAACAAGTATCATTTTTTTCATCGCGTGAACGGGACAGAGGACCCAAAGAGGCAGTTAAAATCCTTGAACGCGCCAGAAAAAGGAATTGAATCCCGTGGGTGTTAGTTCCCATTTAAAAAAGGAATTAACGCCCGCGAGAGCTTTATTTTTGGGCACAAAAACCCGCGAGGAATAGTTCCGTGGGCGTTAATGCACTGCGCCTATAAAATTGAAAATAAACCTATTTAACATAATAATTTTAGGAGCTATGGACGTAACCTACATACGTTTTTATCCATCTAATCGGGCAAAAGACGACTTCATAAATAGAAAAAACGCTATGAGCTTATGTTTGCAAGCTATTAGTCCAGGAAAATAAGATATTCACTTTGAAAAAAATGCGACAAGCTGAATTTTGGTATGGAGAGCTTCGTTTTTTGTCCTTAACTTTTCCTGAAAAGTACCATAAATTTGCGGTGGAGCTAAACATTTTAGGGGGGGGGGTAAAGGGAGAAAATGCACTTGTTTTCTAAATTACTCGAAAACTATAGGCTTTTTTGATAAAAGCTGTTAGGTCAAAATGGCTGCCAGCAAAAAGCTGACACACTTAGACCATCTGTTGGCCCATTGTGACCACGTGAATCTGAAATTTTCTCCCCACTCGTTAAAACTCCAAGCCGCGTTGCGTGATTACCTATAAGGCAGTGCCCTGTAATGACACCAATTATGGAGCTGATATGCAATCTGTTCAAAGTAACAAGTTCTTAGAGCGCTTCAGGTCCAGCATTGGCCAGATCTTTTAAGTCGCCAGGCAAGTGGTGATGTTGTTCCACCTAAGGTTCGTTCTGCTTATAGCATTTTGCTTCAGCCTTAGTTTGCAAGTAGCGATAGGTTTACCGATATCTTCCTTGTCTGGTAGAAAAGGTAGTGTTGTTCCACTTTTGGCGAGATCGTCAGCTTTACAACTCCCCAGAATGTCCCTATGGTCCGGCACCCAACAAAGTTGAATATTGAACTGCTGTGTCATCTCTATAAGAGATGAGCGACAGTTTGTTGCTGTTTTAGTTTGTAGAGACAGCGTTTGTAATGGTACTTTGGAGTTTCCAGCTGGGGTAAATACTCAGCAGTTATGCCAGGGTTCGAGCCAAAGAAAGTACGAGAAACTTTAGCTAAGTTTTAAAAATTGTTTATTTTTATATAAGAAAACGAATTATAATTCCATTGAGAAAATCTTCTTATTGTAATGGACGTTGGTTAATGATGTCTTCTGCAGGCAGCTCGTTGTGTTGTTTGTTGTCTGTAACTGGCTGAATTGGGATACGTATATGTTTGCCTTCGCTTGTAGCTTATACGAGGAAACGATCACAGACTTAAATCTAGTACATCTCGGACCTTGATCCGGTAGATCGCAGACACTTGATACTGTCCGGTAATCACAGGCTTTGCCTGGTAAATCTCAGTTTTATAACTGGTGAATCGCAGACCTTTAATGGGTCTGGTACATCTCAGGTTTATCACCCGGTAGATCACAGACTTTTATCAGTCTGGCAAAATTGCCGTTCAGTTTTATTTACCTTATCCTTATTGCAACTGTATCCGCTAGACTACTATGAGTTGTGACTTGGTGTACTTCAACTATATTGAGAGCACATCAAAAAAGAGGTATTGATTTATTATCGATTTGGTGGGGTCGGGGTGTGGTGCGTAATCGTCATATCATTTATAGCAGGAGCAGCTTGCCATTGCCATAGAGTATTACCAGCTATGTGTAATTCACCACACTGGTTTGGTTGGGTGAGGTGAGTTTTGGTCTTCCTGACCTATGCAGCGTGTGTGGCTTGTTACTTGTATCGTTTATAATTAGTTTGCTCTTGATTTAGAGGTGTGTCAATCGTTCATTTTAAAAGATTAAATCGTTCATATGTCGTTCACTTCAATGATTCGTTCTTTTCAATCGTTCATTTTGTCAATCATTTTAGTTTCTGTTTCATTTTGGCTGCGAATAAATGGGAAAATTTCATTCTATTCCAATCGTTCACTTTTTCAATCATTTAGGTTTCTGTTTCATTTTGGTTTTGAATGAAATGGGAAAACTTCGTTATTTTCAATCGTTCATTCTTTCTTTTGGTATTTGGTTTTTGGTTGCGATTCAAAATTACATAAAATACCTACCAAAAGTCAGATTCGCCAATTATTTCTTGCGACTCGCGGTCCGATTCATAATAGGTGCATATGTAGATTTTCTCCGGTTACCTCAAATTTAACAACAAACTTCCTTCTCATATACCTACCTAATAAATACATTCAAGCCTTAAAATATCGATATTGATTATCTATATCGATTGAAATGTTAGAACACCGATTTTTATTTTAGATGATAGACAAAACCTATTACCTATGCCAAAAAGAAATCAAAGCCCCAAAGTGTTTCCATATCTAAATTCATATTCAACTCAGTAAAGTAAAAACAAATACCTATCGTTTAAGAAAAAATTAACTTTTTATATTTTGTGAAAAAAAAATCTTTAAACACAATTATTGTTTTGTTTGTATTCTGTATGACAGGGTAGATTATCTCAAAAGAAAACAAATATCTATGTGACAACTTTCGATCACATAGATATAATAAAAACCTATTACGAAAGGATTTTGATTGAACTATGCACTTGTTTTATCAATCACTTATTTCACTCGTTGATTGGGAATGGGAAATGGGAATGGGGCTTGCGCTTGGTACATCTACATCATTTGACCAGTAAGATGAAATTCTTGGCGAAAACCTGTTTATTCTTCACAGAATTTAACAGCTTTTTCCATTTTATTTATCTGTAAAGAAAGGTACAAATTGAAAGAAAGGTATAGTGAAAGGCACCTTCTAAAATAAATGCATCAAATATATTATGAATGTAGGTACATACCTAACTAAAATATATTTGATGAACTTTTTTCACAAGAAGAACATTTGTATTCAATTAAAATAAGATTTTTTTTAATTTTGTACAAAAAGAGCAACTTACTTATGTGGTAAAAAAGAAAACAGTGCTCAGTAATAATTTTTAAATACATTTTTCCTGCAACTCCATTATTTAGATAGAACAATAAAAACTTGACGAATGACGATTGATTACGCAAAAAAAGAATAAAATAAAATAATTCAAAACAAAAGCAAATCTGACAATGACACTTGTTGACAGTGAAACATTCAGGAATCGAAACGAAAAATACGTTCACTGGTTCATATAAGCTAATAAGGATTCGTTGGGCTCAGTTGTTTATTCTACGTTTTCCTTGGAGCCAAAATGAGATCATTTTTCGAATACGTTAAGTGTTTTTTCGTCTAAGATGTTCTTATTTTGTTTGATAGCTCATTTCATTTGTGGGATTTGGCAGATAAATGCTATTTTTGTTTTTGTTTTTTCTCTTTCTATTTTCATACTAAAGATTTTCAAGCTTTTAAAATATGTTCGGATTGGGTGCGTTTGTTAAATCTTCACCTAATACAATGCAAATTTTGTTGAATTCATCTAATTTCGAAATATGTATTTGTACACGGATTTTTAAATGATTTAATTTCGGATCTCATTTGTTAATTTTCAACGAAATATAATCACTGGGACTAGTGAAAATATGGTATTACTTAATTATGTGGTATTCATAGTCTACAATTACACAATAATGCAATTTTTCTGAAAAAGTCAACAAACTCCAACAGTATTTTTGGAATTATATTTGAATTCAATTTATTTACAACGATTTTCATAAGACTGTCATACATATGTTTTTCTTAATTTGTGAAGATTTTTCTATAACATTTTCTAGAGAAATTAAAAAATATTGTTTAGGCAAGACTGCACTCAATTTCAGTGGAACTACACTTCATGACAAGGCAAAACAATATTCGCAAGAATTCGTGTGAAGTCTGAAGTGTAGGTAATTAGGCCGCAGTGTAGTTCCATCGAGTGCGGTCTAGTCTAACCTTTATTGCTAAAACTATTCACCCCTATTTCGAGTTGCGATTGTTGATTGATAGTTGATAAACATTGAAATTCGATATTAAACCACCCAACCGAAAAAAGTTTTGGTCATTGTGAATAATGCAGACCATTGTGAATTATAAAAAAATTGACAACTATCAATGAAAAGTTGATTAAATATTCAGTAAATTGAGTTCTTAAAAATCCAAAATGTCAATATTTATCAACTATCAATCAACAATCACAACTCGCAATAGGGGTGATTGTGTACATAGGTAAAGTTAGTTATAAAACATACAGGCTCTCCCAAACCAACGCGGAACATTCGCTATACAGGCGGAATCATTCACAATGATAACAAAAATGACAAATAAACAATGCTAAACAACAACAAAAACTGCCGCCGAGTCGGCGAAAGCGGCACATTCACGTTGGTTAGGGAGAGCCTTACTAAGAAATTTTCAATTTTCTTTATAAATAAATTATATTTATTTATATATTATATATTTTTCAATATTTTGGCTGAATAATTTAATACAGTAGCTTACCAACCAACGCTTATTAAGTTAATTGATTTATTGTTTTGGTAACAGAAATAAAAGCATGGATACTAAAATAAATAGCTTTTTCAAATATATTCTGTATTTTCAATTTAATTTCTAATCTTTCTTATTGTTTATAGTCTGAGCGTACCTTACTTACAAAAATTCATCTCCACTCCATGCGATTGTGGACTGAATTTAAGTGTAAGCGAACCTTAGGAAATTGGAAAATAAGCGAATGGAACCATATGGAACTTTTTGCAGTAGGTACTTCATTTTCATTCAGTTTCGGTCTTTAGAACGATTAGTATTGAAATATTTGATTGATTGTTTCAAAGCTATGTTTAATTCCCATTCTATATCATCTCATTTGAATGAGAATAAGTTGGATGAACGAAACATATTTCTTTTCTTTTCCTTTGAAACGAAAGACAGCTGGATGAAACGATTGACATTGAGAACGATTGATTTGGTTTACTGCGATTGCAATCACTCAATCTTTTTGATGAACGGGTCATAAAGACCGAATCAATCACGATTGACACAGGTCTATCTTGATTAAGTTCGTGGCAGGTTATGATGCTGCAGCCCGCATGTTGGTCTGTTGCATTGAATGTAATGTATTTGTATTTTGTATGGAATGACCAGTGGCGTCGGTCAGGGGTTCTAGTGTTTAGTGTAATGTTTCATTACAAGTTCAGAGATTTCAAAGCAGCTTGGATATCTGAGAAGATACGGATATCCGAGGTTGATATCACGTTTTCCTTGAGCCAAGACAAAACTTCCTTTATCGCCAAAAGTTCCGCCTGAAACACGCTCCAATGGTCAGGGAGACGAAATGAGGGACTTAAATTTAGTCTACCTGAGTACACACCTCAGCGAACCCCATCTTCGGTTTTGAACCGTCCGTATAAAAATGAATCGACTCTTCTTCCAAAAATGCCACATCCTCCCATGTGGATCTGGAGGGTACGGCAACTTGAAAGTTTTTGTCGAAACGGAATTGTGGTATGGTGTAGTCAATTATACTTCGAAGTGAACCGCATGAGTTCAGAATAGCTGAGTGGCCTATTTATTGATCCACTGTGAAGAGGCTTTAAGACGGATTGCCGTACTTGCTGCCGTTTGTTTACTGAATATATCGAGGGGTGTCAGATAGAGAAGAGTATCCAGTGCAGCGGAGGGAGTAGAGTGCCCCACTTATGCACATAAAAGCTGGTATATGGACTTTACTTAGTTTATCGCGTTTAATCGCTTTATCCAGAGCAGTCCACCATTGTGCCACCCCGTATGTTAGAATTGGTCTGATTACCGATATGTATAGCCAGTGAGTAACGCGTAGTTAAAAACCCCATTTATTATCAATGGCTTTTTTACAGGAGAAAAGGGCCACTGTGGCCTTTTTGATTCATTCTTGTATGTTAGGTTTCCAGCTTAACTTTTTATCTAAAATTAGCGGAAACACCCGGCGTTGCCCGGGTCCCTTTTGATAAAGGATAGTTTGTTAACAAATCTTGAAAAAAAAATTTCCCGTGCAAAATAGTTTTCCTTGAAAATATTTCTGCTGTCGTGAATATCTCTGAAATAAATTCGATGAATTGACCGCCCGATTCCCCAGAAAACTTATTCTCGACATCAATAAATTTTCAACATCATTCATGTTCTCAATTTTCAAAGGGTAAAAATATTGTGCAAGTGTTAATTATTATAAATATAAAAGCTTATTCACGTACTTCTAAATATCTATGCTAAAGACACCTACTTGTAAGAAAATATTTGAAAAATTTGTATGGTTTGCTATCTCGCCCCAACTATCAACTGTCAAAGCAAAAGGTGTGATTTTTCGGATTTTTGACATTTCACCATCATCACTGTCAACTGTCAAGTGCGATTTTTTTGGTTTCCACTGGACTTAGATTGCAAAATCCACCTCCTCAATCGATTGGCGCTCTCAGATCTTGACATTTCGACACCTTTCAAATTGAAAAGTGAAATTTCTTATTTTCTGTTGGTGCTAAAGTGCTGGCCGAGACATAAGGTAATAAAACCCTCCTTAATCGATTGGTGCCCTTAGATTTTGACATTTCCACACACGACCTGCAACGCACAGAAGACACGACCTGCAACGCACAGAAGAGAGGAGCTGTAATACGGCAGTTTTTGCTCTTATAGCATTGCTGTTACCATTTTTGTTATACATGTGAATGATTTACTCTACGGAGCGAATGTTTCTCACTGATTTGGGAGATTGTGAAAGAATTCGCCGTGTTGATATCAGCATAACTAAATTTTTACCGACCATGTAAATCAAACATGATTGGTTAAGGTTTTACCTTCCACCACAATCCAATCAACAACCAGCGCATTTTTACTTACTTGAGAATTATATCATGCCATTCATTAGCCTTTCATCACTACTTATTATATTTTCCAACATTCTTACATTCACTTACACATTCAACAAAAACCAGGCAAAAAACTCATACGCACTTGAAACGTCAAATCTCATACCTAAGCTTTGTACAACGCTCATGTCTTGTTCAAAAAGTTATATTTTTCGCCATGTCGGTCGCTGCATGTGGACATAGATTTTTCGGACTCCATTGAATTTTTTCTGGACATGTTCATAATCCTGCCATCTGTTTAATCGAATCAGTCTTTAAAGTTGTATGGTTTTCTATTAATATTTTGAATGTATTTAAATAGTGAGACAACGACCTTTCCAAAGACATCTAAATTTTGAAATTCGAATAAGTACTTTCCGATTTATATCCCATTTTATGCAGATAAATTGACAATTTTGAATTTTTTTCTGGATTTTATCTGTAAAAAATATTTCTAATGCAAAATTTTAATATTTGAAATTATTTTGTGAAGCTTGAGAGCAACGCACAGTTATGTTTTGTATCCATGATCCATTTTGGGTTTTGTTTGGTAAATAAATCAATAAAGCTAATTCTGGAGTGGCTTTTGTTGAAATGATCACTTAATATTTATTAGCAATATTTTAGAAGAGGATTAGAGCAATTGGTGCGTTCGTTTTGTTTTTCAAAATTTATCAATTTTGTATTAACTTTTGCTTTAAAAGTACCAAAAATAAAATTAATTTTTCATTAAATCACATTTTTAATATGATTTTTTTTAAGATTTTGCAAACATTTTAACACACAAATTTAGATTATAAATTTCTAGCGTAGTCTAAATCATTTGTTAGTTTCATTTGTTATGAACTATCAGGCATTACTAAAGTTTGAAGCCTCTAAATTTGGCTAAATGGAGCTTTATTGTGATTTATCTCATTAAATTGTCCCTACTTTTTTTCCTTTAGATTTACAAAAATAAAATTTCTAACATATTTGTAGAAGAATGTAACACCTATAATTGTGTGTTATTAGTTTTTCAAAATTTATAAATTTTTCACTAACTATTGGATTTTTGCAAAATTTTTCTTTCAATTATGTTTAAAAATCCATATTAAAGCTTACGGTTATCGTAGGAATATGTTTTATATACCAAAATAATTGTTGATTGGTATAAATTATTATTAAATTTAAATTTCGATAATGGGTTACATAAAAAAATATAATATTCACTATTTAATCAAAATAATGCAATTTTATCTGTTCAACCGTACAAGTCTTTAAATTTATATTGTTGTATATTAATATTTTGCTTGTATTAAAATAGTGAGACAATGACCTTTCCATAGACATCTAAATTTTGAAATTCTGATAAGTACTTTTTGATTTATAGCCAATTTTATGCAGACAAATTGACAATTTTAAATTTTTTTTTCTGGATTTTATCTGTAAAAAATATTTCTTATGTAAAATTTTAATATTTGGAATTATTTTGTGAAGCTTGTGAGCAACGCACAGTTATGTTTAATATATCAACATTTTTATTAGGCCTTCAAGATTTATAATTTTTAAATTTAAAAATATTTTATGGGCGTGGTGAAAATATAAAAATAAAAGTCGTTGAAAAAGCATGATCGATTCTGCATTTTTTTTGGTAAATAAATCAATAAAACTAATTTTAGAGTAGCTTTTGTTGTAATAATCACTTAACTTTTACTAATAATATTTAAGAAGAGGATTAGATCAATTGGTGTGTTGGTTTTGTTTTTTAAAATGTATCAATTTTGTATTAAATTTTGAACTGAAAGTACCAAAAATAGAATTAATTTTTCACTAAATCACATTTTTTGTATGAATTTTTTCTAAGATTTTGCAAAACCTTTAACACAGCAATTTAGATTATATATTTCTACCTCAAATTCATGTATCAATTGTTATGAACTATTAAGTATTACTCAAGTTTGAAACCTCTTTAAATTGGCTAAATGGAGCTTTATTGTGATTTATCTCATTAAATTGCCCCTACTTTTTTTCACTTTAGATTTACAAATATAAAATTACTAAAATATTTGTAGAGGAATGTAACACTTTTAATTGTGTCATTAGTTTTGCAAAATTTTTAAATTTTTCATTAACTTTTAACAATTTTCTAAGAAAATACACTCAAAAGGTATGAATTTTTTGCATTATGGAAAATTCTTTCTCTTTTATCAATTTATTCTGTAATGAAAGTGAATTATTTTTTTTTTTATAATTTTCTATGTTTTATAGCCTTTCATTTGATACCTCATTTATAAATATCAAAAAAGTATTACCCATGTTATGGCCATTTACAGGTATTTTACGTATATTTTAGCAAAAAGAAAAAAAATTATCGACGACTGGATTTTTGCAAAATTTTTCTTTCAGTTATGTTTAAAAATCCATATTAGAGCTTTTGGTTATCGTAGAAATATGTTTTATATACCAAAACAATTGCTGATTCGTATCGATTATTACAAAATTTAAGTTTTGATAATCGGTTAAATAAAAAGTAACAATATTCACTATTTAGTCAAAATAATGCTATTTTATCTGTTTAAGCGTATTAGTCTTTAAAATTGTATGGACGTCTATTAATGTTTTGTATGTATTTAAATAGTGAGACAATGACCTTTCCATCGACATCTTAATTTTGAAATTCGAATTCGTACTTTCCGATTTATAGCCAATTTTATGCAGACAAATTGACAATTTTAAAATTTTTTTCTGGATTTTATCTGTAAAAAATATTTCTAATGTAAAATTTTAATATTTGAAATTATTTTGTGCAGCTTGTGAGCAAAGCGCATTTATTTTTTATATATCAAAATTTTTATCAGATTTTCAGGATTTATAATTTTTGAATTTGAAAATATTTTATGGGCGTGGTGAAATTATAAAAATAAAATTCGTTGAAAAGGCATGATTTTTTGGTAAATAAATCAATAAAACTAATTTTAGAGTGGTTTTTGTTGAAATAATCACTAAACATTTATTAGCAATATTTTAGAAGAGGATTAGAGCAATTTGTGTGTTAGTTTTTTTTTCAAAATTTATCAATTTTTTATTAACTTTTGCATTTAAAGTACCAAAAATTGAATTGATTTTTCACTAAATCACATTTTTAGTATGAATTTTTTTAAGATTTTGCAAAAATTTTAACACTGGAATTTATATTATAAATTTTTACCTTAAATTCATGTATCATTTGTTATGAACTATTAAGTATAACTCAAGTTTTAAACCTCTTAATTTGGCTAAATGGAGCTTTTTTGTGATTTATTTTATTAAATTGCCCCTACTTTTTTCCCGTTAGATTTACAAATACAAAATTATCACATATTTATAGAAGAAAGCTACACCTATAAATGTGCATCCTTTGTTTTTTTCAAAAATATAAATGTTTGATTAACTTTTGAATTTAAAGTACGAAAAATTAAGTTGATTTTTCATTAAAACGCATTTTTAATACACATTTTTTTAATATTTTGCAATAATTTTTACACACAAATTTAAGTTATAAATTTCTATCTAAATTTCATGTATCATTTATTATGAACTATTAACTTTGAAACCTCTAAAGTTGTCTAGACGTAGCTTTTTTTGTGATTTATTTATTAAATTACCCCTACTTTTTTCCCGTTAGATTTAGAAATACAAAGTAATTCACATATTTATAGAAGAAGGTTACACCTATAAACGTGCATCATTAGCTTTTTGAAATTAAAAAAAAAATTTATCAAGTTTTGAATTTAATATATGTAATATAAATTGGACGGGTCACTTACACACCCTTTTAGTATGAAATTTTTCACCCCCCCTCAATAGTTTTTATACACAAATTTAGCCACATCACATAGCTTAATTCTGAGATCAAAACTTTAATAATCGTCTGAGTAGAAATGATTTTTTATATTTAAAGAACTCCAATTAGAAATTCAATTAAGATAACGGTGCTCTCCACTGGTAGACGATTGTTGACAATGAACAAAGCGGAGCATTTCCATGGATTTTATTCGATTTTTTATGAATTTTAAAGATCAATTTTGACGCTAATATAGGAGGTAGATAAAAAAGTGAGGAATCAAATAAATTGCTATTCTATTGAAATTAAATATAAGAAAAAACTAAATCAATCCATGCACACTCCCACATGTTATTAAGTAATATGTGTGAACAATATTATATTGTGAATTTCTCAGCTCAACGGTACAATAGGAATATATTTTTTTGTATACTAGTTCCTAGGATATATAGTTATAATTCGTTAGAACATTGCAAACCTCTACGACTTTTAGTTAAAAATATATTAATAAAAAACCAAAAAAATAAATTTCTTATAGGCAACATTTTTGTATTACTGTTAAAGATTTCTAAGAAAATTAAAATTTTTTTTTTTAGAAGCTATCTATCGGATAGCAGGGGGATAGACATTGTTGGTGCCATAAAAAAATAAGACCCATATAAATTAAGACCTAGATATTCAGAAAATGTTAATGGAATACCTTAAATGGTGGGAGGATCTATATTGGGAATTTTATATTTCCTGGAAAAGATGACAAGTACGGTTTTGTGAGGGTTAACACCCAATCCGCACCGCTCTGCCCAGTTTGTTAGCTTGTTCAAAGCATTATGTAAGAGTTCCTTCAAGACAATAGGATGCTTTCCTTATACGGCAATAGCAATGTCGTACACATATTCAATCACTCTGTAACTCTCTGCTTCCAGAGAAATTAGAAATTAAAAATTCCAAAGGAGGAGGGACAAGACACCACCATGCGGGGGTCCTCTACTGACCGGACCGCTCTACTCGTAGAAAATCCACCGAGTTTTGATTGATAATCCTGCTAGTAAGCATTTGATTTATCATTTCACCAAGCGAACTTTCTACCTTCAGATATGACAGCGAAGATGTGATTACAGATGTGTCGACATTGTTAAAAGCACCTTCTATAAGCTTGTATACAGTGCTTTTGAACGAAAAAAAAAATAGTGGTGAGAAATATTTTTTTTAACATCTGGGGTGAAACGAAAAATGACTTCTTTTTTTTTGCACAAAACAATGTCACTGACATTGTTTTGCGCGAAAAATGTTCGTGGGGAGCAGTAGTGAGTACAAATTTGTTTGTCAGGGTTGGTTCACAGCTCGATAAAAAAAAATTAAACGTCAAACTTTTTTTTCGCCAAAATCTTTCCCATAAGAAATGCATGTAGTTTTTTTTTTTTTTTTTTTGAGGAACTGTATACTGGGCTATATCTAAGAAAGCAACCAATGTGTATTCTTTATGATGGAGGGAATATTCGATGGTATGAACTAACGTGTGGAGAGCCGTTTCCACCGACCTTCCTTTGCAGTAAGCATGTTGAGCCTGAGATAGGAGTCTCGTATCAATGACTGATCTTAATCAATCAATCGTTCAAAAGTTTTTAGAAGGAATGATGATACGCTTATAGGTCTGAGATCTTTTAGGTTTACATGAGAGCATTTGCCAGCTTTTGGTATGAAAACAACTTTGACTTCTCTTCATACAGTAGAAAATAGACCAGATTCAGGCAACCATTAAATATGACTTCTAAAATCGTTGTATGATGCCGTCTGGTCCTGAAGCCTTGTATGAATGGAAGCTGTTGAGCGCACATTGTAATTTTTCTCTTGCTATCAAACCTTGTGAAAAAGTTATATTACCGTTAATCTTATGCAGGACTGTAGTATTCTCTATTTGTGAGCTACTTGGAAAGTGAGTGTCTAGTAGCAGGTTAAGGGTTTCTTGCATGAGTGGGTCCAGGAGCCATCTGCAAATTTCAGACAGTTCAGACAGCACACCGGATTTGTTAAGAGGATTTTCCTCATCTTGACGCCACACAATGTTGTTGGCACACATTGAAGCTCATAAAATTCTACACAAAAAAGATAACAACGCTTTTTTTAGTTAGTGACAGATTTGGAGAAAAACGGTCGAAAACATTTGGGTGCAATTTAGTCAACAAAATTTAATTGGACGATATTAATAATTGTTTTTGACAGCTGAGTTTTGACGTGTGTAGTTGGTTTAAAATTTAGCTCTATATTTCTTGATTTAAAAGTATTTTATTTTGTCAAAGTTATTATTTTTGATTTAAAAGAAATCGGAATTAATTTGGTCCATTGCTTATTCATTTGCTGAAGGTGAGAGAGCTTAATTATTTAAAACTCGGCAAGATTAAACAATGGTTGGTGGAAAGAATCAATGAATTCCTGGTAAGCCAATTTAAATGTCTTAATTGCAAATACGATGGCATCGCTCCTGGATGAAAAACTCAAATTCCTGCCTACCAAGGCTGATTTAAAAGGAATCGAGCATAAGATTGAGAATCAGAAAATGAGTCATTGCATCAACAGTTAAAGCTCGTTGAAGCAAAGTGGACCTTCCTCGAACGTCATGTTGAATTTTTGGAATCCAAATCAAATGAAAAAAAACATTGTGATCCATATTCCCGTGAATAACCCTCGTTTGAACCTTAACCCGGCTGAAGAGGCAAAAAAAATATGTCTGGATTTATTACAGTGTGATAACCCAGCATTAATTACATCAGTACGCACTTTAAACACAAAAACCACAACATTTACAGATGTCATTGTGGAAATGCGTAACAGAGAACACGTTGGACATATCTTAAAAGCATCAAGTAAATTAAAGGGAACCGGTGTATCATTACATCGTGATTATCCAGCGGCAGCTCGACAGAGAAGAAGACGTTTACATAATCTCAATAATGAAATCCGAAATAAAAATGTAAAAACGCAGACTCTCGGACACCAGCTTAAAGTGGGTGATCACTTTTCTTATTATGACAGCAACAATAACTTGATGTGCGATGATGGTCAAAACGGAATGTCATTGATGAAACAAATCACTGGGTTCCCACTTTATGTTTAACTGTATTAAACAAAATGTAGTATTAAACAATAAAGTAGAATTATTTAATGTTAGAATTTTATCTTATAATGTGCATGGTTTGAGTAGTAAGAACCTTTTTTCTGATTTTTTTAATTACGTTAATCAATTTGATATTATACTATTATACGAAACTTTAGTTACAGTAGAAAAATTAAGCAATTTTGGAAGAGTATTTTTAAACTATAAATTTTAATGGATTCCTGCATCTAAAACCCAAAATCGTGGCAGAGCTAGTGGGGGCTGTTATTTTGGTTTTAAAAAAGATCTGTTAAACAAAGGCATTGATTGTGTTTTACAGAGGTAAAATAATCTTATGCTTCTGGATCTCCAATTTGATAATGAAAGCTTCAAGATTTACCCAGCTTATCTAAACTGTACCAATTGGGAAGAAGACTATGTTCACTTAGATGAATTGATGTCACTTTCTCATAATCCAAATATTATGGTAAAAGGAGACCTAAACGAAAGAATAAGAGCGGAAGAGGGAACATGCAATGCTGCAGCTGGCATTATTCGACGATCGAAAGACAAAATCTCTAATGCAAGAGGAAGGAAACTGCTAGATTTATGTGATTCTTTTGGACTGAGAATAATAAATGGAACGAGTTCTGGCGATCCGAATGGCGAATTTACATTTATTAGCGGGCAAGGTACTTCAGTAGTTGATTATTGCTTAATGGGAGGAAACTGGAATAAATGTGTTGTAGATTACTTACTTACTCCGACCACTTACCTATTGTGGTATCTTTTGGACACATAGTTGAACTAGCGGCTGAAAATCGCGTCCTTGTGCCTCTCCCTGAGTTGAAATTGTTAGATATTCTAGACACAAACCACACGTATTGGTATCTAGTGTAAATAATACCTTAACTTCTTTAAACTGCCATTTGAATTGAGACAGTGGAATAAATATATCATATTGAATTATCAAAGCACGAGGTCGTTTTCTTTCTTTTTGGTTATACACCAAAATTCTACTTGGACTGCATTCTTGGGGTACATATAGAACATTGGCGACGATGATTATAAAGATTGAGGAAAATCTTTACCATGGCCGAAACTACGCAACAAATTTTACGAGAATTAACCACAGCTCTACAGAGATTACAAAATTCACCAAGTTCACCCAACCTACACTTCGACCCAAGAACAAGAACGAAGAAGCATTCCCTAACTACATCAAAAGATTAGAGAATTACCTCGCATTAAAAAACATTACGGATGGAACAAAAAAGAGGCAAGTATTGTTGATAAACTGCAGAGGAGCTAAATACTACCAATTACTCTCGAATTTGACAGCACCAGAACAACCAGAGGCGAAGACGTACGAGGACTTAATTAAAACTCTCAAAGATCACCTTAGTCCCAAGCGGAACGAGATAACCGAGCAGCATAAGTTTCTGCTTAGGCTTGAACATGAAGGGGAGGCGGTAGCCAATTATTTGGCAGATTTGAAGAAACTTAGCGTCTACTGCAATTTTGAATGTGACTCATGCAAGAAATCTACACTAAATACACATCTCAGGTCTCAATGTATACGGGGACTCAGAGACTCGGATATCAAGGAAAGACTTCTACAAAAAACGAATATTTCTCTGGAAAAGACAAAACAAAGGGCTTTGGCGATGGAGGCATCAAAATTGGAAAGCCGTGCCATGCACATCGTTCGCCAGCTCCAATTCAAAGCAACTCCACATAAGAAGACAGGCCATACATCAATAACATCAAATACAAATTTACATAAAGTTTATAACAACAAAAATAATAAAAATAATAAAATGATTTGTTACAGATGCGGCAAATAAAACCATATGGCAAACAATTGCAAGGCGAATAACCTACATTGTACTTTATGTCGCAGAAGAGGTCACGTGTCTTCCGTATGTATGAAATCCAGATCATCGACCAGAGAGGCAAATACCTTAGAAATTACCCAGGGTGCTGCTGATAATATTCATGAAATCAACGTTCTGGATTTGACGGAAGATGGAGAACAAAGCATACATTCAATTGAATTACACCAAAGATTGGTCTAAACAGGTGGCCTTGGTTAGTTCTATGTGACAGTGACAATTAATAATAAGCCTTTTGAGATGGAATTTGATACCGGGGCAGCGATCTCTGTAGTAAACTACGAAACATTTAAGATGCATTGGCCAAATGCTAAAATCTTGCCTACAGTTGTCATGCTTAAGACTTACAATCATGAAATATTTCCTGCATATGGGAAAGCAGAAGTACAAGTTCAGTATAAGGATCAGAAAACAAATTGCACTTTGTATATCGTCGGGGGCAAATTCGATACAATTATGGGGCGCGAATGGGTCCATAAGCTCAAATTACTTAATGCAGCAGTTTTTTGAGAAATATATTGATGTTTTTAGACAGGAAATTGGAAGCATACTAAAAATAAAAGGTATTTTAAAACTACGTGACGGTGCTACTCCAACTTTTATTAAACCCAGATCAGTTCCATATGCAATTCGTCCCTTAATTGAATGTGAGTTGGACAGATTAGAGAAATGTGGTATTATTGATAAAATTGCACACTCTGATTGGGGGAAACCGGTAGTTCCCGTCATCAAGCCTGATAAGTCCATTCGGTTATGTGCGGACTATAAAGCTACACTTAATAAGTATTTAGTCAACGATGGTTATCCAATCCACAAGATAGAAGATCTATTTCAAAAATTAAAGGATGGAAAATATTATTGTACCTTTGATATACACAAAGCCTATTTACACCTCAACATGACAGAGGATAGTGCACTGTTACAGACAATAAGTACTATAAAGGGTCTGTACCGAGTAAATAAGTTAATGTTTGGATTGAAAACTGCGCCTGACATATGGCAAAGGTTTATGGACGAGAATATCATCAATGACCTTGAAGGTACTTCATGTTTTATTGATGATATTATTGTAGTGGCTAGGTCGATATCGGAACTTTTTCATAGATGCATGCGAGTACTTGACAAGTTACAAAAGTTTGATCTACATTTGAACAAATCGAAGTACAAATTGTTTGAGAAGAGCGTCACTTACCTCGGCCACAAAATCGACAAAGAAGGTTTACACAAGACTTCAGAAAAAGTAGAAGCGATATCGAAAATAAAAACTCCATCAGATCTAAACAAATTACGATATTTCCTGGGAATGGTAAACTATTACCATAAGTTCATTCCGGATCTCTCCACTAAACTACACCCCCTCTACATGCTTCTGGGGAAGGAACAAAGGTTTAACTGGAAAAATGAGTGTCAGCAAGCGTTTGAGAACTTAAAGGAAGAGATGATGAGCGATAACGTTTTAATTCCGTTCAATGAAGATCTCCCACTTATTTAAGCTACTGATGCGTCTCCAGTTGGATTGTCAGCGAACGTCCGATTGCCTTTGCGTCTAGAAGTTTAACGAAGTCAGAAGCAAATTACAGTCAGTTAGACAAAGAGGCTACTGCAATTTATTGGGGATCACACAAATTTTTTAATTACTGCTATGGGCGTGAGTTTACGCTTATTACAGATAACCGGCCGTTAACTGCAATATTTCACCCAAATAAACATTAACCCTTGCTCACAGCGCAACGATTGTTGCATTATGTACAGTTTCTCAGCGGATTTAATTATAATATTAAATATAAAAGTTCTAAAGATAATATTAATGCTGATTTTCTTTCCAGAAATCCGTTAACTACTCAAGATTACAAAATTGGTGGTGAAACATATGAAATATTTCAGCTTTGGGATAAATACTTACACCTTACAAACTCGGACGTATCTAAAGAAACGAAACGGGATAAGGAATTGTCCTCACTTTGGATTCTTTTACAGACAGGAGCAAGTTTGAAGGCCACACCATACAAACAAATGGAGAGCGAACTTATGATAAATGAAGGCTGTATTTACCGTGGACTACGAATTATAATTCCCCATACAATGCGAACACGGGTTCTAAATGAGTTGCATGCAGCGCACATCGGTATCGTAAAAATGAAAGCTTTGGCTAGAAGCTACTGCTATTGGACTGGAATTGACCGCGACATCGAGGATTTAGTGAAAAGCTGCCGGGACTGCGCCAAAGTTCTGAATGAACCAGCAAAGATGCCATCACACCCGTGGGAAATTCCAGCCCAACCTTGGCAACGATTACATATCGATTTCGCGGGACCATTCATGGAACGATATTTCTTTATTTTGGTGGACGCAAAAACGAAGTGGTTGGAAGTTTTCCCCATGAATCGGATCACAAGTTTTTACACCATTCGAGCGATGAGAGAAATTTTTGCCAGTTTCGGGATTCCTCAGACTATTGTGTCCGATAATGGAACAAATTTCAGGTCGAAAGAATTTCAAGAATTTATAAAGTCCAACAGCATTTGTCATAAGTTCAATTCACCAGCGCATCCAGCAAAGAACGGACAAGCCAAGAGGTTTGTTCAGATCCTGAAAAAGGGATTACGATCGGCAATGAATGATACTGGTGATCTACATACAAAATTACAACGACTACTTATGCAATATCGTAAGACAGAAAGCTCAGCTACAGGCAAAAGTCCAGCGGAGATGATGCAGATGAATTCAATCTTCGCACCAGGATGGACTTGTTGTTAACCAGCCCAACCCAGACGAGAGAAATCGAAGATTGTAAACGGCACTTTGAAATCGGAGACTCAGTTCAGGTCCGTTATTACCAGAATAAGGAGTGCAAGTGGAAGTTTGGCAGAGTAACGGACAAGGTCGGTCATTTACATTACATAGTAGATGTAGATGGAACTCCATTCCGAAGGCATATTGACCAAATGAGATCGACGAACGTTGAAGGTGATACTCTTGATAATATTACAATTTTTTTTTCACAGATCCTCAACCCACAAAGGAGCACGTTAAGTCGGACGAGAAGGAAGATTCCTTAGTTGCAAAAATTGATGGACAGTTAACACAGCAACCAAGTAATGCGGCAGCTGTTTCACAGCAGTCGACACCAGAAGCAATACCAACTTCTCCGTCAGTGGTGACTGATCATCTACCTAATCTTGCAACAACTAATGAACCTGGAGACGGATATCCCAAGCAACAGTTTGAACAGAGGAAGTCTAGCAGGATACGTCGTCAAGTGGTTCCCTACCAACACAAACCTTAATGGGGGAAGACTGTTAGATATTCTAGACACAAACCACGCATATTGGTATCTAGTGTAAATAATACCTTAACTTCTTTGAAATGTCATTTGAATTGAGACAGTGGAATAAATATATCATATTGAATTATCAAAGCACGAGGTCGTTTTCTTTCTTTTTGGTTATACACCAAAATTCTACTTGGACTGCATTCTTGGGGTACATATAGAACAGAAATGGTTGGATTTTTTGGGTGACAGCTATAGAACGATACTAAATATGGAACTAGTGAAACAAGATGTAGTAGATTTTCGGACCCTCGAAATAGTTATTAAAGATGCTGGGTACAGACCTACCCCTAATAATAAATCTCAAGCTACACCAAGGTTTGATACTAACTGCGTTAAAGCAAGAAATCAATCTCTTAAATGGCTCAAACTCTTCCGTGAAAATAACTCATTGCTTTTCAAACACTATTATCTGGAAGACGGTATAAAAATATTTGTAAGGAAAAGAAGAAAAAACACTTTGAAGCTGAAGCTATGAAGTTAGCATCCTGCAAGAATTCAAAGGAATTTTGGAAACTAGCAAGAAAACTGAATGGAATAGTAATCGTTATCAATAATAATCATAGTCCAGAAGTTCTTCGTTCCTATTTTGATGGTTTACTGAATCCCATGGAATATTTGGTATCATTTCAGTATGCCACTCCTGGATTTCAAAATGCATTGCTTGATTCGGTAATCACAAATTCTGAAATTATCCATGTGCTAAATACCCTGAAGGACGGGAAAGCCCCCGGTGCAGATTCAATCCGGACAGAGTTTTATAAACATGGAACAAACATGCTAATTTCTTCACTTCTTCAATTATTTAACGAAATTATGGAATCGGGAAGCATTCCTCCAAGTTTTAAAGACACCCCTATTATTCCCATCCACAAAAAAGGAAACACGTCCGACCCTGAAAATTATCGTGGCATCTCGTTGTTGAATGCTTTCTACAAAATCTTTACGGCATTGTTGAAAAACCGTCTTACCGAATGGATAGAACAAGAAAATCTTATTAATGAATTCCAGGCTGGCTTTAGAGCAGGATACTCCACCCTTGATCAAATTTTTGTTCTTAAGAGTATTGCAGAATCGTTCCAGAAGCAAAATAAGAAGTTATATGCTTTCTTCGTGGATTTCAAAGCCGCATTTAATTCAATAGACCGTAATTTATTGTTTTACAAGCTTTTTCAAAAAGGAATGTGACTTAAGTTCGGAAGAATACTTCAAAATCTGTATTTGGAGACCCGTGCTGCAGTGTGGACTGGTGAAGTAATGTCAGACTGGTTTGAGACTAAATCAGGTGTTAAACAGGGATGTGCGTTAAGCCCAGATCTCTTTCCGCTCTTCATTAACGATTTGCTGGATGATCTTCCTGGAGGGGTAATGTATGCTGACACTACCATTAAGGGTCTCATGTTTGCGGATGATGTTGTCCTGCTATCCAGTTCTCCGGAATCCTTGCAGTTAATGATTAACCGCCTTCATGACTATTGCAAACTCTGGAACCTCGTAGTTAATCGCGAAAAGTCAAAAATCATGATATTTAAGAAAGGTGGTGGAAGGCGATGTAAAAATGAAAAATGGCATTACGACGGTGTGGAATTAGAGCTAGTGGTTGAATATAAGTATTTGGGTGTGCTTTTGTCTAAGAACCTTAGTATGAATAAGCACCTGCTGGAGAAATTGTCGAAGGCCAAGAACGCAGTCAACGCAACCTGGAAACGTTGTTTTGCTAACCAATCCATTTCTCACAGCAACAAATATAAAGTTTTCGAGGCAGTTGCAGAATCAGTTATGTTATACGCTGCACATATATGGGGTTACAAACCGTACGATTCAGTAGAAAAACTTCTAAGATACTATATCAAACGAATTTTTGATCCCCCATCTAATACACCAAACTATATGCTTATGATCGAAACAGGTATTTCTCCCTTGTCTGTAAGAACCTTAAGCTACACGTCGATTGTATCCTGAAAGTAATGAATATGTCAGATGAACGTCTCCCGAAAAAAAATAGCTTTAAAAACCATGGCTAATAAATCTAGCTGGTATGCAGAATGGTTGGATTTGGCTCTTCAGTGTGGCAAAGAAGTTGACTTAAGGATCGAAAACACTCTTAACTGGAAATCAGTTTTATACAAATTAATTGGAAGTGTGGATGAACTATATGCATCTAAATACAGAGAGGAAGCTGAAGCATCAGTACATAGATCAATTTATAATCGCTTGAACCACAATCTGCTAGAGAAAAACTATTTCGATGATAAAAATAGTGTCCACAAAATATCAATGATGATGAAGTTAAGAGGAGCGCTTTTGAACCTCAACTACATTCCACATAGGGATAACCTACCGTGTATATGCGAACTGTGTAACCTAGCTGAAAGAGAAGATGTTATGCACTTCATGGGAAAATATCCAATTCCTTGTGAAACGCGTGAAGATGTGTACCTTACGGATACTGAATGTATAAATGTTTTAAACGAGCTTGATGTTGAAATATTGTTTAGCTTCTCCAAAATTGCTTTTAACTATAGGAGTAAAATAATGAGTGATAACTTTTAATATATAATTTTAGAAAAAATATGTTTATGTATATGTACCTCTAAAAAACTTTTATTTTATTCCAAAATATATGAGTCGTTGAATGAATTATTATAATTGTCAACCCGGCAGACGGCAAATGCCAAGCCTAAATGTTTTTGTAAAAAAAAAATTTGTAAGCTGTAAATCATTTTGATCGAATAAAAACCAAATAATAATAATAATAAAATTATATTTTTGGATGGGGATTTTTGTTGGGCTATGTTTAGAAACATATTTTCTATTAAAGGACGAAGTTTTAAAAGTGGTACCGGAAAGGAAATGCCGCCATCTTTGAAAATTTAATTTCTTTTATTTTGCTTAGTAACTCCAGAGAAGTTTATTTTTTTCACAAAATGATCTATAAACAACTTAAAGAAAGTACAATATATCTACAAAATGACACATTCACGACCTCTATACGCATTAGTCCAGGAAAATTAGTCAAAATAAGGTACACATTCCGGAATAAATCCCAGAAATCTGAATTTTGGTATACACGTTCTTGGAGCCTTTCTTAATAAGCCCAGAAAGTTCCAACTTGATATGTTGGGTGCTAGCTTTCTGATTTTTATAACGGTAAAAAGACAAAAAAAAATCGTTTTTTTTTTTTCCAAAAAAATAATATATCTCCATTTCTAACGGTTTTTAGTCCAAAACACTTAAGTTTAAAATTAAAGAACATACAATTTATAATAAAAAAAAGTTCACCGAACTTAACTTATAGCTATAACCGTTTCTGAGTTATTAAGCGATAAAAATTTAATATTTCTTCTATTTTTGTTTTCCCATTTATTCTCGTTCAAAGTCTTTTTGTAGTGCAAATAGGTCAAATTTTTGAAAACATTTGAATCCAAAGTTAATACATTATGTAACACCATATAAGAAAACATTATTATTTTTTTCTGAAAAACAACGCGTCGGCCGAGAATTATACAGTGTTCTAAACGCCATTTTTACGAAAAAATGAGTTATGGGTACTATTGAATTCCTATTTTAAAGCGCTTTCGAATGAGTCCATGGGTTTGCACCTTAATTCACCCTATAAAACGTAAAACGCAAAAAACCAAAGTTCTATAAACAAAAATGTAGTTATTTTGAGAATTATACGGTTCTATGTAGCAAAATTGGCTGATAGAACTTTGTTATTCTCTTCGCGGTCATTAAGAAAATTACTCATTTTCTTACGGACATAGAACTTTGTGTTCCTTAATTTTGCAGATAGAACCTTATAAATTGTTTGCCAAAAACACAACATAGGTGTATGTTGAGCAATATTTGTTACCACTCAAAGTGGAATCTGTTAACCTTACGTAAGGTTTATGCTGCATGTGGGATGAAAGCAGAATGGGAAGAACTGGAAATGTCATTGGTAGTATTTTGCTGAAGATTCTTAACCGTATTATGCAAGATTGCCCTAGGAATTCCAAAAATTATACTCTGGAGTGATTCATGTGTTCCTTTTTCATTGGTAATAGCCTTTTCACACCAAACCCAAAACCGGGTTTTCGGCAATTGGTTTACGAAAACATGAAATGCGTTCACACCGAAAATTTACAAGTTTTCATTTGACATTTCATTTGTTTTATGTGCAATTAAAAGACAATTTATTAATATTGGAATTTAATAATGGAAATAAAATCAATCCTGATTCGTTATAATTAATTTATTTCTTAACCGATCAATTTCACGTAGTAGTTGGGATGCGCGACACTGCATCGCGCTCTCTTGTGTTCCAGCAGAACAAATATTTTTTCCTGGCAGCAACCCGTCAGCTATTTATATGACATTTAATTGAGCGCTGAATGTTTCACAAGGTGTGTTTGTTTAGTTAATCCTGCAAATACAACATGTTTTGGACATGTTTTATTTAAAACTTGTGTTTTATCAAAACTTGTGGTTCAGCAAAAATGTATGGGAAAACTTGTGTTTTCGATCTAGGTTTTCAGCCTAAACCGATATTTTCGCCAAAACCAGGTTTTGGGTTTGGTGTGAAAAGGCTATAACCTTCGTATTGATGGATTTTCTTAAACAACACCCAGACATAAGTAAATAAATTTTAAGTCCTCTGCTCCAGGACATTCTACAATTGAGGAAATTGATAACGCCCATAGCTGCATTAAGCGCGTTTTATACGAACTCATGATTTTTATTCACTCGTATCTTTAATACGCATATTTTTGAAATTATAAAAATGTTTCCGAATGTTGCAAAATTTGTAATTTTAAATTAATTACGTTTTCAAAAGTTGTCCAGCTTCAATTAACACGGAGCATTGCCCAGGTGTTTCTGTTTAATATTTCCCACGTTGAAAAATCTTTCGAAGGTGTCGACTTAAAGTGTTCAAAAACCTCAACAACACTTTTTTCAATAGGAAAAGGAAACAGTAGTTCATTTCCGCTGCAAATGCCCTGCTCTGGCGAAAGTTAGAGCACAATCATTCCGAAGGGCTTTAACTTCCGGAAATGAAGATCAAAGACTTGATTTCTTTCCTTAACGAAACGAAATGGCTCTAGGACAAATTTCGGCTACCTCTGCATCACACCTTCCGTCGATTCCCTATGATCGCCCCCATTTCAACTATACCACAGGTTCTAACGGGTTATGGTATTAAAACGGCGCACTTCAGCGCTAATTGGGCTATGGGTTAGGCTGCCCCTGGGGTGGCCGCCTTTTGTACCTACCTACCTACCTACCCAGATTTAAAATCCTAAAATCAACATACTACATATATAAGTATATATAAAATGTGATAAAATAAATGAACATCAAATCTAAAATTTGTATATACTCTCAGTCAAAAAAGTCTCCGTACAGCTTCAACTTTTTATTATTTTCAAAAATATTATTTAAAGTAATACTTAAATTTGAGAGAAAATGATTATAAATGAAAGAAATACTTTAAATTAAACAAAAAAAAAATAAAAACACATTTTTATTTCGAAAACATAAAACCAAAATTTATTGAATCCAACACTTTCGTCGTTATTTTTTAATATTTTTTTGCATTTTAAGTAATTTTCTTAACAAAAGTGCCCCGCCCAACTAAGGGGGCGGACATATCAAGTGGCCCAATCTCTTAAAATCAGGTTTTTGCAAGGTACGAACTATGATACAAATTTCATGCTTGTATCACAAATTGCACAATTAGTCTTTATATGGGTGCTTTGCCGTTCCACTATATTCCTTTCGGTCGTTTAATTCAAAATTCATCTATTCCCATACAAAAAATTAAGTACCTTTCTATGCGAAACAAAGTAGTCGTTTTCAATAATCTTTTATTGGGGAGAGTACGATAACTAGGCGCCAAGAATTGATAACGGTTCTGTGTAGAACAGTTCAATACAAACATTTTTAATATGGGAGGGGGGGTCTATCTCCCCCCGTTTGGGCGGGAGGGGCAATTTTATAAAAAGGTACTAAAAATGAAAAAAATTATTAAAAAATAACGGTCGTACTTACAATTAAGTTTTATACCTTGTTCCAAAGCCAACACTTTTTACTGTTAGCTGGTTTATAAATCAAGTGAAATCTATGCACAGTTTCGAAAAAAAAACGGGTTTTAAACTCAAAATTTGGGTAAAAACGATAAAAAGAAAATGTTCTAAGTGTAATTTTTCAAAACAGTAAAATTATGCATATATTATTTTTAATTTTTCTGAAATTCGTTGCTCTAATTAATTCTATATTAAACAATGAAAACTAGATGATTTTATATCTCCTAGTTTTTGAGAAAATTAAAAATTACCAAACCTACTTTTTATATTATTTTTATTTTTTTATTATTTTTCTTTGTGGATTATGAAAAAATAGTTCTTTTTATAATAGATATAGTACAGTGAGTAATGTAATGTTTTTTTGTTGGTCGAAACTAAATCCTCAAATGATCAAAAAATGGAAAAATTTCTAAGTTAAGGATATAACAGTGGATGTTTAGCCGTCATTGTTTAAAAAAATATATTATTCTCACAAAGGCGGATTAAAGAATAACCTTTGTTTATATTAACTAGTCACATCACGTGCATGAAAAAAAAAATAAGGGGACAAATTTTAAAGCTTATGCGTTTATTTTTTCTATTATAGATTATGTACAGTCCGTAACACTTGAATGGTCTCACACAAGATTTAAATTAATATGAATGTTTGTTTGCTGTACATTTTAAGTTTTAATATTTTGAAACTTTGCTAGTTATTCAAATTGGACGAGGAATTCATGTGATTGCTTGCAGTTTTTTATGGAAAATTTGTAATCCATATACCCAAACTTGCACCCACCCCAAATCCTATACTGGGCCAAGTAGGGGGGTTGCAGGGGGTAGCAGGCCCCCCTCTTACATATCATACTGTTTATGCACTAGTGTAACCAGAATTCAAAAGAACTGGAAAAAAGGCCAAGTAACAAAAAAATTATAAAAAAGTAGGTTTGATAATTTTTGATTTGCGTAAAAACTAGAAGACATAAAAGCAATTGGTTTTTTGTGCTCGATTCAATGACCGCTAAAATGAAATTTCGCACTTAATTTCACAATTTTGAAAAAATTGGTCTAAACTTTTTTTTTTATTTTTTTTTTTTATCGAAATTATGAGTTTGCATGCGATTTTTTCAAAAATTATTGATTTAAATAATTTAATTTAAATGTAGGATTAAGGAACAGATTTCTGGCTTTCAAAACCGGTATAGTACTTTATGTTCAGTGTACTGAAAAATGCTTGTATTGAACTGCTTTACAAAAAACAGTTATTATTTCTTGGCGCCTAAGTTATCGTACTCGTGCCCATTTATTCCACTAGACTGAAACTTTCTTTTTTTGTTTAAATAATTAAAATACACTTCTGGGACGTTATTTTCAAGTTTTGTATACTTTAAAGTACTGTTTTTTAAATAAACTGAAATGAATTTAAGTGAAAAAAAATTTCTGAATTTAGTCAATACTCAAAAGTCTCAATATGGCAAGAGGACAAGAAGAGTTTTGAAATTATACACCAATGAATAATATATATTATGTTTGTTTAAGTTAACTATTATTTATTTTCTTATTAACTTAAATGAACTTTGAACTGTGAAATATAATAAAGTACCTAAATATACTGTACTAGGAACTACATATACATACATTATATTTAAATTCTGTCATTTGATTTTGTCTACTTAATAAAAATATAAAAATAAGCTTTTTGTTTCATATTTTATTAGAAAATTATTTCTGTTGTTTTTGTACTAGAATTACAAAAGTTATTCGACAATTTGTAAGCAAACCTCCATATGCTTATCTAACAATTACATGGTACATACAACCCTCATCGAAGTTTGAACTACTTGCAAACTTGGAATTGGCTTAAAGAACTTTGGTAAAAACATTAAAATTCTTATTAAAAGGAAATTCCTTAAATTACTTAGTTATATTTTAATTAATAATTATCAATAATCTATTGTTTGCTATCATTCAAACGTAAATCAATAGTCATTTTATACAAAATCCGAGCATCAAAAACTTAAAAGTTGAATAACTCGAAACAGGGGTCGGTCGATATAGAACACTGTACTGTAATACTCGGCCGATTAAAGATATAATTTTTTTTTAAAGTTTGACAAAAAGTTAAAATTTCTGGTTTTTTCCTTTTTTTTCTTAAGAGCACTAGTTGTCGAAACAAAAATTTAAGCTCAGTTTAAGGAACACAATATTCTCTTCAATAAAAAAAATAAATAAACAAAAATGAATAAAAAAAATAAAAAAAAAATTTTTTTTTTCTTTTTTTTATATTCCGCGCGCACAAAAGGGGTTATGAATACCCTTAAAATGTTTTAAGCACAGGACGAGCGATTAGGTAAGTAGGAGAGGATTTAAAAGGAGATACCGATGCACATTGGTTTTGAATGTTTGCACATCGAAATGAGAGGGGAAAGTCGGGCCGGGTAAAGCATTCCACATTCGTGTGGTGCGACTAAAGAAAGAATTATATAATACAAATTATGGCTTCTAGAAAAAAAAAACTGTTAATGCATGCTTATATAAAAATTCATAATGTTTACATTTTGTTTAAATAATTTTTCGATTAAGCTTACAGTTTTAAAGGTATATGAAAAAAAAACTGTTTTTTTTTTTGGCAGTTGACACTATTGAAGTCACAATATCTTGCGACTTATGACTCGTATGGAAAAATGTGTCATGTTTTTTTTTTGAAGAGAATATTATGGTCTTTAAACTGAGCTTAAGATTTTTTCAACTACTAGTGCTCTTAAGAATAAAAAGCAAAAAACCAGAAATTTGAACTTTTTGTCAAATTTAAAAAAAAATGATATCTATTTTTAAAACTGTTGTTTTTCAGAAAAAGAAATAATGTTTTCTTATATGATGTTACATAATGTATAAGCTTTGCATTCAGATGTTTCCAAAATTTGACCTATAAGCACTACAAAAAGACTTGAACTAGAAAAAATAATAACTCAGAAAGGGCTATAGCTATAAGTAAAGTTTTACCAATTTTTTTTATTGCCAATTTTTTGTTCATTAATTTTGAACTTAAGTGTTTTGTACTAAAAACCATTAGATATATATATGGATATATATTGCTTTTTTGGGAAAAAGCGATTTTTGTTTGTCTTTTTACCGTTATAAAAAAGCTAGCACCCATCACACCTGGGCTTATTAAGGAAGGTTCACAGAACGTGTTTACCAAAATTAAGCTTTCTGGCATTTTTTCAGAAGTAAAATTCTAGTTTTCCTGGACTAGGCTATTCGCTCTTAAGTTATGGCGGTCCAAAGTTCCATTTCATATGTTGGCATCATTGCTGTGGTCAAAGAAGGACACTTAAGTTGGCACCGATTTTTGTACACGCTCTTGAAACTCTTAACTATGATAAAATATAGTTATAATATTTATATCTTTTTAGAGCAACATTGGAAGCGATTTTAAAAGTTCCGAAATGTTCACGAAACTACATACATATGTACTTTCAAAGTGAACAATTTTCGGAACTTTTAAAATCGCTACCAAACTTGCTTTAAAAAAGATATAAATACAAAAGATATTGGCGCAAAATTTTAAACATTGCTCGTTTAAGGAATAAAACCGGCTCTAGTTAACGTAGTCGTGTAGTTGCGAACCGTTGTCTAACTATTTTATAATTTTAAACACGTTAAACAACTCTTCTAACTAAACTCGCAACCTAACGTAAGCAAATAAAAAAAAAATTCAAAAAAAAAAAAACAATTTTAATATAATTATGTGAGTGTCGTGTAACGTGTACCTAATAGATTATGATTGTGTTTTGTTTGAATGTTATTGTTCTTATTTTAGTGGAAAAGAAGTCTAATCGCATTATCCCTGATTCTAAAAATAACCTCCTACCTACCTACGCGTATGTTGGTTGATGTGTCTGTGTGATTGATGTTTGGGCACATGTTTTGGCAGAAAAAGTGAAAAATGCAATGCCGCCGGGCTCTTTAAACATTAATAGATACTTTTCATTTTTAACAAAGCCCTAAATATTCAAAAATTAAAAAATAAAACCGAAATAATTTTATCAACCTACGCTTTTTTGTTGTTATACAATTATTTTTAAGTGAGTAGGTATACCTACTTTAAGAAGTTAAACAAGCGATTTGCTGCTGTTAAAATTAGAAGAGTTGTTTAAAGTTAAACTATACTTTATAACGTTTAAAATTACCAAAGAGTCGATTCTCGCTTTAAAAAGAGTTCTTAGAGTCGACTCTCATTTTAAAAGTGATATATAGCCGGTTTTTATTGTTTAAAATTTTGCGCCATTATAACTTAACTATATTTTATCATAGTTAAGAGTTGCAAGTGTGTGTACAAAAATCAGTGCTTGTTGCACTTACTTAACATCATGTTTTTTTTCCGAAACTATTTGACCGATTTGGATCGAATTTCGCCTTGTAATACTTTATACTATTTGATTCAGAAGAATTGCAGCAGAATTGGACAATTTTTGACCTGTTTTTTGAGTGCTTCAAAATTATTTTGTTTTTCAGATTTGTTTTTTTGATTCATGGTCAGATAGCAACACAAATATGACATGCATGAATTTAAAACTAAAATGTTCTTGTAGAAAATTTTATAACAAACAAGTTTATGGTGGGTGGTTTTTTTCCTAAGTTGCATATTTCCATAGCTATGAATGAAAATGTCGGACAAAATGGGGTGATTTTACCGCTTTTTCACTGTTGCATTTTTTCTGCAGTGAGCACAGGTTTTTCGAAGTTGAAAACAGACTACTGTTACATGCCCCAACAACATATCAAAAATGCAGGACTACATCGCGCCTTGCGATTTGATTGTCAAATTCGACTGGGCTATAAGTAGAGATAAATAGATTAATTTCTCGTGGAGGATTTAATTCTCATGGAGGGAACCAGAATATTCGTAGTTTGGAATCACCATACTAATATGCGCCGTACTAGTATCCATGAGCCTTTTACCGCACGTACAAGCTTTGGACTTATCTGAACTCAAATCTCTTTGATTTCAATGGTAGTAAAGTCGTAAAAATACATCAATGAGCAGTACACCACGCTCTTATATGAAATAGTTTGAATCATTATTGTCATTGTTTCCATGTATATTCAAGTCCACGGGAAATGAATCCACTTTAGCTAAGTTCACTTATGGCGTTTTCCATTGGACGTCCGGAAGCGTCCAGAATTCAAATACGCTTCTGACGATTCTGAGAAGAGAAATTCGATCCTTGATTTCAAATCAGAATTCACTCAAGAAGCACTAATAGGTACTACATTCAAACTCAAACGTCACAACAAACTGCAATCTACTTGATGTTTTTTTCTCTTTCCATTTTAATTTAATTTGCATCCAAAATCCAAATTTTTGATAAAGTTTTATAAACAAATTAAGTAAAAAATAAACAAAAAAATATTATTTGGAGTTCTGTGTTGTAGCAAATAATTTTTATTTGACGATTCACATATACAGAAATACCAAACCCCAGAACTGAGTAGAAGCATCTTGCACTGTTTCATTGGATTTTAGAATGAACGAAACCAATGAAAAACGGCATTAGTTCCCATGCAATGTAGAAATTTAGTTCCTTAAAAATTGAGTGGTTTTATTACCCTTTAAGTGTGCAATTAGTTCCCTCTTACGCTGAAAAAAAAAGTATGGCAAGAAGTCAAGATTCTAGAGTGGTGCTCTGCAATTATACCCAAGCCCGTGGGCCTTATTTCCAGTAGTAAAAAGAAATAACACCTATATGGGTGTTTTGGCCTCTTTGAAATGGAAACAAAAGCTGTGGGTTCCAACTCATTTTTTTTTTTGGGTTTTAACTCCAATTATAAATGAAAAAAAACTTTCAGCTAAATTAAAACTAAAAGATAAGGTTAACTTCGTTTGTCATAATTTGTATTTATATTTAGTAAGAAAACAGAAAATCCTTTAAGGAAAAACGGAATAAAAAAAGTTATTTTGGTGGCCCGCTTCGCGCGTTCAAGGATTTTGGGGCCCAGTCCCGCTCACGTGACTCCAGTGTTCTGCTTAGAATATGCTCAGTCGCCTGGCAGGCGCCTATATTATCAGTTGTTCGCCCGAATTTTAAAAAAATACTCTGTACCTATTTCAGTTATTTTGAAAAATTATGTGCGCGATGTTTTTTAGATTATGTTCAGTCTTGGAAAATTAATTTTAAAATTAATTGTGTTTTCTTGAAACACAATTTATCATAAAATACATTTTGAAAGACTAAAAATAATCAAAAAAATCGAGCATGCGGCATTCATCAAGATAAGCTGCAAAATAAATTAAAATTTTAAAGCTATTCAATTATTCTTGTTTGAATTAAGTTCCCTTTTGATTTATCTGTTGGTATACTAAATTCTCATTAGGAAGTGGACTTCGTTTCCACATTGCATGGGAAGTAAGTTGACTTGGTTAAAGTGAATTTAGTTTCCACTAAGTGATAACTAAGTCTCTCAGTGGATTTAGTTACCGGGGACTTATTTCCCTGCACCTAATTGTTTTATTTGTAGGTACATAATGAACCTTCCTTATTGTTTTGTATTTTTTTCAAGAACAGTTTAAGATGTCGCTTTTCATAAGCTCTCTTCGACAAAGTTCTGATTGTGATAAAACCGCATTTTTGTCAACGATATCAAATGAACGTTCATAATACAGGGTGTCCCTTAATTCGTCAGTAGTATTTAAGGGCATGATTCTGGGGTATATTTTTAGAAAAAAATCGTTCTATAGTAAGGGCCTACCTCCAATTTTGATATCCTTTATAAGGGATTTAAGAAAGGTCTTACTTTGGTGTACCCTGACCCATGTTAACGGTAATGGCGTTGTTAGTACTTATGATAGTACTTATGAAACTTCGATGAGGCCTTTATTTTTAGAAGAAATACCAGCCTTTGTCATTGCGTTTAAATAAGATTGAGATCTTGTCTCAGTTTTAAGATATCCAGTTTTTAGCCTGTTCCATTTTTCCTGTCCATGCTAATTGTTTGAATTTGGGATCAATTTTCTCCATAAAATGCGTAATAAACATGACGTTTTACTATTTTTTTTGATTGAATTTAACAATAATAAAAATAAAAATTTATAACAAGTTTGACGAAAAACTCATAGATTTATGATAATTGGGAAAATCAACGACAAGTTAAATTTAATAAAAAGCTTTTTTTTTGCTTAAAGCTCCAAAGGTTATGAATAAAAAATGATATGTGTGGTTATCGATAATTTTTATTTTATGTGTTAACTAAAACAGTTCTAACAGGTTTTCAAATGCGTCCTCTTTGATTTTGTATGCATGCTAGAGCCCGTTTTCGTATTTCACTGATATTGATATTAATGATACTAGCTACTGCCTTACTCCTGAGGACGCTATGAGCATGGGTTCTTCTAATTCACTTAAAGTTGCTATTTTGGTTGAATAAAAGATTTATTTCTTTGTACACTATACAAAAACATTCAATATTGTAGGGTCAGGAGATCTTGCAGGCCATTGAACTGCTCTAATTTGTTCCTATCCAACGATTACCGCTTACTCTTCATCTTGTCAATTTCAAATCTCTCGACCTTAGTTGGCTAAAGTACCATCAAGTTAGAAATAAGATGAAGCTAGTTAAACCTATGGAATGTCCTCCAAGTTCTGATAAATCATTTTGCAACAACTGCAGATAGTTTGTAAAGCATTTTCCAATAGGGACGGGTTGACTTCGTCAGCTCGTGGTGGCCATATTGTTTCTTTTACTTTCTGCCAAAATATCGTCTTTTGATCAGTTACTAAAGACAAATCATCATGGTAAGTAACAGCGTCGAGCAATAAGTGCAAATGATAAAACTTTAACTTTTTGGAGCACTTGGAAGTTGATCCTAATTTTGTTCGAAAATCATCTTTACCGATGAGGCCCATTTTTGGATGAATGAGTACGTGAATAAGCATATTTGCCGGATTTGGGACAACATCAATCCACGTCAGATTCACGAGATGCCAATGCATCCAAATAAAGTTACTGTTTGGTGTGGATTTTGGGCTGGAGGCGTCATCGGTGCGTACTTCTTCGAAAATGATGCTGGCCAGGCCATCACCGTCAACGGCGATCGCTATAGGTCGATGATCACCAACTTCTTGTGGCCTGAAATGGATGATATGGACACCGAAGACATAAGATTTCAACAGGATGGCGCTACGTGCCACACAGCTAAAGGCACAATCGATATTCTGCTCGAGCGGTTTCATATCATGTTTTTCTGGCGCCGAGGTGACGTGAATTGGCCACCAAGATCTTGTGATTTGACCCCTTTGGACTTTTTCTTGTGGGGCTTTCTTAAGTCGCAGGTCTATGCGAATAAGCCGCAAACCACCGCGGCCCTCCAAGACTAAATAATCGATGCCATCATCGGTCAAATTCAGTCCAATTTATGCGCCAAAGTCATCGAAAACATGGACCATTTGAATCCGTGCCACCCAGCGAAGCTTCGGCGGAAATTTGAACGATGAATTTCACACATAATGTCATTGATAGGACTCTCAAGTAAAGACAAAGTCTGATTGATATCTCATATACCTACAACCGTTTTATTCAATTTTAAAATCGACCCGCCCTTAATGGAAAACCGTTTAGAATTCAACTTAAGGGGCTACTAAAACTAACATGTATTCAAACCAAGGAATGTCAAAGTGCACCCTTTATAACTGTTTTAGTAATAAACAAACTTAAAAATGTATCTTAAAGCACACAAATAATTTTTATTCATAGCTTTTCGAGCTTAAAGCTAAAAAAAACATTTTTTTTTAATTTTACCTGCCGCTGGTTTTCCAAATTATCATAAAAACTGTGGCTTTTTCGGCAAAGTTGTTATTGATTTTTGTTTTTATTATTGTTACTTTCATTCGAAAAAAAATAGTAACACGTAATGTTTATTACGCATTTTATGGAGAAAATTGACCCCAAATTCAAAAAATTAGCAAGGGCAGGAAAAATGGAGCAGGCTAAAAACTGGATATCTTAAAACTGAGATAAGATATCAAACTTCTTTAAACGCAATTACAAAGGCTTGTGTTTCTTGTAAAAATAAAAGCCTTAAAGAAGTTTCTATCATAATTACCGTTAACATGGGTCAGGGTACACCAAAGTAAGACTTTTCTTAAATCCCTGATAAATAATGTCAAAATTGCTGATAGTCCCTTACTGCAAGACGATTTTTTTCTTAGAATATACCCCAGAATCTTGCCCTAAAATACTATTGACGAATTAAGGAACACCCTGTATACTATTACGCTTCTTAAACCAATGTGTAGATTTACATCTAAAACCATATAGCACTGATCGATGCTGCCAAGGCACCACCACCAACCACCACCGCAAGTAAGCACGTACAGCAACACAAAAAACTCAAAAGTATAAACATAATGAAAAATCTGCTTAAATTTACTGAAGTGGAAACGATCTCATTATTTTTTAACGACCGCCCAATCCGTCTCTCGTCCCCACATCCAGCGTCTGCCCACGAATCTTGCTTCATTTGCTGTCATCGATGTTCCTTCTGTCTTTGGGCTAGGGTAATAAAAAAGGGTAATAAAAAATGTGACCGCGAACGATAGCGACGTAGCTGAGACTAGGAGCTTTGCCTTTGCCGTTGGTTACTGTATGTAAGCATAACAAATTTGTCTTTAATAACATTAGCAGGTTCTGAGAATATAACCTACTTATGAGTGCGTTAATTGTTAAGCCTGCAAGATTTTAATGGTTTTTAAACTTAATTTGAAGAAGTATGTCACAAACTGTTTACAACACAAATTGAGGCCTTCAGTTTAGGAGGAGGGTTAGGGGGATGATGGGGTTGGTAGAGCTCTTCCATCAAATTTAAACTAGTAGGTAAATATTCAATACAAATAACCCAGTCAAAATAGACATACAAATCTCAAATCCTGAACAAAATTCCGATAACGCTTAAACTTGGTGAGGGCCTTCCAGTGACTATAACGCAGCATTGACTAAATGTCCCCGACGATCCGACAGGAGCATAACTTTTAAAGCATGGTAAAGTGTCGAAAAAATCAGTTTTTAGGAAATATTAATATATGCCATTAAAAAGAATGGCAAATGTTATCAAAAAGAAGTTCGACTACAGTTTGTAGATCATTAAATTCTCTATAAAAAAATGCCCAGTTTTTTTCCTACGACCAATAATTAAGAATGTATAGCTATTTAAAAATAACATAAAATGACGAAAATATTTTTTTTAAATATAACTGTCAAACGGTCAATGCTTTCGAAAAAAAAGACTAAGAACACTTTCTAGATAGCAAAATGTTTTATAAAAAAGATTAACACAATTTTTTTCCTACGACCTATAATTAAGAAAATATTTCTGTTAAAAAAAAATAAATAAAAAAAAAATATTTCTGTTAAAAAGAAAAAAAGTTTGTTAATCTTTTTTATAAAACGTTGTGTGGTCTACAAAGTGTTCCTAGACCTTTTTCTGATAGCACTGAAGGTTTAACAGTTAAACTCAAAAAAAAAAACAATATTTTCGTCATTGTTTTGTTTTTTAACAGCTTTATTTACTTAATTATAGGTCTTAGGAAAAAAATGTGTTAATCTTTTTTATAAAACATTTTGCTGTCTTCAAAGTGTTGCTTGACCTTTTTTCGAAAGCATTGACGGTTTAACAGTTATATTTAAAAAAAAACAATATTTTATATTATTTTTAAATAGCTATACTTCTTAATTATTGGTCAATTTTTATATTTTTTTAGAGAATTTAATGATCTACAAACTGTACTCGAACTCCTTTTCGATAGCATTTGCCATTCAAAAGTTATTTCCTAAAAACTGATTTGTTCGACACTTAACCATGCTTAAAAATCTATGCTCCTGTCGGATATCTGGCACCTACTTTACTACATACATAAACTTTTTTTTCTCACCATTGTCGCCAAAAAGGAAGTAAGCTTTTTTCAATGTTGGATCTCAAAAGTACCACCGACAACAGTCGTATAGGAATATGGTTTCAGAATCGTTGCTGAGGTCTTGCCTTGAAAATAGCTGCGTATAGATAAACAGGGGACAAAGTGCTGGAAGAAATTTTAAAAGAAAACCCTTTTACCAATCTGAAAATTCACTTTTTCGCTGAATAATATTTTTTTTTTTAAATATGCACTGATCGGCAGTGCAAAAACAAATATAACCCACATTGTGTCTGTGCGTTATTTAGGTATATATTGCACATCTTCGCAACTATGTATGGCTTTGCAACCATATAAGGTTAATCGAAATCGGTTGAATACTTTTTCAGAAAATAGGACCATAAGATTTTAGTTATAAGGCTATTTATATACAGGGTGTCCCATTAACAATGGTCCAAACTGAAATTGGTGATAGGCCAGGTGATGAATTATCAGAATTTGGTAACTTTTCTATACCGAATCATAGCGGTTCTCGAGTAACGGCTATTTTTTGAAATTTGAAAAAAATCTAACTTTGAACCAGTTTTTTGCTCACCCTGTCCATAATTGATTTTTGTTTTTTACAAATTTTGCATTAAAAAATTCACTTATAGTTTCACTAACTTTACTGAGTAAAATATTTTTAATTGGCATCACCATTTGCCTACAAATCATTAGTTAGTATTGAACTTTGCCAAAATTTATTTTTGACCACAATCTTCTGATGAGCCCCCTGAATAAAATTCGTATGGCTTAATACAGGTTTTTTATTTCAAAAATTGCCTTTTTTTCTGTAGTTTCAAAAAAGGTATTAAACTTGCCAAAGCTATGTTTAAATAGACAGTTATAACCGTTTGAACCCAATCAAACAGGTTCAAAATCAAACAAAAATAAAAAATTTTTGTTCAAATATTTCAATAAAATTAGAATTTCACTTCAAATATAACTCCGAAAGAGCTGAATTTTGGTGGAGATCTTCGTCTTGATGTCTTACGCATTTCTTAAATAAATACCTTTAATTTGGACTAGGACCTTCTATTTTTTGTGGTGAAAGCGTAAAAATCCAGTATTTTTGTAAAATTTTCGAAAACCATCAGGTTTTTTAAGAAGTGTCTTTGGAAAACTTGTAGCTTATAGCATTCTAAAAAAAACCATTAGGATACATTTTTCCGTTAGACCAATAAATTTTGAGACAAATGTGCGCAAATGCAACTGTGTGGGAAATACCACATCAAAGTAAAAACACATTTTGTCCCCGTTTTCTCAAAATCTCTTGCTCCAACGAAAAAAAGGAGTTTATCTTTTTTCTGTAGAATTTTATAAGCTACATGTTTTCGAAAGAAACTTCTTAAAAAACCTGATGGTTTTCGAAAAATTTTCAAATATACTGGATTTATACTCTTTCACCACAGAAAATTAAAAGTCCTTGTCAAAATTTAAGGTATTTATTAAAGAAATGCGTAAGACATCAAAACGAAGATCTCCACCAAAATTCAGCTCTTTCGGAGTTATATTTGAAGTGAAATTCTAATTTTATCGAAATATTTGAACAGAAATGTTTTATTTTTGTTTGATTTTGAACCTGTTTGATTGGGTTCAAACGGTTATAACTGTCTATTTAAACATAGCTTTGGCAAGTTTAATACCTTTTTTAAAACTACAGAAAAATCGGCAATTTTTGAAATACAAAACCTGTATTGAGCCATACGAATTTTATTCAGGGGGCTCATCAGAAGATTGAGGTCAAAAATTAATTTTGGCAAAGTTCAATACTAACTAATGATTTGTAGGCAAATGGTGATGCCAATTAAAAATATTTTACTCAGTAAAGTTAGTGAAACTATAAGTGAATTTTTTAATGCAAAATTTGTAAAAAACAAAAATCAATTATGGACAGGATGAGCAAAAAACTGGTTCAAAGTTAGATTTTTTTCAAATTTCAAAAAATAGCCGTTACTCGAGAACCGCTATGATTCGGTATAGAAAAGTTACCAAATTCTGAAAGGCCATGGCCTGGCCTTTCACCAGTTTTGGTTTGGACCATTGTTAATGGGACACCCTGTATATATATATATATATATATACATGAAAAGTGTAAATAAAAAAGTGTATATATGTATTATAGTAGGTGCCAGACATAGCCATCATCACGGTTTAATAGAAATACCCATTAAACAAATATTGTTGGTATTTTATGATTTTTTTTTTCAAATAGCTATATTTTCTAAATTCTTGCGTGTGGAAAAAAAGTTTTAAATTTGTAAAAATAAATTTAATGGTCTACAAACTGTACCTAGACTTCTATTCGATATCATTGACGGTTTAGCAGTTATACTTTGAGAAACAATAATTTCGTCAAATTTTTGTTTTCTAAGAAACTCTATTTTGTAAATTATAGGTCGTAGGAAAACAAATTTGATAATCTTTTTTATAAAACGTTATGTGGTCTACAAAGTGTTCCTAGACTTTTTTGTGATAGCACTGAGCGTTTAACAGTTATACTCAAAAAAAAAACAATATTTTCGTCATTGTTTTGGTTTTTTGTTAAACGCTATATTCACTTAATTATAGGTCGTAGGAAAAAAAGTGTATTAATCTTTTTTATAGAACATTTTGCTGTCTACAAAGTGTTGCTAGAATTTTTTTCGAAAGCATTGACGGTTTTACAGTTATATTAAAAAAAAAAAACAATATTTTTGTCATTTTATATTATTTTTAAATAGCTATACCTTCTTAATTATTGGTCATTTTGTATAGAGAATTTAATGATCTACAAACTGTACTCGAACTTTTTTTCGATAGCATTTGCATTCAAAAGTTATTTCCTAAAAACTGATTTTTTCGACACTTAACCATGCTTAAAAACTTATGCTCCTGTCGGATCGTCGCGGACTTTTAGTCATTGCTGTGTTATAGTCACTGGAAGGCCCCCACCAAGTTAAAGCGTTATCGACATTTTGTTTAGGGAAATGTCTATTTTGACTGGGCTAAAAATACTAACTTTCGAACACATTATGTACATAGGTATAGGTATTGCTCAACTAAGGGGCCAGTTATAGCTATCATTGAAAACCATCATTGAAAAAGTTAGCTGTTGATTTTGAGACCCTTCGAAAGTTTAATCATTGATTATTTTAATGCAGAAATATAGTTTACGACTTCGAAATTATTTCTCCTCCAAAAAAAAATTATTTTGACCCATATCTTCCCCATAACGTAACTTTTAATTTTGTCAATGATCATTGGTAAGGCAGTTCATCATTGAAAAAATAAAAGTAATTTTATAAGAAAAGCTGTGCCAAATTCAATTTTGTTTTACCTAGAAATAATCATTATGTCAATTAGCTTTACTTTGGCATCAAAATAATCATCTATTTTTTCTTCCAAATCTCTCAAAATTGAAAATTAATATTTTCAATGTTGGTTTTCAATGATTAGCTATAACTGGCCCCTAACACAAGATTTCTTAGTAGACACAAAAATAAATATACATAGGTACCGTACCTACCCATCATGTTCTTTGAGTAAGTGTGGGGGGAAGGATCAAAGGTATTTGGAACGCGAATAGAGTTTGCAAATGCCTAACAATTAATTGGAATTGAAATGTAGATTATTATTATCAAAATATAAATTTGCTTTCTCCCATTGGATTCTGTGAAAATTTAGGTCTAAAGGAGTTTCGTATCAGAAACTTAAGGATTTAAGCATTAAAGTTCAACATAAGAACTTATGTGACACTTTATGCTTGGGAAAAAGTAGAACATATAAATAGTTATGTTGAACTTTAATATTTATGTTTCATATCAGCAAACGGGGCTAACTGTTTTAATTCGTGTACCTTTGTTTGTTCACTCGTATCGTTGGCAGCTTTCGTGTGAGTAGTTATATTCCTTTAAGGCCCGTTTGCTGATACGATACATAAATATTTAAGTTCAACATAAGCGCTTATATTTCACTTTTTCCTCAGCATAGACAAATACATTGGGGTTAAACTCGAGCAAGTTATTTATGCGCATGTTGGTGTTATAGATTGCGAATTCAAATTTGACAGTTGTTTGGCAGGAGCTTGTTGTTGGTGGCGTAGAAGATGTTAAAATGTAATTTTTTGTTATTTCAAAAAATGTTTAGTTTTTTTAATAAAAAAACTTTTACATAGTTGAATTAAAAAAAAAATTGATGAAATCCATTCAGTTCGCTTTTGGTTTAAAATACTATTCACATGAGAGCGACCAACGAACTATGAATGAACGAACATTCGTCCAATTTGACATTTCGTCTATTTTAATTCGGCGTGAATGACGAGTAAAACAAAAACAATAGTTATGTTGAGGTTAGACGCGCGAACAATTAATTCGTTGTAGTATGGATGGTAAGTGGAACCCGATACGAAAATAGAGTTTGCCAATTCGTAATGTGCCTTAAGTGCTTACACTTCTTACTTTAATTTGTGTTTCAAATTATGTTAGGTGCACCTGGACTGAACGGCCTGCTCGTTCTCTAATTTTGAAAGATATTTCTCCAATTGTCAATGAATTAACACAATTTGACATTTGTCAATTTTGTACTTTGAAGGACACAACTGCCAGTTCATTCCCACTTGTGTATTTAATTGACACAACTTAGATTGTCTTTTCAAAGAGCCTGATTATAAGGTTCGTATTTCCGTTGGTTTCGTCTTTCGTTTACACGGCTAGCGAAAATACGTACGCACTTTGTTTCCTTATTTACGAATCGTGAAATCGGGGTCAAAGGCAAACAATTTCTGACTGAATTTCTGAATTTGTTGGTTCATTGACAAGAAGTGTAAACACTTGATCGTCTTTTCCGAACTGACAATTTCCGAACTCTGAAAATTAAAACTTTTCACCTTGAAATCTCAAATCCAAATCAGGTTGTTGTACAAAATATTTCAGAGGATAGTCCGGAAATTTGTATTCACATCTGTGAAATAGTTTTTTGTAGTAGCGGTTTTAATCAGAAGCGGTGATAAAGTTTTCAACAAAATGGAAAAATCCGAATTTCGAGGGCTGATAAAATGCAAAAAAACCATTACGGAAACAAAACAAAAGCTCCAAATATATTATGGGGACTCTTTTCTATCTATTGGAACAATTCACAATTGGCTTACCCAATTTCTCTGCGGACGCTCCAGCACAAATGGCGCATAATGCTCTGGTCACCCGATTGAAGTCGCCACACCAGAAATGGTCGACAAAATCCACGTTCTAATATTCGATGATCGTTGAGTGAAGATGACGGAACTAGAGCGGTCTACGGGCCTATCCGTTATTTCAATTATACACAAATATTTGGATATGAAAAAGCTTACCACAAGATGGCTGCCGCGCTTGCTTTCGGAGTGTTTGGCCATTTTCAACCGCAATCCAAGCAAATTTTGCACCGATTTGTGACTGTGGATGAAACATGGATTCGTCACCACACACAAGAGACCAAGCCAAGGTGGGTTTATCGGCAAACTAGGTGATGGCAACAGTTTTTTGAGCTTATTATGCTGGCCTCTTGGAGCGATTCGCTTATTTAAAGAAAAAATTACTCCATTTGGGAGGGAAAAACATTCTTTTAATCAAGACAATGTTCCTGCACCCAAGTCCACAGTCGCAATGGCAAAATTGCATGAATTAAAGTAAGAGTTACTCCCCCATTCATCTTATTTTTTAGATTTGGCTCCTTGCGACTGTTTCTTATTTCCAAATATGGAGGAATGACTTGAAATGGTGGTTATGGTGAGGTTATACAAGAAACAAATAAATATTTTGAGGCTGTCGAAAAAAAAAACAATATTTTGGAGGGCTTAGGAGATTATCTGTAGGAGCCCGTTGCATAATGGTAAGTCCGTTGGACTCTCACGCTAGAGGTCTGGGTTCACTACCCAGCCTCGTCCACCTAAAAACTGAAAAGCTTTTTCAGGGCTACTGCCTCTTGCGAGGAATTGACAAATCCTCCAAGAGTATCACTTGTCAAGAATAAGTGCTTTACGTCTAGCCGTTCGGATTCGGCATAAAATTGTAGGTCCCTTGCATTCCTGTGGACATACGCACACAGGAATGCTTGCGAGTTTTAAGTGACTAGGCCCTAGCTCTTCACGAGCGGTTACCGCTTTCATTTAAAAGAACAAATAGGTATAAAGTAAAACCAACTTTTCAACACTATTTAAATACAAGATCGGGTTATCTCCCATGTCCACTCTTTTTTTCTTTTTTTCTTTATCTTTCAGCTTCTAAAAGATTTTCTTTATCTGAACTGGAATAAATTACATATGTACGCTCTGGCCACTCCTTTGACGGAACTATGTTATTTGTATTAATTTTCTTTTATCAACCAAATTAGAAAAAAAATAACTTGAACAAAAAAATCACTCAATTTCAACTTTATAGCTGTCAAATACCTATGTAAGTGTCTCTCATTGAAAAATAAGATTAAAAAAGTTGGACAAATATTTTCTTTGTCAGCCATAGACAAAGGGGCATTATTTACGTTGGTCAATTCATTTATTTCTACTTGTCTTTGAAATTCGTTCTTTTATTGACAAATAGTTTGCCAGTTCGAAGACAAGCTATCTTAACAACCTCGAAGTCAGCCGGCTGTAGTAGCCCGTAGCGTAATGGTTAGTGCGTTCAACTGTCACGCTGGAGGTCTGGGTTCGCTTCCCAGCCTCGTCCACCTAAAAAGTTTTTCAGGGCTACTGCCTCTTGCGAGGAATTGACAAATCCTCCAAGAGTATCACTTGTCACGAATAAGTGCTTCTCGTCTAGCCATTCGGATTCGGCATAAAATTGTAGGTCCCTTCCATTCCTGTCGAAAGGCGCACACAGGAATGGTTGCGAGTTGTTAGTCACTAGGCCCTGGTTCTTCATGAGCCGTTGTGCCACCCGATTTATTTATTTATTTTGAAGTCAGCCGGCGCACTTTCGATTTTCCCAAATATAAAAATGCCAGTCCATGTATCTCTTATTGTACCCATGATTTAGCGAAAAAAAAAATGGAGGAAAATTAACTTTGCATGGAATTTTAAAACGCCCAGATCTCCTTTACTATGGTTATCAAATTTCCTTATGTACATGAGGTTAAATCATTATCCACTTTGAAACCTTTTATGTACCTACCACAATTTTTTTTAGACCCCCCCAAACAATAAATCGATAATGAAAGTTTGCAAGCGAAATGCTTTACTGTGAAAATCTTTATATTACCAAACTAGCCCATAATATTTAATATTAACCGCAGTTCCCGCCTATGACTCCAACAGTCGAGAGTTCGAATCCGACCCGGAAAAAAACTTTTTTTTTATTCACTCACAAAAAATAACTTTTTTACAAAAAAAAATAAAGTTTTTACAAAGAAAACATAACATTTTTACAAAAAAAAAATACTTTTTTACAAACTTTCATTTACGATTTATTGATTGGGGGGAGGTCTAAAAAAAACATGTGGTAGGTACATAAAAGGTTTCAATGTGGGAAATGAGCCCATATACATAAGGAAATTTGATAAATTAAAGGATATATGGGCGTTTGAAGGTTCCATACAGTTATTTTTTTTTATTAAAAAAAAAAAAACAAAAAAACGAGGGGGGTACATAATTTCTTTTTGCTAAATCAAGGGTACAATAAGAGATGCATTTACTGGCATTTTTATTTTTCCGAAAATCGAAAGTGCGTCGACTGACTTCGAGGTGGTGCAATTTTAGGGTATTTCCACTTGTCATTTTAAAAGACGCAAAATAGTAAGTAAGCAAGATAGTGGAGGCTAGATAACAGTTTATTCAAGAACCCGGGGAATCTGCTCCGATTTTGATGATTTAAAATTAAATAAAATAAAATTTAGAAAATAGTTTACAATTCAAAAATTGACCAATTCAAAAGTTTTCAATTTCAAAACATTTTTTTCAATAAAAAAAAAAGATATTTCGTATTATTATTTGTAAAAATATATAAATTAAGTACAAAATAATTCAAATGTTAATAAAATATTTTTTTAATTTGTATTAAATTTAAATTTCAAAACTACTGTACAGTAAAAATTGATGTTATTTCAACATAAAGAATAATGAAATTATTATATTTTTTGTCTTTCATTTCATACTTTGTTTAGTATCCTAATTTAAAAAAAAAAAAAAGCCCACGCCTCTTTCCCCCCCAGATACCGCACGCGCTGGGGTCCATTTTCACCGAGTACGACAGCAATTACGATTGCAAGTCATATCGGCACTTATATTAATTATTAGATAATTATATAAAAAAAAATCGTTACTTAGTTATGTTTAACAATAACACAGCAACTTGTCTTACAGCGAAACGAGTAGGTATCAACGGAAGTTAAAAGAGATTAGGTCTGCTTAATGCAAGCAGTTGAAAAGTTTAAAATTGAGAAAAAAAAATAAAACTATTTAAAAAATAAGGATTATGAAATCAAAAAATTAAAATTATGTTTAGTTTACGTTATATTTAGTTTATAAACAAAATGCAACATTAAGAATAAAACAAAAACTTAAACCGATCACGACAGTGGAGCACTGGTTCGAAATAACTTTTTAAGTCCTATTTTACACATGTTAAAATCAATTGAGGAAACATTTAAATTATAGAGTTTACTCATTCGGTTAAGAGGTTCATGCATGCCATAATTAGTTCTATGAAAATTTACGTGAAAAAGTTCAAATTCTCGCAGGTGGTGAGAACCCCCGCGGTAGTTCAAGCCAATACAGGATAGCAAATCAGGAGCATCAATTTGACCAGTAATAAGTTGATGATAAAATATTAAATCATTATTAACCCGCCTCTGATATAAAGTTTGGACCTGCAGAAGCTGGATCCTATGTTCATATGGTGGCAGATTATATGGATCAGTCCAGGGTAACCCTTTTAAAGCAAATCGAATGAAGTTATGCTGTATTGCTTCAATGCGGTGTTTATGAATAACGTAAAAAGGAGACCAAACTTGTGAGGCATACTCAAGATGGGGTCGTACATAGCAATTGTATAAGGAGAGGGTGACATACGGATCGTTAAATTCCTTAGCCCACCGTTTTATAAAACCAAGCATGGAACTTGCTTTTTTTACAATGTAATTAATATGCTCTGTGAATTCTAGATTAGAACTAAAGTGAACACCAAGGCCTTTGAAGCTTAGAACACGAAATAGTGAGTGCTGTGAAATGGAATAATCAAAAGCACTCGGTACTCGTTTTCTAGAAAAAGTAATAGTTTGGCATTTAACTGGGTTAAGAGAAAGACTGTTTTTGTCACAAATAAAATAAATAAATCGGGTGGCACAACGGCTCATGAAGAACCAGGGCCTAGTGACTAACAACTCGCAACCATTCCTGTGTGCGCCTTTCGACAGGAATGAAAGGGACCTACAATTTTATGCCGAATCCGAACGGCTAGACGAGAAGCACTTCTTCGTGACAAGTGATACTCTTGGAGGATTTGTCAATTCCTCGCAAGAGGCAGTAGCCCTGAAAAAAACTTTTTTGTTTTTAGGTGGACGAGGCTGGGAAGCGATCCCAGACCTCCAGCGTGACAGTCGACCGCACTAACCATTACGCTACGGGCTACTACACCACGGGCTGTCACACCAAACATTAAAATTGTCAATATCTGCTTGCAAGAGAATGCGATCACTGTTAGATTTTACTGTTTTAAAAATTTTCATATCATCAGCATATATAAGAATATCACTATGGTGTATACATGATTTAACATCATTTATAGCCAGAATGAATAGAAGTGGGCCAAGATGACTTCCTTGAGGTACACCCGAGTGAGCATTGAATGAATCTGAAAGACAGTTTCTAAATTTTACCTGGTAAGATCTATTTTCAAGGTATGACCTTATCCATTCTATAACAATATTCGGAAAACCAAAAGCTTGGAGTTTAAATATAATAATATTGTGACTTAGTTGATCGAATGCTTTTGAAAAATCAGTGTATATGCAATCCACTTCACTTCCATTTTCCAATGCATTAGAACATTTGTGCAAGAAAGTAAGGAAATTTGTTACCACAGATTTCCTTCTCACAAAGCCATGCTGTTGTTCACATATTATATTCTTAGTATAAAATGCTAAACTTTCACAAACAACTTGCTCAAAGAGCTTTGGAATGCATGAAAGTTTCGATATAGGTCTATAATTCTTGATATCAGTTTTGTCGCCCTTTTTAAAAACTGGAGTAAGAAATGCATTTTTCCAAAAACAAGGAAATTTTCCTGATTTAATAGAAAACTCAAACAAAAATTTAATGGGATCAACTAGTATATTTTTACATTTTTTTAGAAGTATTGGAGGAATTCCATCCGGCCCAGATGAGTAATCATCATTTAACGATGAGAGAACCTCTAAAATAGAGCTTTGTTGCACCGGTATATTACTGAAACTTGTTTGGGCATAGATATGTAAATTTCTAAAAAAAGTTTCATCAACATCAACAGATGTGTCGACAAATGAATTTTGAAAATTTTTCGCAAAAGCGTTGCAAATATCAATGGGTTTTTGCAAAGAACAGTTCTCGTATGTGAAATTTGCCGGGTAACCGTCAGAATTTTTCTTTGAATTAACAAATTTCCAAAATCTCTTAGGATCATCCTCTAAAGATCTACCCATTTCGTTTACATGATCTGTATAGAGAGTCTTCGAAAGGGATTTAAATTCTTCAAATAATGCAATGTAATAGTTGTGGTCGAAAGACGAAAGGGTTTTTAAATATAACTTCCATGCTTTGTTCCTTTTGTTTCTGAGTAATTTCAGCTCTTTCGTATACCATGAAAAGCAGGCGTTCGAATTTTTCGACATTTTTATGGGGATAGTATTATTCATGCAGTTATTAAGGATGGTATAGAAACTGATAACTACTTCGTCAATATTATTAGACACTGATATACTATCAATACCAGATCTAGTTAATTCATCTGAAAGCAATTGAAAATTTGCTTTCCTGAAGTCAAAAGTATATGAACAATCATAAGTGTTACTGTTTTCAGTAAGGTGACTGCTCAAGTCAAAAATAATATCCAAAGGAGGATGATAGCTATCTATATTAGTAATTCCGAGACTAGATTCTAGAACCAGAGTACTAACAGCGTCTGAGGAAAAAACTAAATCGATAATTCGATTTTTGTAATTTTTAATACAGCTAACTTGCTGTAAGTCAGTCGAGGTAATCCTATCAAGAAACTGCAGTTCAGTTTGGGAAGAAGTTAAAGAAGCTTCTTGACAAGATTCGTCTTCAGAAGATACCCAATCAATGTGTGGTAAATTGAAATCTCCGAGAAGTAAAATGTTGCTGTTAGAGCAAGACAAGTCAACAACAAAATCTAAGGCCCTAGAAAGTTCAACGTAAGCTGCGTGTGGACTTTTTGGAGGTATGTAGACATTTAAAATATAAACAAATTTTGACTGTATAGCTACCTTAATACAGACTAATTCAATAGAAAGATTAAAAGGGAATGAAATAGACGAAGACATAAATTTATCGCGAACTGCAATCAAAACACCGCCTCCCACTTCTTTTAGTTTGTCACCATGACGATCATTTCTATATACTAAAAACTCTTGACTAAAGAGTTCCGTGTCTAAAAAACTTGGATTAAGCCAAGTTTCCGTCAAAACAAAGATGTCATGTGACAATGCTTGGGAGTTTATGTAGATATCAGCGGTTTTACTGCGAAGCCCTCCAACGGCGTATACAGGGGGGGGTCACGGGGTCATGTCCCCCCCCCCCCCGAGAACTCAAGATAATTTTGTTGATCTGAAATAATTATTTAGTAACCACATACAAAAAAAAGCAAGTTGGTTACCTAGAAAGCTAATATGATTTTCGATTGTTAAATTCAGAATTCAATAGAAAATTTGAATGTTGGTAACTTGTATTTCTATAAGGAATTTAATTTTCATGGCAATGAAATACCTACCTACCATATTTTGTATTCAATTGATGCAACTTAGATTTTCTTCCTCGTACCTCAAATTTAAGATAACAACAAACTTCTCGTATGATAATACATTCAAATCTTAAAATATATGCATAAACAATCATAGGTTCCGTTTTAAGATGACAGCCAAAACCTGTTAAACCAAACAGAAGTTCAAGACTGTAGTTGTTTCCAAATATTCACTCAGTAAAGTAAAACCAATAGGATTTTGAAAAAGAACATTTTATATTTCTGAAAATAGAATCTTTAAACACATTATAGAACACCATATAGAAATTGCTTTATTTGATTTCTGTATGACATAGTAGATTATTTTTAAAAGCAAACAAAAATATCTACATAATGTGAGTGACAACTTTCGATTTATTATTATTCTAACCAAAAAATGTTAATGTGAACGAGAAATAGTCATAAATATATAAAACTATGATGAGAACGTATTATGATAGGATTTTGTTTGCACTTATTCAACATTTATGATCGAAAAATAATGTTGTTAATATGCATGTGGATTATTTTTACAAAGGAACCTATGAATCCCGTATTGCAAAAGTTTTTAGCTATGGTAAAGGCGATTTATTGGAACTCCTCCTTGGTGACCGTTTGACCAGTCAAATGGAATCCTTGACAAAAACGCGACAAGGTTCACAGAATTTAACAACTTTGTCAATTATTTTTATCAGAAAGGCTTTACTGGTAAGAAAGATAAAAAGTTAAGGTATATTTGTTTTACATATTTATTTTGACTTTCACTTTGCCATCCTGGCAGTCTTAAGCTGGCCATACACGACCAAGCGGAACAGCTCGGATCTTGGCTCCGGTCTCTCATGGAGAAAATGAGTCAGTTAGATGTTTTTTGTGAAAATTGTATTCTACAATTCAATGAGATAGAGTGAGAAAGTGGAATTTTATTATTTAGTAACGGTGCGGTGGAGCGATTGGAAAGTTGGAAACAAACATAACTGCTAGGCTTGCTGATTCCCCGCAGACGATAGAGCCGAACATTCGAAGGTTCATGTTCGTGGATTTTGGACTGGCTGAAAATCCAAATTCTTCGGCCGAACCAAACGAAGCCATCTGAGTTTTCCCACTCACGGGCAATTTTGGTTCACCTTAGGGCCGTTCGGCTCGTTGGTTCGGTCACGTATGGCCAGTTTAGAAACAAAATTATTTTATTTTTTTCTAATCAGAAGCATATACAAATCACTCCTGAACTTTTTTCACACTTTTATTGAAAGGCAACGAAAACGAATCTTTGTATTCAATTAAAATACGAATTTGTAATGTATTTTAATTTGTCCACTATTGTTATTGTATAAGCAATTAGCCCAAGTGGTCATTTTTGAAAATCACAACTATTGTTTGCATTTCCAGTAGTGAATATTTATATTTAACTGTTTACTTAAATTTCAGAAACAGAAAAGGGAGTACCTAATGTTATTTTACTAATATTTCCTGCAACTTCAATTCAAATTAGAACTAGCTGAAATAAAATTAATTCTGAACAAAATTCAAAACAAATGACCCAGCGAATCCAATATTTTGTCCTCAGTATTTTGATTGCTAAACTCAGATTTGTTTTTCAGGCAACTGGAGACTGCTGTATGCTGTTGCTGAGGTCCTCCAGAACAAAAAATGTAGGGCTGGCCACGAGACGAGACTCTGAGAGACTTTTGTAAGTCTCGGTCTCGTTAAAATCGAAAATTTTCTGTCTCGTCTCGGTCTCGTATAATTAAGTCTCGTCTCCGAAAATTATCGTTTGAATATTTAACTGAAATTGGATTTTTTTAATTTATTAGACTCTCTGTAAATGTCGGTCCAAATATACAGTCTCGTCTCGGTTGCTTTAAAGGCAGTCTCGCCTCGTCTAGTCCCGGTCTCGTCATGCGAGATCGAGACCGAGACTTTTCTAGTCTCGTGGCCAGCCCTAAAAAAATGTTACATTAAGGTATAGAAACGAATAGCCCGTTATACTAATACTATACGTTTTCACTGGACCAAATGAGGTAATTTCGTTGAAAATTTCCAAATGAGATCCGAAATTACATCATTTCCCATACAAATTCTTATTTCCAAATGAGGTAATTTCAACCAATAGCGTAATGGTTAGTGCGTTGGACTTCCACGCTATCTAGATCTAGGTTCACTTCCCAGCCTCGTCCACCTAAAAACTAAAAACTTCAGGGCTACTGTCTCTTTGGATGCATTGACAAATCCTCCAAGAGTTATCGCTTGTCATGAATAAGTGCTTCTCATCTAACCGTTCGGATTCGGCACAAAATTGTAGGTCCCTCTCACTCCTGTCGACACGTGCACACAGGAATGTTTGCGAGTTTTTAGTCACAAGGCCTGGTTCCTCACGAGCCGTTGTGCCACCCAATTTATTTTTTATATAAATGTATTATAGTATAATTAATTAAGACTTTTTCCCTTTTCTTGTTTATACCCACAGTAAAATATAAAACAAAAAAATATATGGCACTTGACTTTTTATAAATAGTGCTTTGCATAAGTATAAGCGCACCTGTAAAAATGCATTTTATAGAAAACTGGAAATGGAAGCGACACCTTACTATTTATTTATTTTATGGGATCAGTAAATAAGTGAATTGAGCAAAAAAAAAAGGACCGTTATTTTCCCTAGCGTTGTTTAGAAAATAAAAACAGATTTTTTCGTATTGCAGAGGTATAAACGTACTATGCAAATCTCAATTAAGCTTCATTTAATTATGAGTTTCGAGATGACAAACAACGTAGCCGCGTGGTATACATTTAAGAAATACGGAAAAGGCCAAAATTCAAGACTTTCGTTCAAGTATCCTAAGATGTAGGGCTATTCTTAGAAAAATTTCGAGATTGGGTCGTTCTTCCGTAATTTCATACCAGATCCAGAATCTTATGGAACGAAAATAAGACCCGGGGGTCCGCAAATGCTGACACGTTTCGATAATAGCCGAACAATCAATGTTGCATCTAATGGGGTGCAATGGGGTTAAAAATTGGGGTTAGGCGTTTCATTTTCGACGGTTTTTCGTACTTTGCAGTAGAGTGATTGTTCGGGGCAAAGTGGCGCCAGCTCCAAATCTGACAAACGCCCACAAACAAAAGATATTGGAATTTAACCGTCATAATATGGACCGCTATTGGAAAACCGTACTTAACATTTTATTATTTAACGCTTTAACTTTTCTTATTTTAAAAATGTATAAATACCATAATTTAATGCATTTTTTGTGCCAATAACCGTTAAAACCATCTGGCCCATCAAGGCTTAACTACTTGTTGTCACTGAAAACAATCTTTGTAAAAAAAAATGCACTAGATTGTGGTATTAAATTAATTTTTGAAATAAGAAGAGTTAAAGCGTTAAATAATAAAATGCTAAGTACGGTTTTCCAATAGCGGTCCATATTTTGACGGGTAAATTCCAACATCTTTTGTTTGTGGGCTGTTGTCAGATTTGGAGTTGGCGCCATTTTGCCCCTAACAATCATTCCACTGCAAAGTACGAAAAACCGTCGAAAATGAAACGCCTAATCCCAATTCGTAACGAATTGCACTCAAAAATTGCACCCCATTAGATGCAACATTGATTTTTCGGCTATTATCGCAACGTGTCAGCCATCTGCGGACCCCCGGTCTTATTTTCGTTCCATAATCTCGAAATTTTCCTAAGAATAGCCCTACATCTTAGGATACTTGAACGAAAGTCTTGAATTTTGGCCTTTTCCGTATTTCTTAAATGTATACCACGCGGCTACGTTGTTTGTCATCTCGAAACTCATAATTAAATGAAGCTTAATTGAGATTTGCATAGTGCGTTTATACTTCTGCAATACGAAAAAATCTGTTTTTATTTTCTAAACAACGCTAGGGAAAATAACGGGACTTTTTGCTCAATTCACTTGTTTACTGATGCCATTAAATAAAAAAATAGCAAGGTGTCGCTTCCATTTCCTGTTTTCTATAAAATGCATTTTTACAGGTGCGTTTATACTTATGCAAAGCACTGTATAAGTCTGCGTTATTTTTTTTTCGGCGTGACCTCCCCCAAGAAGTAAGGCTGTATACGCCCCTGAAGCCCTCTTACATTTTGGTAGAAGAGGGTAATCCTGCTTAGTTTTTTGCAGTTGCAGTCGCTTGAAATATCACGCAGGACAAAGTCTGTCGGTTCCGCTACTGTACACGGGGGGTCAACGGCGTATACAGGGGGGGGGGACATGACCCCGTGACTCAAGATTGTTTGTTGATCTGAAATAATTATTTTTTTAGTAACCACATAGAAAAAAAAAAGAAAGTTGGTTACTTAGGAAGCTAGTAGAATTTTCGATTGTTAATTTAGAATTCAATAGAGAATTTGAATGTTGGTAACTTCAATTTAAAAAGAAATTTAATTTTCATGGCAATGGAATATGTACCTACGTTATTCTGTGGTCAATCGATGATACTTTGATTTTCTTCCTCGTACCTCAAATTTAACATAACAACAAACTTCTCATAATATGATAATACATTCAAATCTTAAAATGTATGCATAGGCTAGTTTCCGTTTTGAGATGACAGTCAAAACCTGTTAAACCAAACAGAAATCAAAGTGCGGAGTTGTTACCAAATTTTCACTCAGTAAAGTAAAAACTAATAGGATTTTCAAAAAAAGAACATTTTTTTTTTCTGAAAATAAAATCTTTAAACACATTATAGAACACATACAGAAATTGTTTTGTTTGATTTCTGTATGACAGATAATTTTTAAAAGCAAAAAAAAGTGATAACTTTCGATTTATAGTTATTCTAACCAAAAAATATTAATGTTAACGATAAAAGACAGATATATAAAACTATGATAAAAACCTATTATGAAAGGATTTTGTTTGCACTTATTCAACATTTACGATTGAAAAATATTGTTATTGATTTGGATGTGAATTACTTTTACAAAGTAACCTATGAATCCCATAATGCAAAAGCTAATAGCTATGGTAAAGGAGATTTTTTGGAACTCCTTGCGGTGAACCGTTTGACCAGTCGGATGGAATTATTGACGAAAAGCGACTAGGCTCGTAGAATTTAACAACTTTGTTCATTATTTTTTATCAGAAAGGCTTACTGGTAAAAAAGAATAGGTATATTCGATGTACATATTTATTTTTCACTTTTCCATCGGTGGCAGTCTAGAGACATACATTTTTTTCAAATCAGAGGCATATTAAAATCACTCGTGAACTTTGTGCACACTTTTCTTGAAACGCAACGAAAACGAATCTTTGTATTCAATTATAATACGAATATGTAATATATTTTAGTTTTTCCACTATTGTAAACAGAGCAATTTACACAAGTGGTCATTTTTGAAAATCAGAGCTCTTGTTTTCATTTTCAGTAGTGAATATTTATATCTATTTACTAAAATTAAGAAACAAAAAACAGTGCTTTTTTAACTAATTTTTCCTGCATCTTCAATTCGCTGAAATAAAAACTTTGATAGGATTAAAATAAATTCTGAATAAAATTCAAAAGAAATGATCAAGCGAATCCAAAAATTTTTTTCCTCAGTATTTTGACAGCTAGCTAAACTGATTTGTATTGGTCAGGCCACTGGAGATTGCTGTATGCTGCTGCTGAGGCCCTCCGAAATAAAAAATGTAACAGTCAGGAATAAAACCGAAGAGCGCGGTCACTGGTCCAGCTAATAAAGTTTCGTTCGACTTAGTTGTTCATTTTTATTTTCTTTGGAACCAAAAATGCCATGAAACCGCTCGTTCAGAGTATCGATTTTGTCTTAAGCTGTGTGGCATCCTGTTCCATCCTGTTGAAATCATATATCTTCAGTGTCCATATCATCCAATTAAGGCCACAAGTAATTGGTGATCATCGACCTATAGCGATCGCCTTTGACGGTGATGGCCTGGCCAGCATCATTTTCAAAGAAGTACGGACCGATGACGCCTCCAGGCATCCCGCCCAAAATCCACACAAAACAGTAACTTTATTTGGATGCATTGGCACCTCGTGAATCTTGCGTGGATTAGTGCCGTCCCAAATCCGGCAATTTTGCTTATTCACGTACCCATTTATCCAAAGATGGGCCTCATCGCTAAAGATGATTTTTCAACCAAAATTGGGATAAACTTCTAACTGCTCTAAAACGTCATTTGCACGTGTTGCTCGACGCTGTAACTCACCATGTTGATTTGTCTGTAGTAACTGATTAAAAGACGATATTTTGACCGAAAGTAAAAGAAACAATATGGCCGCCACGAGCTGTCAAAATCAACCCGTCCCTATTGGAAAACCCTTTAGTATAGTTAATTAAGATCTTTTCCCTTTTCTTTTATATAGCTACGCACAGTAAAATATGAAAAAAAAAAATATAAGGCACTTGACTTTTAACAAATATTAATTTGTGTTATTTTTTTTGGCATGACCCCCCCCCCCAAGAACTTAAGCTGTATACGCCCCTGCGGGGGGTGATAGAATTTGTTTAACTGCAATTAAAATAATAAACGGTAGATAATAATCAAATTTAAAATAAATTGAATATATAATATTTAATATAAAAGTTCAAAACCATTTATAGTAAAACCCGTTTATATGCTTAATTTCTATTATTCAATTCAAAATAATTAATAATACATATACCTACCTAACAATTTAATTGAAAAAAAAAAAATGTTATGTACATTGCGCGTTATAAGTTTAAAAGTAGTAATTTATGAAAAGTGAATTTGAAATTTCTCGTGTTATACGCCAAGGAGATCGAAATTTTGTAGACACAAGAGAAACTGTTTAACGTGCCATAGCTAGAAGTATTGAAAGAACGAGTTGAATAATGCCTAAAACAGATGTGCAGCTTTTTCCATGCAGCGAAATTAAATTACACAGGTTCTTATGGGAGCAGATTCACTCAAAGTCTGCATGCAGCGCAGCGCTGTACGATGTCTCTATTTCTAAATTTGCTGCCTAGTTTCATTGCAGCCACAACTGAAAAACGAAAATTTCTAAATAATTGCTATTTGGCATTACTCATATTGACATCACCTGCCATTCTTTCAAAAAATTTGTTTGTGTTGGTGATTTTTGTTTAAGAATCCATAAAGCCGGCGTTGCCACCCTACCATCGTCCAACGAAGAAAATCTCATTCCAACACTATTGTGTCACATCGGCAACGTTGTGCTTTCATGTATTTGTTTGACATAAATATGCATCACGAATGTCAGAAACTATGCACATGTGTTTCGTTTGCAGCTCTGCATGCAGAGATGCGTGCAGACTTGCTGCACATCTGTTTTAGCCATAAGTGTCGTATGTTATATCCAAGGCTCCAACCATCGGCAATATTTTAGGCAATGTCGATTTCAATTTATTACTTGGGTGGGCATTTTATTGCTAAAAATAAATAAATAAATAAATCGGGTGGCACAACGGCTCATGAAGAACCAGGGCCTAGTGACTAACAACTCGCAACCATTCCTGTGTGCGCCTTTCGACAGGAAATGAAGGGACCTACAATTTTATGCCGAATCCGAACGGCTAGACGAGAAGCACTTATTCGTGACAAGTGATACTCTTGGAGGATTTGTCAATTCCTCGCAAGAGGCAGTAGCCCTGAAAAAAAACTTTTTAGTTTTTTAGGTGGACGAGGCTGGGAAGCGATCCCAGACCTCCAGCGTGACAGTCGAACGCGCTAACCATTACGCTACGGGCTACTACGCATTTTATTGCTAGGTAATTTTAATTCAGTTCGCTGGTTTTGAAAATATAGCATATTTTGGGTGGTTCCTCTTATTTTCAAAATAACGGAAGAGCTACTCAAAATCTGGAAGGCAAATAGGCGAAACGTAGAAATTTATTTCTTCGTCGATGTAAAGGAATAATTGCTTACGGGGGCAATATTGTCATTGCCAAAGGGCCCCCAATGGCAATATTAGAAGCAATGGCAATGAGCAAAGCAATTTACTACTTCAAGTATTGCCAATGAAGACACTGGGTTAAGTTGAGTCCCACATGATGTTGAGATTACAGAAGAAGGAATGGCTTCAATATATTTATTTCACAACAAAATTGAGTGAATTTTAGTATGCACATCAGAACAAATGAATAATTTTAGTCAAATATGTGCAAACACACCAACAAAAAACCAACTCATCGTCCTAGGTTTTTATAAAAAATGTTGGTCTCGACTCCGCTCCTGAAGTAGGGCTGCCAGACGTCCCGATTTTGTCGAGACAGTCCCGATATTTGAATCCTGTCCCGATATCTGTCCCGATATATAAAATGTCCCAATTTTGTCTCGACTTTCCAAGTTTACTTGCTATATAGGGCAGTTATTGGTTTTGTGTCAAAGGTGTGTGAGGTTTTAATCAAAACTGACATTACGATAATGTAGAAGTCTGATTTTCGACAAAAGACGTCCCTCGGTCAGTTTGTTTGCCTGTGCGTTCCGATTCATATCGAGCTAGAACCTAAGCGAATCGGTGGATTTGCTTTAAATTTGGTGTGAAACATTCTGTGTTATTCCCTAGGAGTGAGATTCATTTTTTTTTAGCTTATATCTGGATAGAACAGTCATTCAAAAATTTCGGTATTATCAAGTTTTCTAAAAAACAACGGCTGTAATGGTTTAATTAAGACTTCGTTAATGTAATCCCAAAAACAGTTTTAATAACACTGCCAAATAAAAATCGAAAAACTGAAATAAATGTTTTTTTTTTTTTTTTTTGTGAAAATTACCGGTTTCTTACTTGTTTTGAGGTGTTCAAAAGGGTAGTTATGTGCATTCAAGAGGACACAAGCGTCCACAGGTTTTTCTCAAAACCCACCTCTGTCTACCAACTCCTACTCTCACCTCCACGTGGTGAACATCGGGTGTCTAGTACCTCAGCTGGAGACGGGGTTTAAATCCCCGTGGAAAGCTGTTGGGGACAGCCAACGAGAGAGGGGGGGAGGAGTGTTCCCACTAAGGCACTTCTGCTTTCATCGAGGCGACAGCGGACGAATTCTCTAGATGGAATCAACGGTGGCGTCTACAGTTACAGTTAGGTTGAACTACTTAGTGAACACCTTATATGGGCTACTACGACGTATTTGTAGCTCAGGCCTATAAGGAGCGGTTTATCCGGCTCCCTACCCTTGGAGTTATACGAAGGGTCTGGTCCTCCGGGTCGGGGTTTGTGCGTCGGGGTAACTTCCCTACCACGTAAAAAAAAGTTGTTCCGAAACAACAACAAGCCTCGGATATGGATGATTTTAAAGTTGACGACCCCAGCAAACGAAACAAGGACAATGAATTCCGGATCTGCACGTGTAACGTCCTGTCCTTATACAGAACACGTGCAGCCGAACAATTAGTGTAGAACCTGGACAGGCTTAAGGCTGACGTAACAGCCATCCAGGAAGTGGGATGGGATAGAGAGGGCGTACGGAGACTGAAAACGTGTTACATCTACTACGGCGGGTGCTTGAAGGAACAGGGTCAGCGGCTCTTTGGTTGTGGTTTTGTGATAAGGGGAAGACTTAGGCAAGAAGTCTTGGGCTTCCGAAGTGTAAGCGAGCGCCTGGTCACAATCCGCATCAAAGGCAAATTTAAGAACATTTCGCTGATTTGTGTTCACGCCCCCCATGAAAGGAGAGAAGACTCAACCAAAGAAGCATTCTACGATCTCTTGGAGACAACGTATGATATGTGCCCGAAGTACGACGTGAAGATCATTCTTGGTGACTTCAACGCAAGATTCGGAAAGGAGGGCATCTTTGGTTCGATAGTCGGAGGACACAGCCTACACGACGAAACTTCCGGCAACGGACACAGGCTGGCAGACTTTGCGGCGGGGCGAAATGTCATCATCACTTCCCACACCTCAATATACACAAGGGGACTTGGCGGTCGCGTGATCAAGTCACCGTCAACCAAATCGACCACCTTGCGATAGACGCGAGACATGCTTCCAGTATCTTGGACGTCCGAACGTTCCGAGGGGCCAACATTGACTCGGATCACTACCTGGTGGTAGCTAGACTAAGTATGCGGATATCCATGACGCGACAACGCAGAGCAGATGCTGTGAAAAGATTCGATGTCGAGAAGCTTAAATCGCAAGAGACTGCCAGAACTTTTGCAGACCACGTAACTCTTAATCTCTCAGGAGGTCCCCCACCAGCATCAAGTGCAGAGGACCAGTGGGAACACTGTCAACAAGCCATCAGAAGTGCCGCCTCTGATGTGCTGGGTTTCACTAGGCGAATACAACGAAACCCCTGGTTCGATGAAGAGTGCCGGCTAGCGCATGCAGCTAAGGACGAGGCCTACCAGGCAAGAGCTGCTGAGAGAGTGGCCCGGGAGCTCTACGGGCTGAAACGAAAAGAGGAACGCCGACTTCTCAGGAGGAAAAAGAGAGAGAGCACGAGAAGCGGGCGGTAGAGTCTATTGAGGGTTGTAGCGGTAGGGGAGATGTTCGAAAATTTTATCAGAGGGTGAAGCGATCCACCCAAGGATTCAAGGCTAGAACGGAAGCCTGCCGAGATGAGAGTGGGAATATGGTAGTAGACACACAGTCAGTGCTGAGGATCTGGAAAGAACACTTCTCTAGACTGCTTAATGGCGAAGATGCCGCTAATAGGCAGAACGCTCCATTCAACTTGGACGATGATGGCCAAGAGCTCCGTCCACCCGACCTAACCGAAGTGCTGCTGGCGATATCCAAACTTAAGTCGTACAAGGCTGCAGGTGCGGATGGCTTACAAGCCGAACTATTTAAATCAGCGGGAGATGAATTGGCTAGGAGCATACACCAGCTCATCTGCAAAATTTGGTCGGAGGAAAGTATGCCCGATGAATGGAACCTCGGTATAGTGTGCCCCATCCATAAAAAGGGAGATGTTCTGAAATGTACCAACTACAGAGGAATTAGTCTCCTGAACGTCGCTTATAAAATCTTGTCGGCCATCCTGTGTGACCGCTTAAAACCTTTTGTCAGTGATCTGATCGGCCCTTATCAGTGCGGTTTTAGGCCAGGCAAGTCAACCGTCGATCAAATGTTCACACTCCGACAGATTTTAGAAAAATCCCGGGAATTCCAGATCGATACACACCACCTTTTTATCGATTTTAAAGTCGCGTATGATAGCGTGAAAAGGGACGAATTATACAGAGCCATGTCGAGTCTCGGCATCCCTGCCAAACTCGTCCGCTTGTGCAGGATGACGATGGAGAAATCTCGCTGCTCTGTCAAAATTGGTAAAAACACCACCGATTCCTTTGATGTTGAGAAAGGATTGAGGCAAGGCGACGCGCTATCATGCAACCTATTCAACATCGTTCTTGAAGCCATTGTACGCAACGCACATGTCAACACCAGCGGTACAATCTATCAAAAGTCCGTTCAATTGCTTGCATATGCGGATGACATAGACATTGTCGGCAGAACGAAGCGAGCTGTGGCAGGGGCATTTGCAAGCATTAAATCGGAGGCGGCTAGAATGGGATTGGCGTTTAATGAGGACAAGACGAAGTATATGCTGTCATCGAGAGAGGAATCTCAACATCGTCGGCTCGGGCAAAATATCACGATGGACAGATATAACTTCGAAGTTGTCAAGGACTTTGTCTACCTGGGCTCCACTATTACATCGCAGAATGACATCAGTGCAGAGATCAAGCGAAGAATTACTCTTGCCAACCGCTGTTTCTTCGGTCTAAGAAGGCATTTAAGTAGTAAGGCCCTCTCCCAGAGAACCAAGGAGACTTTATACAAAACCCTAATCATCCCGGTCCTGCTTTATGGGTCAGAAGCATGGACACTGAAAGATTCGGATAAAAATCTGCTAGGGTGCTTTGAGAGGAAGATTCTTCGTGTGATTTTCGGTCCGGTGTGTATCGAAGGAGTATGGAGGAGAAGATTCAACGACGAGCTATACGGGCTATACAGCGACGTTGACCTGGTCAAAAAGCTGAAAATACAGCGGCTGAGATGGCTGGGGCACGTGGAGCGTATGGACAGCAACGCACCTGCCCGACGAGTCTTCGAATCCAACCCCGATGGGGTACGCAGCAGAGGAAGAACCCGTAACAGGTGGCGCAATCAAGTGAGTGACGACATCAAAGCACTCGGTGTGCGCAACTGGAAGCGGCTAGCTAGGGACAGAGCTGGCTGGAGGGGTTTGTTAGTTGAGGCCGAAGCCCATCCTGGGCTGTGAGCGCCATCAAAAGTAGGTAAGTTACTTGTTTTGAGATATTCCCGTATATATCGCTTTTGGCTTTTTTGATTTTGTCAAAATTTCGCTATTCAGTCGAGGTACTTCTAAGTAAGTCATCATTTTGATATTTAGAAAAGTTAAGAGGTGTCATATGGATTCAGTACGATACTAAATAAAGAAAATTGATTTCAATTTAAGAAAAGTGTAATGTTATGAGATAGTAAGATGATAAACTCGTTTTAAATTTATTAATTAAAAATGATTTAACATCTTACCAAATCAACTTAAATTGCGCTACTGCATTTAATATTTGTATATATGTATTTTTTAATGTCCCGATTTGTCCCGGTTTTTGGGCCCTGGTGTCCCGATATTAACCAAATTTAATCTGGCAGCCCTATCCTGAAGTGAAATCGAGTCGGTTGCACCTCATTTTCAACCCAATGCAGGTTTACAAAGTAGCGAAGTGGTAGGTAGGTAGATATGGCGGCCACGGGCAGCCTAGCTCATAGCCCAATTAGCGCTAAGTGCGCCGTTTTGAAGTGAGTAAGTAAGTCCACCATGAAGCTCGCTTCAATACCTCATGTTATGCCATTTATTTTGACAAGGTGGTGTATGATATCAAAAAAGCAACTACTTTATCAAAACACAACCCAACAACCCCACACAATAATTATAATGATTACATTTTTTTTGACTAAGTGTACGACACCCTAATGTGTTATAATCTTTTTTGGGTAGAATTATATGAGCTTCAATGTGTACCTACAACTTTTTCCAATACAAATCTATGGTTTTCGAGAAATTTGAAAAAAAAAAATTTATTTTATATACATACAATACCTACTAAATGAAAAAGAGTATTATAAAAATATATTAATGAACTGAAACCCAATCAAAATCATAATAATAAGATGCCGAGTTACAAACATACATATTTTTCACAATTTACCTACAGATACCTACATATTTATGTTTGTATGGATTCGTACGCAGCGCATCCTAATGTTTATTTATTTTCATTGACATTTCCCGTATTGCTATCTCAGTTGCACTAGTTGAAACTTTTTCGTTCAGTTTTGAAAGCGATGTTAAAATTCAGGGATGGGTAATGAACTCAATTTTAGCTAAAAAATCTGTGATGATGTTTAGTGCAACCCAGATTAATTTATCATGTCAATAAATTTAAATAGCCTTTTAGCAAAAACTGGGTTTAGATCATTTTGGTGCAACTTGCCATAAAAAGATAGAATACCTGTATTGCAATTAACACGTTCACAAAAACACACCATGAAGATCTTTGAGCGTATATTGGATGGCCGCCTACGAATAATAATACTGCTATCTGACGACCAGTGCGGGTTTGTTTCGAGTAAATCAACCACAGATGCTATTCAGAGTATAAGAATCAGAATGGAAAATTATCGGGATTCCTCGAGAGATTTGCATATTGTATTGGATGATTTTGAAAAAGCATTCGACAGACAGCCACGAGATCTGATATGGGTTGCACTTAGGCAATGAGGAGTTCCGGAAGTCTACGTGCGGATAGTCATGGACATGTTAAAACAAAGGTTAGATGCCCCGCAGGAATCAACGAAGAATTCCCAATTAGAGTAGGTGTGCACCAGGGAAGCGTCTTGAGTCATTTGCTCTTTATGACTGTCCTTGACCTTCTGCTTGAGGATAAGGTGACGGACCCCAAAATGAATCAGTTGTTTGTTGATGACGATAGAGCCATCATAAGTGACGATCCTATGTCCTCGCAACGAGCACTTGATGTATGGGTGGATGTTCTGTAGGGAAATGGATACCGCATTAGCCCGAAAGAGACCGAATACCTATGCTGTCCATTTTCTGATCCACACAGGCCTATTCCGGACATCTATTTGAATGAATCAGTGCTAACCAAGTAGATTAGATTAGATAAGATAAGATTAGATTTGATTTTATTGTTTCTGTTCTTGTTTATATTACAAAATAAATATTTTACAAAAAATCGATAAGCATGGCTTTGCCGTCTGCCTGATTGACATTAAATTAAACATTTAATATTAAGTTTGTTTTGTTTTGTTAGAACATAATGTATGAACAAATATAATTGTGATACAAAAATACAATTTTATTTTGTTGTTAAAACTCTTCATTTATAATTTGATTGCGATAGCGATAGTTGAGATGGGCTAAGACTTCTTCTGCGGATAACGTGTTGCTTCCAAGAAAATTTCTTCGTATTTCTTTCAAAATAGGACATCTGCCAATAAAATGTATGACATCTTCTCTCTTCGATAGGTTGCAAAGGCTACAGTAAATTGCTAAGTCAGGACGGTGGGGGATATAATTGAGCCGAATAAGCTCTCCTCTCATTTTAAAAATAGACGATATAATTTCATTCATGTTGTCGTTGTGAAAATAATTCCTTTCAAGCAAATAATGGTTTAAAATGCTATATGTTGATCTGTGGACTGACGCAGTAGCTAAGCTTATACAGTCAGCCCTGTATTTTTCATCGACTTTTGAGATAAGGTTTTGAAAAACATCTTTGCAGTACCTTCCATTTGCATTCACGAGATTGAATTCTATTCCGCAATACGTTGCAAGCTCTTCTAATTTTTTAAACCAAAGAGTTCTTCTTTCTATTATCTTCTTAGCAATTATTTTTGGAAGTCTATCATCTGGCATTTCCAGCACTTTCGTTACATAATGCTGTTTTAAGGTTTTAATAAAAAGCGGTGATAATCCTGTTTCTATATTTATCATGTAGTTGGGCGTTGTATTTGGGAGATTGAAACATCTTTTGACGTAGTACCTTAGCAGTTTCTCTACGGTTTCATAGTACCCCCAAGATTGTGCTGCATACAACATCACAGACTCAGATACAGCTTGAAATACTTTATATTTTACACTGTGATCAACTATGTTATTTGAAAAACATCTTTTCCAGGTTGCCGATATGGCACTTTTCGCTTTAACTAATTTTTCTTTTAAGTGAGGTTCCATACTGGGATTGCTCGTAAATGTGACTCCAAGATACCTGTATGTTTTAACAATTTCAATGGGAAGTCCATTAAGATACCATTTTTCGATTCTGCAAGCTCTGACAGATCCCTTTTTAAAAATCATTATTTTTGACTTCGTTAGATTCACCGTAAGATTCCATAGTTGGCAGTACGAATCAAGATAAGTTGCAGAGAATCTGGTGAATATGAAAATAAAACTACATCATCTGCAAATAAAAGTGCCTTTATAAGAACTCCGTCTATCTCTATACCACCTGGTAAAAATTCGGTAAGGTCATCGATGTACATGGCAAAGAGATATGGGCTTAGAGTGCAACCTTGCCGAACCCCCATTGTTGACTCAAACCATTCTGAAATCTCAATTCCACTCCACACAGCCGATTGATTATCCTGATAGATGTTTTCGAGAACCCTTCCAAACTTTTGGCTCATTCCAGCATTATATAGCTTATAAATTAAAGCTTTTCGATCGATATTGTCGAAGTCTGCCTTGAAATCAACAAAAAAGGCGAAACATTTTTTGTTTTGTTCGATAAATGTACCCGCGATATTTTGCAGTATGAAGATATTGTCTACGGTTGAATAACCACTACGAAATCCAGCTTGACATTCTTTAATCAATTTATGTTTTTCGATCCAATTTGTCATTCGAAAATTTAGAACTTTGGTGAATATCTTATATGAAGAGTTCAGAAACGATATTCCTCGATAATTGGCTGGATCGGATAAATTACCTTTTTGGTGTATGGGATATATGATCGCTTTTTTAAACTGTGTAGGTATATTTCCCGTTTCCAACAATTCATTAAAAGTCTTCGAAATTTTATTGATGAAGTTTGACGTCGCATACTTGATAAATTCTATGGGGGTCCTATCAGCTCCTGGTGCCTTTCCGTCTTTGAGTTTCCTTAAAGCCTCAACAACTTCTTCCTCTGTAATTGGTGCATCTAAAATTTAACTTGTATGGCAGGGTGCTGCATATTGAATTTGTGGCATATTATTTGTTGGGATCAGTAGCCTTTGGAAATGGTTCATCAGTGTCCTTGCATCTAATTGTACTCCAATTTGAGGTTTTTTACCATTAAACTTATTTATTGCAACCCAGAACTATTTAGTATCCTTAAAGCATGTAAGTTTGAGAGCATCGTTTTCTAAATATTTTTTTCTTTTTTTCCTTGCAGATTTGTTTAAAGATTGTGTTTGTTTGAATATATAATCCTTTAAAATATGGCCCACCAAACTTCCGAAAAACCTTGAGCCATCCAAATGATTTTTGCCTCGCCTTTTCACACTCCGTGTCAAACCATTTTTCTTTATACTGGCACTTTTTTTTATCTCCCTGTCTGCAGGTCGGATAAGATATTTTAACAAGATTTTCAATATCCATTATATTGTACTCTGCATCAGTTTGTAAGTTGAGTTCGATGTTGTGTCTATATTCAGTTGCATTGGTTTCTTTCCATATCAACTTAGGGTGTAGTTGCATCGTTCGCGTGTATTCTCTTTCAATCGGAGCTGTACCAAACTGAGCTGAAATGGGCATATGATCTTCCCAAGTATGAAAAGTTAAATACCTTGGATCAATGATCAATCACAAAGGATCTTGTGATGACGACATAAAATATCGCGTAAGTGTAGGGTGGATGAAGTGGCGGGAAAACTATGCCATCTTCTGTGATAGAAAAATGCCCCCTTAGCTGAAAGGAAAGCTCTACACGGCAGTTGTTCGTCCTGCGCTAACATACGGTTCACAGTGTTGGAAAATGTACAAGAAGTATGAGAGTAAATTGACGGCAGCTGAAATGAAGATGCTTCGCATGACAGCAGGAGTCACAAAGCGTGATCAAATAAGAAGCAAGAGAATCCGAGGAAGCCTAGACGTCAAAAATACCATCTTGGATAAAATACAGCATGACCAACTTAACTGGTACTGTCATGTACAAAGAAGATGCCACGAGAACCCAGTTTAAAAGGCAATAGCACAAGGCGTTTCAACACTATCGTGGAAGAAAGGCAGGCGCAAAAACTCCTGGATGAAACAAATGCAACGACACCTGCATTAAGTTGGCCTCAGACATGGAACAATCCAAACCCGGGAGGCCTGTCGACGTTTTCTGAGGTCGACCCGGCGAACCCCACAAGTGGAACTTTAGGTGAAGCAGTTGAGTGGGAGCGTTGTGGTCCTCCTCCAGATTATGACAATCGCCGGCCTTATGAAGAAGAAGAAGAAGAAGAAGAAGGCTGAAAATCAAAAATAAAAATTAGGTATGATTTTTTGTATTGTTTCAAAATAGTTATATTTCAATTCAAACAACAGAGGTATTTATCCATACGTTTTTTGTCGAAATTTTTTGAGGATAACACTACGTTTTCACTGGGCCAAATGAGGTAATTTCGTTGCAAATTTCCAAACAAATATGTTCAACCTTTGGACCCTCAAACAGAATGTAATATGCCTAATGCTAACTTGAATGCTAGTCGTGATATTCGCAGTACTACTCGAATTCAACGCAAGCCTAGGGTTGATGAACTTTCAAAGCATAAAATCGAAAAAAAAGTCAAAAATAAGAATGTAGTTTCATCTACTTCTTTATCACGTCTTTCGTCTTCAAGCAGCAAGAGTTCTCCAGCTAGCTCTCCTTTGGGTAATGCATTGGCAAGTACATCACGTATGAAGAGTGTGACCAATGCTCGTAGATCATCATCATTTCCTAATCATACAAACTCTCGGAATAATGATTCTATCAATAAAAAGAAGAAAATTGAAACGCCTATAATTGTTACTGATGATACTGATGGATCTCTCCCTTTGGATGCCAGTTCTTTAGATGTTTTATCTGCAAACGATAAGAGCAATCCAATTTTATCTGCATTGGATATTCATCGTACAATAGGGGTTAGTGATAATGCTGCCGGAGATGGTGGTGTTGTTGTTTCTCATGCTAATCTGCCATGCGGTGCTGCGGCTGATATTGCTGTTGTTCATGGTGCGGCTGATGTTGTTGCTGAGTCTGGTGTTGTTCCTAATTCTAAGGTGATTGACGATGTTGTTGTTGTCAATGATAAAGATGATGCACTCGTTGTATCTACCGATGCTGTTAAGGGCGACTTTGCTGCCGCTGCTGATTTGAATACAATTGATTGCAATTATAAGGGCGCCACATATAAGATGGGGTCTGCCGATGATAATAATGGTTTGTCTCGCTGCGGCTGCTGATTTAAATGGTACCACTGGACCTACAAATACCGAAGGTGCTGGGAAAAATCTCGTCACAGAAAGTAATCGGATACCAAAAAATGTAATTTCTGGTTCAAGCTTAAAAAATGCGGAATTTATAGTCTATAATAATCTAAAATGGTTTCACCTGTCTAAATTTTCACCGACAACGTCTACTGATTCCATAATCAACTACTTATCCACCAATTTGAATGCAATTCCATCAGCTTTTAGGTGCTTCAAACTACTTAAAAAAGGAAATGAATCAAATCTTAAATTTATTTCATTTAAAATTGGAATTCCTACAGACTATGTTAATTCAGTATTCACATCTTCGTTTTGGCAGTGTGGGATTAGAATTCGAGAATTTGATTTTCTTCCAAAAAATGTGTAAAGGATGGAGATACAAATAACTGTCTAAGTCAAGTTTTTCCATCAAATATTTCAAATGTTGATTCTCTAAAGGTGTATTATCACAACTCAAGTGGAATTCGAACTAAGTTACCTGCTTTATTTCTTGCATCAAGTCATGCTGATTATTACTTAATTATTATTGTTGAAACCTGGCTATGGAGCGGAATTTTTGACTCAGACAGTACATACATAGTGTTTCGAAAGAATCGCTGCATTTGCGCTGAGGATCGTGGAGGTGGTGTTATGGTAGCTGTCCGTTCATGCATAACTTGCAAATTTGTAACACTACCGATCACTGATGTTGAGCAAATTTGCGTTTTAATTAATCTTTTACCAGGTATTTTTATATATTTTATTGTAAGTTATATTCCGCCTAAAAGTAATGTTGATATATACGAAAAGCACTTGGCTAACATTGATTATGTTAACAACTTGAATAACGATTTGCAAAAATTGTGTGTAATAGACGATTTTAATTTAAGTGATGTTAATTGGTCGTATTCTGATTCTGAATATATGCTTATACCTAGTAATCTAAAAAGAGATACTGAAATAACTTTCATTGATGACTTGTTTGCTCTTAATTTATATCAAGTTAATACAGTTTTAAATAGTTTGTACAAAATTCTGGATTTAGTATTTATTCCTCAGGATGAATCTAATGCTTATGTGAGTGAAATTGTTCCATTTTCTTTGTTAAATAACTCGGTTCATCATAAAGAATTATTTATTGAACTTCATGTATACAGTTATTTAAAAATGTTAATCACTATGGTTTAATTAAGACTTCGTTAATGTAATCCCAAGAACAGTTTTAATAACACTGCCAAAAAAAAATCGAAAAACTGAAATAAATGTTTGTTTTTTTTTTTGTGAAAATTACCGGTTTCTTACTTGTTTTGAGATACTCCCGTATATATCGCTTTTGGCTTTTTTGATTTTGTCAAAATTTCGCAACTCAGTCGAGGAACTTCTAAGTTAGTCATCATTTTGATATTTAGAAACGTTAAGAGGTGTCATATGGATTCAGTACGATACTAAATAAAGAAAATTGATTTCAATTTAAGAAAAGTGTAATGTTATGAGATAGTAAGATGATAAACTCGTTTTAAATTTATTAATTAAAAATGATTTAACATCTTACCAAATCAACTTATATTGCGCTACTGCATTTAATATTTGTATATATGTATTTTTTAATGTCCCGATTTGTCGCGGTTTTTGGGCCCTGGTGTTCCGATATTAACCAAATTAAATCTGGCAGCCCTATCCTGAAGTGAAATGGAGTCGGTTGCGGAATTTTGTCGGCGGAATTTTGTCAAAACTAATATAATTTCACATAGGTTGAAAATCAATAAAAAAAAATGCGACGGCTACCGTTCGATCAAGCTGATGTCACACACCATGAAGATCTTTGAGCGTATATTGGATGGCCGCCTACGAAAAATAATACTGCTATCTGACGACCAGTGCGGGTTTGTTTCGAGTAAATCAACCACAGATGCTATTCAGAGTATAAGAATCAGAATGGAAAATTATCGGGATTCCTCGAGAGATTTGCATTTTGTATTGGATGATTTTGAAAAAGCATTCGACAGACAGCCACGAGATCTGATATGGGTTGCACTTAGGCAATGAGGAGTTCCGGAAGTCTATGTGCGGATGGTCATGGACATGTTAAAACAAAGGTTAGATGCCCCGCAGGAATCAACGAAGAATTCCCAATTAGAGTAGGTGTGCACCAGGGAAGCGTCTTGAGTCATTTGCTCTTTATGACTGTCCTTGACTTTCTGCTTGAGGATAAGGTGACGGACTTCAAAATGAATCAGTTGTTTGTTGATGACGATAGAGCCATCATAAGTGACGATCCTATGTCCTCGCAACGAGCACTTGATGTATGGGTGGATGTTCTGTAGGGAAATGGATACCGCATTAGCCCGAAAGAGACCGAATACCTATGCTGTCCATTTTCTGATCCACACAGGCCTATTCCGGACATCTATTTGAATGAATCAGTACTTCCCAAGTAGATTAGATTAGATAAGATTAGATTTGATTTTATTGTTTCTGTTCTTGTTTATATTACAAAATAAATATTTTACAAAAAACCGATAAGCATGGCTTTGCCGTCTGCCTGATTGACATTAAATTAAACATTTAATATTAAGTTTGTTTTGTTTTGTTAGAACATAATGTATGAACAAATATAATTGTGATACAAAAATACAATTTTGTTTTGTTGTTAAGACTCTTCATTTATAATTTGATTGCGATAGCGATAGTTGAGATGGGCTAAGACTTCTTCTGCGGATAACGTGTTGCTTCCAAGAAAATTTCTTCGGATTTCTTTCAAAATAGGACATCTGCCAATAAAATGTATGACATCTTCTCTCTTCGATAGGTTGCAAAGGCTACAGTAAATTGCTAAGTCAGGACGGTGGGGGATATAATTGAGCCGAATAAGCTCTCCTCTCATTTTAAAAATAGACGATATAATTTCATTCATGTTGTCGTTGTGAAAATAATTCCTTTCAAGCAAATTATGGTTTAAAATGCTATATGTTGATCTGTGAACTGACGCAGTAGCTAAGCTTATACAGTCAGCCCTGTATTTTTCATCGACTTTTGAGATAAGGTTTTGAAAAACATCTTTGTAGTACCTTCCATTTGCATTCACGAGATTGAATTCTATTCCGCAATACGTTGCAAGCTCTTCTAATTTTTTAAACCAAAGAGTTCTTCTTTCTATTATCTTCTTAGCAATTATTTTTGAAAGTCTATCATCTGGCATTTCCAGCACTTTCGTTACATAATGCTGTTTTAAGGTTTTAATAAAAAGCGGTGATAATTCTGTTTCTATATTTATCATGTAGTTGGGCGTTGTATTTGGCAGATTGAAACATCTTTTGACGTAGTACCTTAGCAGTTTCTCTACGGTTTCATAGTACCCCCAAGATTGTGCTGCATACAACATCACAGACTCAGATACAGCTTGAAATACTTTATATTTTACACTGTGATCAACTATGTTATTTGAAAAACATCTTTTCCAGGTTGCCGATATGGCACTTTTCGCTTTAACTATTTTTTCTTTTAAGTGAGGTTCCATACTGAGATTGCTCGTAAATGTGACTCCAAAATACCTGTATGTTTTAACAATTTCAATGGGAAGTCCATTAAGATACCATTTTTCGTTTCTGCAAGCTCTGCCAGATCCCTTTTTAAAAATCATTATTTTTGACTTCGTTAGATTCACCGTAAGATTCCATAGTTGGCAGTACGAATCAAGATAAGTTGCAGAAAATCTGGTGAATATGAAAATAAAACTACATCATCTGCAAATAAAAGTGCCTTTATAAGAACTCCGTCTATCTCTATACCACCGTAAAAATTCGGTAAGGTCATCGATGTACATGGCAGAGAGATATGGGCTTAGAGTGCAACCTTGCCGAACCCCCATTGTTGACTCAAACCATTCTGAAATCTCAATTCCACTCCACACAGCCGATTGATTATCCTGATAGATGTTTTCGAGAACCCTTCCAAACTTTTGGCTCATTCCAGCATTATATAGCTTATATATTAAAGCTTTTCAATCGATATTGTCGAAGTCTGCCTTGAAATCAACAAAAAAGGCGAATAATTTTTTGTTTTGTTCGATAAATGTACCCGCGATATTTTGCAGTATGAAGATATTGTCTACGGTTGAATAACCACTACGAAATCCAGCTTGACATTCTTTAATCAATTTATGTTTTTCGATCCAATTTGTCATTCGAAAATTTAGAACTTTGGTGAATATCTTATATGAAGAGTTCAGAAACGATATTCCTCGATAATTGGCTGGATCGGATAAATTACCTTTTTGGTGTATGGGATATATGATCGCTTTTTTAAACTGTGTAGGTATATTTCCCGTTTCCAACAATTCATTAAAAGTCTTCGAAATTTTATTGATGAAGTTTGACGTCGCATACTTGATAATATCTATGGGGGTCCTATCAACTCCTGGTGCCTTTCCGTCTTTGAGTTTCCTTAAAGCCTCAACAACTTCTTCCTCTGTAATTGGTGCATCTAAAATTTCATTTGTATGGCAGGGTGCTGCATATTTAATTTGTGGCATATTATTTGTTGGGATCAGTAGCCTTTGGAAATGTTTCATCAGTGTCCTTGCATCTAATTGTACTCCAATTTGAGGTTTTTTACCATTAAATTTATTTATTGCAACCCAGAACTATTTAGTATCCTTACAGCATGTAAGTTTGAGAGCATCGTTTTCTAAATATTTTTTTCTTTTTTTCCTTGCAGATTTGTTTAAAGATTATGTTTGTTTGAATATATAATCCTTTAAAATATGGCCCACCAAACTTCCGAAAAACCTTGAGCCATCCAAATGATTTTTGCCTCGCCTTTTCACACTCCGTGTCAAACCATTTTTCTTTATACTGGAACTTTTTTTTATCTCCCTGTCTGCAGGTCGGATAAGATATTTTAACAAGATTTTCAATATCCATTATATTGTACTCTGCATCAGTTTGTTAGTTGAGTTCGATGTTGTGTCTATATTCAGTTGCATTGGTTTCTTTCCATATCAACTAAGGGGGTAGTTGCATCGTTCGCGTGTCTTCTCTTTCAATCGGAGCTGTACCAAACTGAGCTGAAATGGGCATATGATCTTCCCAAGTATGAAAAGTTAAATACCTTGGATCAATGATCAATAACGAAGGATCTTGTGATGACGACATAAAATATCGCGTAAGTGTAGGGTGGATGAAGTGGCGGGAAAACTCTGCCATCTTCTGTGATAGAAAAATGCCCCCTTAGCTGAAAGGAAAGCTCTACACGGCAGTTGTTCGTCCTGCGCTAACATACGGTTCACAGTGGTAGACAATGTACAAGAAGTATGAGAGTAAATTGACGGCAGCTGAAATGAAGATGCTTCGCATGACAGCAGGAGTCACAAAGCGTGATCAAATAAGAAGCAAGAGAATCCGAGGAAGCCTAGACGTCAAAAATACCATCTTGGATAAAATACAGCATGACCAACTTAACTGGTACTGTCATATACAAAGAAGATGCCACGAGAACCCAGTTCAAAAGGCAATAGCACAAGGCGTTCCAACACTATCGTGGAAGAAAGGTTTCCTGGATGAAACAAATGCAACGACACCTGCATTAAGTTGGCCTCAGACATGGAACAATCCAAAACCGGGAGGCCTGTCGACGTTTTCTGAGGTCGACCCGGCGAACCCCACAAGTGGAACTTTAGGTGAAGCAGTTGAGTGGGAGCGTTGTGGTCCCCCTCGAGATCATGACAATCGCCGGCTTTATGAAGAAGAAGAAGAAGAAGGCTGAAAATCAAAAATAAAAATTAGGTATGATTTTTTGTATTGTTTCAAAATAGTTATAACAGAGGTATTTATCCATACGTTTTTTGTCGAAATTTTTTGAGGATAACACTACGTTTTCACTGGGCCAAATGAGGTAATTTCGTTGCAAATTTCCAAACAAATATGTTCAACCTTTGGACCCTCAAACAGAATGTAATATGCCTAATGCTTACTTGAATGCTAGTCGTGATATTCGCAGTACTACTCGAATTCAACGCAAGCCTAGGGTTGATGTACTTTCAAAGCATAAAATCGAAAAAAAAGTCAAAAATAAGAATGCAGTTTCATCGTCTTCTTTATCACGTCTTTCGTCTTCAAGCAGCAAGAGTTCTCCAGCTAGCTCTCGTTTGAGTAATGCATTGGCAAGTACATCACGTATGAAGAGTGTGACCAATACTCGTAGATCATCATCATTTCCTAATCAAACTCTCGGAATAATGATTCTATCAATAAAAAGAAGAAAGTTGAAACGCCTATAATTGTTACTGATGATACTGATGGATCTCTCCCTTTGGATGCCAGTTCTTTGGATGTTTTATCTGCAAACGATAAGAGCAATCCAATTTTATCTGCATTGGATATTCATCGTACAATAGGGGTTAGTGATAATGCTGCCGGAGATGGTGGTGTTGTTGTTTCTCATGCTAATCTGCCATGCGGTGCTGCGGCTGATATTGCTGTTGTTCATGGTGCGGCTGATGTTGTTGCTGAGTCTGGTGTTGTTCCTAATTCTGAGGTGATTGACGATGTTGTTGTTGTCAATGATAAAGATGATGCACTCGTTGTATCTACCGATGCTGTTAAGGGCGACTTTGCTGCCGCTGCTGATTTGAATACAATTGATGGCAATTATAAGGGCGCCACATATAAGATGGGGTCTGCCGATGATAATAATGGTTGTCTCGCTGCGGCTGCTGATTTAAATGGTACCACTGGACCTACAAATACCGAAGGTGCTGGGAAAAATCTCGTCACAGAAAGTAATCGGATACCAAAAAATGTAATTTCTGGTTCAAGCTTAAAAAATGCGGAATTTATAGTCTATAATAATCTAAAATGGTTTCACCTGTCTAAATTTTCACCGACAACGTCTACTGATTCCATAATCAACTACTTATCCACCAATTTGAATGCAATTCCATCAGCTTTTAAGTGCTTCAAACTACTTAAAAAAGGAAATGAATTAAATCTTAAATTTATTTCATTTAAAATTGTGCTGCATACAACATCACAGACTCAGATACAGCTTGAAATACTTTATATTTTACACTGTGATCAACTATGTTATTTGAAAAACATCTTTTCCAGGTTGCCGATATGGCACTTTTCGCTTTAACTATTTTTTCTTTTAAGTGAGGTTCCATACTGAGATTGCTAGTAAATGTGACTCCAAGATACCTGTATGTTTTAACAATTTCAATGGGAAGTCCATTAAGATACCATTTTTCGTTTCTGCAAGCTCTGCCAGATCCCTTTTAAAAAATCATTATTTTTGACTTCGTTAGATTCACCGTAAGATTCCATAGTTGGCAGTACGAATCAAGATAAGTTGCAGAGAATCTGGTGAATATGAAAATAAAACTACATCATCTGCAAATAAAAGTGCCTTTATAAGAAATCCGTCTATCTCTATACCACCTGGTAAAAATTCGGTAAGGTCATCGATGTACATGGCAAAGAGATATGGGCTTAGAGTGCAACCTTGCCGAACCCCCATTGTTGACTCAAACCATTCTGAAATCTCAATTCCACTCCACACAGCCGATTGATTATCCTGATAGATGTTTTCGAGAACCCTTCCAAACTTTTGGCTCATTCCAGCATTATATAGCTTATATATTAAAGCTTTTCGATCGATATTGTCGAAGTCTGCCTGGAAATCAACAAAAAAGGCGAAAATTTTTTTGTTTTGTTCGATAAATGTACCCGCGATATTTTGCAGTATGAAGATATTGTCTACGGTTGAATAACCACTACGAAATCCAGCTTGACATTCTTTAATCAATTTATGTTTTTCGATCCAATTTGTCATTCGAAAATTTAGAACTTTGGTGAATATCTTATATGAAGAGTTCAGAAACGATATTCCTCGATAATTGGCTGGATCGGATAAATTACCTTTTTTGTGTATGGGATATATGATCGCTTTTTTAAACTGTGTAGGTATATTTCCCGTTTCCAACAATTCATTAAAAGTCTTCGAAATTTTATTGATGAAGTTTGACGTCGCATACTTGATAAATTCTATGGGGGTCCTATCAGCTCCTGGTGCATTTCCGTCTTTGAGTTTCCTTAAAGCCTCAACAACTTCTTCCTCTGTAATTGGTGCATCTAAAATTTCATTTGTATGGCAGGGTGCTGCATATTGAATTTGTGGCATATTATTTGTTGGGATCAGTAGCCTTTGGAAATGTTTCATCAGTGTCCTTGCATCTAATTGTACTCCAATTTGAGGTTTTTTACCATTAAATTTATTTATTGCAACCCAGAACTATTTAGTATCCTTACAGCATGTAAGTTTGGGAGCATCGTTTTTTAAATATTTTTTTCTTTTTTTCCTTGCAGATTTGTTTAAAGATTGTGTTTGTTTGAATATATAATCCTTTAAAATATGGCCCACCAAACTTCCGAAAAACCTTGAGCCATCCAAATGATTTTTGCCTCGCCTTTTCACACTCCGTGTCAAACCATTTTTCTTTATACTGGCACTTTTTTTTATCTCCCTGTCTGCAGGTCGGATAAGATATTTTAACAAGATTTTCAATATCCATTATATTGTACTCTGCATCAGTTTGTAAGTTGAGTTCGATGTTGTGTCTATATTCAGTTGCATTGGTTTCTTTCCATATCAACTAAGGGGGTAGTTGCATCGTTCGGGTGTCTTCTCTTTCGATCGGAGCTGTACCAAACTGAGCTGAAATGGGCATATGATCTTCCCAAGTATGAAAAGTTAAATACCTTGGATCAATGATCAATAACGAAGGATCTTGTGATGACGACATAAAATATCGCGTAAGTGTAGGGTGGATGAAGTGGCGGGAAAACTCTGCCATCTTCTGTGATAGAAAAATGCCCCCTTAGCTGAAAGGAAAGCTCTACACGGCAGTTGTTCGTCCTGCGCTAACATACGGTTCACAGTGGTAGACAATGTACAAGAAGTATGAGAGTAAATTGACGGCAGCTGAAATGAAGATGCTTCGCATGACAGCAGGAGTCACAAAGCGTGATCAAATAAGAAGCAAGAGAATCCGAGGAAGCCTAGACGTCAAAAATACCATCTTGGATAAAATACAGCATGACCAACTTAACTGGTACTGTCATATACAAAGAAGATGCCACGAGAACCCAGTTCAAAAGGCAATAGCACAAGGCGTTCCAACACTATCGTGGAAGAAAGGTTTCCTGGATGAAACAAATGCAACGACACCTGCATTAAGTTGGCCTCAGACATGGAACAATCCAAAACCGGGAGGCCTGTCGACGTTTTCTGAGGTCGACCCGGCGAACCCCACAAGTGGAACTTTAGGTGAAGCAGTTGAGTGGGAGCGTTGTGGTCCCCCTCGAGATCATGACAATCGCCGGCTTTATGAAGAAGAAGAAGAAGGCTGAAAATCAAAAATAAAAATTAGGTATGATTTTTTGTATTGTTTCAAAATAGTTATAACAGAGGTATTTATCCATACGTTTTTTGTCGAAATTTTTTGAGGATAACACTACGTTTTCACTGGGCCAAATGAGGTAATTTCGTTGCAAATTTCCAAACAAATATGTTCAACCTTTGGACCCTCAAACAGAATGTAATATGCCTAATGCTTACTTGAATGCTAGTCGTGATATTCGCAGTACTACTCGAATTCAACGCAAGCCTAGGGTTGATGAACTTTCAAAGCATAAAATCGAAAAAAAAGTCAAAAATAAGAATGCAGTTTCATCGTCTTCTTTATCACGTCTTTCGTCTTCAAGCAGCAAGAGTTCTCCAGCTAGCTCTCGTTTGGGTAATGCATTGGCAAGTACATCACGTATGAAGAGTGTGACCAATACTCGTAGATCATCATCATTTCCTAATCAAACTCTCGGAATAATGATTCTATCAATAAAAAGAAGAAAGTTGAAACGCCTATAATTGTTACTGATGATACTGATGGATCTCTCCCTTTGGATGCCAGTTCTTTAGATGTTTTATCTGCAAACGATAAGAGCAATCCAATTTTATCTGCATTGGATATTCATCGTACAATAGGGGTTAGTGATAATGCTGCCGCAGATGGTGGTGTTGTTGTTTCTCATGCTAATCTGCCATGCGGTGCTGCGGCTGATATTGCTGTTGTTCATGGTGCGGCTGATGTTGTTGCTGAGTCTGGTGTTGTTCCTAATTCTGAGGTGATTGACGATGTTGTTGTTGTCAATGATAAAGATGATGCACTCGTTGTATCTACCGATGCTGTTAAGGGCGACTTTGCTGCCGCTGCTGATTTGAATACAATTGATGGCAATTATAAGGGCGCCACATATAAGATGGGGTCTGCCGATGATAATAATGGTTGTCTCGCTGCGGCTGCTGATTTAAATGGTACCACTGGACCTACAAATACCGAAGGTGCTGGGAAAAATCTCGTCACAGAAAGTAATCGGATACCAAAAAATGTAATTTCTGGTTCAAGCTTAAAAAATGCGGAATTTATAGTCTATAATAATCTAAAATGGTTTCACCTGTCTAAATTTTCACCGACAACGTCTACTGATTCCATAATCAACTATTTATCCACCAATTTGAATGCAATTCCATCAGCTTTTAAGTGCTTCAAACTACTTAAAAAAGGAAATGAATTAAATCTTAAATTTATTTCATTTAAAATTGTGCTGCATACAACATCACAGACTCAGATACAGCTTGAAATACTTTATATTTTACACTGTGATCAACTATGTTATTTGAAAAACATCTTTTCCAGGTTGCCGATATGGCACTTTTCGCTTTAACTATTTTTTCTTTTAAGTGAGGTTCCATACTGAGATTGCTCGTAAATGTGACTCCAAGATACCTGTATGTTTTAACAATTTCAATGGGAAGTCCATTAAGATACCATTTTTCGTTTCTGCAAGCTCTGCCAGATCCCTTTTAAAAAATCATTATTTTTGACTTCGTTAGATTCACCGTAAGATTCCATAGTTGGCAGTACGAATCAAGATAAGTTGCAGAGAATCTGGTGAATATGAAAATAAAACTACATCATCTGCAAATAAAAGTGCCTTTATAAGAAATCCGTCTATCTCTATACCACCTGGTAAAAATTCGGTAAGGTCATCGATGTACATGGCAAAGAGATATGGGCTTAGAGTGCAACCTTGCCGAACCCCCATTGTTGACTCAAACCATTCTGAAATCTCAATTCCACTCCACACAGCCGATTGATTATCCTGATAGATGTTTTCGAGAACCCTTCCAAACTTTTGGCTCATTCCAGCATTATATAGCTTATATATTAAAGCTTTTCGATCGATATTGTCGAAGTCTGCCTGGAAATCAACAAAAAAGGCGAAAATTTTTTTGTTTTGTTCGATAAATGTACCCGCGATATTTTGCAGTATGAAGATATTGTCTACGGTTGAATAACCACTACGAAATCCAGCTTGACATTCTTTAATCAATTTATGTTTTTCGATCCAATTTGTCATTCGAAAATTTAGAACTTTGGTGAATATCTTATATGAAGAGTTCAGAAACGATATTCCTCGATAATTGGCTGGATCGGATAAATTACCTTTTTTGTGTATGGGATATATGATCGCTTTTTTAAACTGTGTAGGTATATTTCCCGTTTCCAACAATTCATTAAAAGTCTTCGAAATTTTATTGATGAAGTTTGACGTCGCATACTTGATAAATTCTATGGGGGTCCTATCAGCTCCTGGTGCATTTCCGTCTTTGAGTTTCCTTAAAGCCTCAACAACTTCTTCCTCTGTAATTGGTGCATCTAAAATTTCATTTGTATGGCAGGATGCTGCATATTGAATTTGTGGCATATTATTTGTTGGGATCAGTAGCCTTTGGAAATGTTTCATCAGTGTCCTTGCATCTAATTGTACTCCAATTTGAGGTTTTTTACCATTAAATTTATTTATTGCAACCCAGAACTATTTAGTATCCTTACAGCATGTAAGTTTGGGAGCATCGTTTTTTAAATATTTTTTTCTTTTTTTCCTTGCAGATTTGTTTAAAGATTGTGTTTGTTTGAATATATAATCCTTTAAAATATGGCCCACCAAACTTCCGAAAAACCTTGAGCCATCCAAATGATTTTTGCCTCGCCTTTTCACACTCCGTGTCAAACCATTTTTCTTTATACTGGCACTTTTTTTTATCTCCCTGTCTGCAGGTCGGATAAGATATTTTAACAAGATTTTCAATATCCATTATATTGTACTCTGCATCAGTTTGTAAGTTGAGTTCGATGTTGTGTCTATATTCAGTTGCATTGGTTTCTTTCCATATCAACTAAGGGGGTAGTTGCATCGTTCGCGTGTCTTCTCTTTCAATCGGAGCTGTACCAAACTGAGCTGAAATGGGCATATGATCTTCCCAAGTATGAAAAGTTAAATACCTTGGATCAATGATCAATAACGAAGGATCTTGTGATGACGACATAAAATATCGCGTAAGTGTAGGGTGGATGGAGTGGCGGGAAAACTCTGCCATCTTCTGTGATAGAAAAATGCCCCCTTAGCTGAAAGGAAAGCTCTACACGGCAGTTGTTCGTCCTGCGCTAACATACGGTTCACAGTGGTAGACAATGTACAAGAAGTATGAGAGTAAATTGACGGCAGCTGAAATGAAGATGCTTCGCATGACAGCAGGAGTCACAAAGCGTGATCAAATAAGAAGCAAGAGAATCCGAGGAAGCCTAGACGTCAAAAATACCATCTTGGATAAAATACAGCATGACCAACTTAACTGGTACTGTCATGTACAAAGAAGATGCCACGAGAACCCAGTTCAAAAGGCAATAGCACAAGGCGTTCCAACACTATCGTGGAAGAAAGGTTTCCTGGATGAAACAAATGCAACGACACCTGCATTAAGTTGGCCTCAGACATGGAACAATCCAAAACCGGGAGGCTTGTCGACGTTTTCTGAGGTCGACCCGGCGAACCCCACAAGTGGAACTTTAGGTGAAGCAGTTGAGTGGGAGCGTTGTGGTCCCCCTCGAGATCATGACAATCGCCGGCTTTATGAAGAAGAAGAAGTAGAAGGCTGAAAATCAAAAATAAAAATTAGGTATGATTTTTTGTATTGTTTCAAAATAGTTATAACAGAGGTATTTATCCATACGTTTTTTGTCGAAATTTTTTGAGGATAACACTACGTTTTCACTGGGCCAAATGAGGTAATTTCGTTGCAAATTTTCAAACAAATATGTTCAACCTTTGGACCCTCAAACAGAATGTAATATGCCTAATGCTTACTTGAATGCTAGTCGTGATATTCGCAGTACTACTCGAATTCAACGCAAGCCTAGGGTTGATGAACTTTCAAAGCATAAAATCGAAAAAAAAGTCAAAAATAAGAATGCAGTTTCATCGTCTTCTTTATCACGTCTTTCGTCTTCAAGCAGCAAGAGTTCTCCAGTTAGCTCTCGTTTGGGTAATGCATTGGCAAGTACATCACGTATGAAGAGTGTGACCAATACTCGTAGATCATCATCATTTCCTAATCAAACTCTCGGAATAATGATTCTATCAATAAAAAGAAGAAAGTTGAAACGCCTATAATTGTTACTGATGGATCTCTCCCTTTGGATGCCAGTTCTTTAGATGTTTTATCTGCAAACGATAAGAGCAATCCAATTTTATCTGCATTGGATATTCATCGTACAATAGGGCTTAGTGATAATGCTGCCGGAAATGGTGGTGTTGTTGTTTCTCATGCTAATCTGCCATGCGGTGCTGCGGCTGATATTGCTGTTGTTCATGGTGCGGCTGATGTTGTTGCAGAGTCTGGTGCTGTTCCTAATTCTGAGGTGATTGACGATGTTGTTGTTGTCAATGATAAAGATGATGCACTCGTTGTATCTACCGATGCTGTTAAGGGCGACTTTGCTGCCGCTGCTGATTTGAATACAATTGATGGCAATTATAAGGGCGCCACATATAAGATGGGGTCTGCCGATGATAATAATGGTTGTCTCGCTGCGGCTGCTGATTTAAATGGTACCACTGGACCTACAAATACCGAAGGTGCTGGGAAAAATCTCGTCACAGAAAGTAATCGGATACCAAAAAATGTAATTTCTGGTTCAAGCTTAAAAAATGCGGAATTTATAGTCTATAATAATCTAAAATGGTTTCACCTGTCTAAATTTTCACCGACAACGTCTACTGATTCCATAATCAACTATTTATCCACCAATTTGAATGCAATTCCATCAGCTTTTAAGTGCTTCAAACTACTTAATAAAGGAAATGAATTAAATCTTAAATTTATTTCATTTAAAATTGTGCTGCATACAACATCACAGACTCAGATACAGCTTGAAATACTGTATATTTTACACTGTGATCAACTATGTTATTTGAAAAACATCTTTTCCAGATTGCCGATATGGCACTTTTCGCTTTAACTATTTTTTCTTTTAAGTGAGGTTCCATACTGAGATTGCTCGTAAATGTGACTCCAAGATACCTGTATGTTTTAACAATTTCAATGGGAAAGTCCATTAAGATACCATTTTTCGTTTCTGCAAGCTCTGCCAGATCCCTTTTTAAAAATCATTATTTTTGAATTCGTTAGATTCACCGTAAGATTCCATAGTTGGCAGTACGAATCAAGATAAGTTGCAGAGAATCTGGTGAATATGAAAATAAAACTACATCATCTGCAAATAAAAGTGCCTTTATAAGAAATCCGTCTATCTCTATACCACCTGGTAAAAATTCGGTAAGGTCATCGATGTACATGGCAAAGAGATATGGGCTTAGAGTGCAACCTTGCCGAACCCCCATTGTTGACTCAAACCATTCTGAAATCTCAATTCCACTCCACACAGCCGATTGATTATCCTGATAGATGTTTTCGAGAACCCTTCCAAACTTTTGGCTCATTATATAGCTTATATATTAAAGCTTTTCGATCGATATTGTCGAAGTCTGCCTTGAAATCAACAAAAAAGGCGAAAATTTTTTTGTTTTGTTCGATAAATGTACCCGCGATATTTTGCAGTATGAAGATATTGTCTACGGTTGAATAACCACTACGAAATCCAGCTTGACATTCTTTAATCAATTTATGTTTTTCGATCCAATTTGTCATTCGAAAATTTAGAACTTTGGTGAATATCTTATATGAAGAATTCAGAAACGATATTCCTCGATAATTGGCTGGATCGGATAAATTACCTTTTTTGTGTATGGGATATATGATCGCTTTTTTAAACTGTGTAGGTATATTTCCCGTTTCCAACAATTCATTAAAAGTCTTCGAAATTTTATTGATGAAGTTTGACGTCGCATACTTGATAAATTCTATGGGGGTCCTATCAGCTCCTGGTGCCTTTCCGTCTTTGAGTTTCCTTAAAGCCTCAACAACTTCTTCCTCTGTAATTGGTGCATCTAAAATTTCATTTGTATGGCAGGATGCTGCATATTGAATTTGTGGCATATTATTTGTTGGGATCAGTAGCCTTTGGAAATGTTTCATCAGTGTCCTTGCATCTAATTGTACTCCAATTTGAGGTTTTTTACCATTAAATTTATTTATTGCAACCCAGAACTATTTAGTATCCTTACAGCATGTAAGTTTGAGAGCATCGTTTTCTAAATATTTTTTTCTTTTTTTCCTTGCAGATTTGTTTAAAGATTGTGTTTGTTTGAATATATAATCCTTTAAAATATGGCCCACCAAACTTCCGAAAAACCTTGAGTCATCCAAATGATTTTTGCCTCGCCTTTTCACACTCCGTGTCAAACCATTTTTCTTTATACTGGCACTTTTTTTTATCTCCCTGTCTGCAGGTCGGATAAGATATTTTAACAAGATTTTCAATATCCATTATATTGTAGTCTGCATCAGTTTGTAAGTTGAGTTCGATGTTGTGTCTATATTCAGTTGCATTGGTTTCTTTCCATATCAACTAAGGGGGTAGTTGCATCGTTCGCGTGTCTTCTCTTTCAATCGGAGCTGTACCAAACTGAGCTGAAATGGGCATATGATCTTCCCAAGTATGAAAAGTTAAATACCTTGGATCAATGATCAATAACGAAGGATCTTGTGATGACGACATAAAATATCGCGTAAGTGTAGGGTGGATGAAGTGGCGGGAAAACTCTGCCATCTTCTGTGATAGAAAAATGCCCCCTTAGCTGAAAGGAAAGCTCTACACGGCAGTTGTTCGTCCTGCGCTAACATACGGTTCACAGTGGTAGACAATGTACAAGAAGTATGAGAGTAAATTGACGGCAGCTGAAATGAAGATGCTTCGCATGACAGCAGGAGTCACAAAGCGTGATCAAATAATAAGCAAGAGAATCCGAGGAAGCCTAGACGTCAAAAATACCATCTTGGATAAAATACAGCATGACCAACTTAACTGGTACTGTCATGTACAAAGAAGATGCCACGAGAACCCAGTTCAAAAGGCAATAGCACAAGGCGTTCCAACACTATCGTGGAAGAAAGGTTTCCTGGATGAAACAAATGCAACGACACCTGCATTAAGTTGGCCTCAGACATGGAACAATCCAAAACCGGGAGGCCTGTCGACATTTTCTGAGGTCGGCCCGGCGAACCCCACAAGTGGAACTTTAGGTGAAGCAGTTGAGTGGGAGCGTTGTGGTCCCCCTCGAGATCATGACAATCGCCGGCTTTATGAAGAAGAAGAAGTAGAAGGCTGAAAATCAAAAATAAAAATTAGGTATGATTTTTTGTATTGTTTCAAAATAGTTATAACAGAGGTATTTATCCATACGTTTTTTGTCGAAATTTTTTGAGGATAACACTACGTTTTCACTGGGCCAAATGAGGTAATTTCGTTGCAAATTTCCAAACAAATATGTTCAACCTTTGGACCCTCAAACAGAATGTAATATGCCTAATGCTTACTTGAATGCTAGTCGTGATATTCGCAGTACTACTCGAATTCAACGCAAGCCTAGGGTTGATGAACTTTCAAAGCATAAAATCGAAAAAAAAGTCAAAAATAAGAATGCAGTTTCATCGTCTTCTTTATCACGTCTTTCGCAGCAAGAGTTCTCCAGCTAGCTCTCGTTTGGTTAATGCATTAGCAAGTACATCACGTATGAAGAGTGTGACCAATACTTGTAGATCATCATCATTTCCTAATCAAACTCTCGGAATAATGATTCTATCAATAAAAAGAAGAAAGTTGAAACGCCTATAATTGTTACTGATGATACTGATGGATCTCTCCCTTTGATTGCCAGTTCTTTAGATGTTTTATCTGCAAACGATAAGAGCAATCCAATTTTATCTGCATTGGATATTCATCGTACAATAGGGGTTAGTGATAATGCTGCCGGAGATGGTGGTGTTGTTGTTTCTCATGCTAATCTGCCATGCGGTGCTGCGGCTGATATTGCTGTTGTTCATGGTGCGGCTGATGTTGTTGCAGAGTCTGGTGCTGTTCCTAATTCTGAGGTGATTGACGATGTTGTTGTTGTCAATGATAAAGATGATGCACTCGTTGTATCTACCGATGCTGTTAAGGGCGACTTTGCTGCCGCTGCTGATTTGAATACAATTGATGGTAATTATAAGGGCGCCACATATAAGATGGGGTCTGCCGATGATAATAATGGTTGTCTCGCTGCGGCTGCTGATTTAAATGGTACCACTGGACCTACAAATACCGAAGGTGCTGGGAAAAATCTCGTCACAGAAAGTAATCGGATACCAAAAAATGTAATTTCTGGTTCAAGCTTAAAAAATGCGGAATTTATAGTCTTTAATAATCTAAAATGGTTTCACCTGTCTAAATTTTCACCGACAACGTCTACTGATTCCATAATCAACTACTTATCCACCAATTTGAATGCAATTCCATCAGCTTTTAAGTGCTTCAAACTACTTAAAAAAGGAAATGAATTAAATCTTAAATTTATTTCATTTAAAATTGTGCTGCATACAACATCACAGACTCAGATACAGCTTGAAATACTTTATATTTTACACTGTGATCAACTATGTTATTTGAAAAACATCTTTTCCAGGTTGCCGATATGGCACTTTTCGCTTTAACTATTTTTTCTTTTAAGTGAGGTTCCATACTGAGATTGCTCGTAAATGTGACTCCAAGATACCTGTATGTTTTAACAATTTCAATGGGAAGTCCATTAAGATACCATTTTTCGTTTCTGCAAGCTCTGCCAGATCCCTTTTTAAAAATCATTATTTTTGACTTCGTTAGATTCACTGTAAGATTCCATAGTTGGCAGTACGAATCAAGATAAGTTGCAGAGAATCTGGTGAATATGAAAATAAAACTACATCATCTGCAAATAAAAGTGCCTTTATAAAAACTCCGTCTATCTCTATACCACCTGGTAAAAATTCGGTAAGGTCATCGATGTACATGGCAAAGAGATATGGGCTTAGAATGCAACCTTGCCGAACCCCCATTGTTGACTCAAACCATTCTGAAATCTCAACTCCACTCCACACAGCCGATTGATTATCCTGATAGATGTTTTCGAGAACCCTTCCAAACTTTTGGCTCATTCCAGCATTATATAGCTTATATATTAAAGCTTTTCGATCGATATTGTCGAAGTCTGCCTTGAAATCAACAAAAAAGGCGAAACATTTTTTGTTTTGTTCGATAAATGTACCCGCGATATTTTGCAGTATGAAGATATTGTCTACGGTTGAATAACCACTACGAAATCCAGCTTGACATTCTTTAATCAATTTATACTTTTCGATCCAATTTGTCATTCGAAAATTTAGAACTTTGGTGAATATCTTATATGAAGAGTTCAGAAACGATATTCCTCGATAATTGGCTGGATCGGATAAATTACCTTTTTTGTGTATGGGATATATGATCGCTTTTTTAAACTGTGTAGGTATATTTCCCGTTTCCAACAATTCATTAAAAGTCTTCGAAATTTTATTGATGAAGTTTGACGTCGCATCCTTGATAAATTCTATGGGGGTCCTATTAGCTCCTGGTGCCTTTCCGTCTTTGAGTTTCCTTAAAGCCTCAACAACTTCTTCCTCTGTAATTGGTGCATCTAAAATTTCATTTGTATGGCAGGGTGTTGCATATTGAATTTGTGGCATATTATTTGTTGGGATCAGTAGCCTTTGGAAATGTTTCATCAGTGTCCTTGCATTTAATTGTACTCCAATTTGAGGTTTTTTACCATTAAATTTATTTATTGCAATCCAGAACTATTTAGTATCCTTACAGCATGTAAGTTTGAGAGCATCGTTTTCTAAATATTTTTTTCTTTTTTTCCTTGCAGATTTGTTTAAAGATTGTGTTTGTTTGAATATATAATCCTTTAAAATATGGCCCACCAAACTTCCGAAAAACCTTGAGCCATCCAAATGATTTTTGCCTCGCCTTTTCACACTCCGTGTCAAACCATTTTTCTTTATACTGGCACTTTTTTTTTATCTCCCTGTCTGCAGGTCGGATAAGATATTTTAACAAGATTTTCAATATCCATTATATTGTACTCTGCATCAGTTTGTAAGTTGAGTTCGATGTTGTGTCTATATTCAGTTGCATTGGTTTCTTTCCATATCAACTAAGGGGGTAGTTGCATCGTTCGCGTGTCTTCTCTTTCAATCGGAGCTATACCAAACTGAGCTGAAATGGGCATATGATCTTCCCAAGTATGAAAAGTTAAATACCTTGGATCAATGATCAATAACGAAGGATCTTGTGATGACGACATAAAATATCGCGTAAGTGTAGGGTGGATGAAGTGGCGGGAAAACTCTGCCATCTTCTGTGATAGAAAAATGCCCCCTTAGCTGAAAGGAAAGCTCTACACGGCAGTTGTTCGTCCTGCGCTAACATACGGTTCACAGTGGTAGACAATGTACAAGAAGTATGAGAGTAAATTGACGGCAGCTGAAATGAAGATGCTTCGCATGACAGCAGGAGTGACAAAGCGTGATCAAATAAGAAGCAAGAGAATCCGAGGAAGCCTAGACGTCAAAAATACCATCTTGGATAAAATACAGCATGACCAACTTAACTGGTACTGTCATGTACAAAGAAGATGCCACGAGAACCCAGTTCAAAAGGCAATAGCACAAGGCGTTCCAACACTATCGTGGAAGAAAGGTTTCCTGGATGAAACAAATGCAACGACACCTGCATTAAGTTGGCCTCAGACATGGAACAATCCAAAACCGGGAGGCCTGTCGACGTTTTCTGAGGTCGACCCGGCGAACCCCACAAGTGGAACTTTAGGTGAAGCAGTTGAGTGGGAGCGTTGTGGTCCCCCTCGAGATCATGACAATCGCCGGCTTTATGAAGAAGAAGAAGAAGAAGGCTGAAAATCAAAAATAAAAATTAGGTATGATTTTTTGTATTGTTTCAAAATAGTTATAGCAGAGGTATTTATCCATACGTTTTTTGTCGAAATTTTTTGAGGATAACACTACGTTTTCACTGGGCCAAATGAGGTAATTTCGTTGCAAATTTCCAAACAAATATGTTCAACCTTTGGACCCTCAAACAGAATGTAATATGCCTAATGCTAACTTGAATGCTAGTCGTAATATTCGCAGTACTACTCGAATTCAACGCAAGCCTAGGGTTGATGAACTTTCAAAGCATAAAATCGAAAAAAAGTCAAAAATAAGAATGCAGTTTCATCGTCTTCTTTATCACGTCTTTCGTCTTCAAGCAGCAAGAGTTCTCCAGCTAGCTCTCGTTTGGGTAATGCATTGGCAAGTACATCACGTGTGAAGAGTGTGACCAACGCTCGTAGATCATCATCATTTCCTAATCATACAAACTCTCGGAATAATGATTCTATCAATAAAAAGAAGAAAGTTGAAACGCCTATAATTGTTACTGATGATACTGATGGATCTCTTCCTTTGGATGCCAGTTCTTTAGAGGTTTTATCTGCAAACGATAAGAGCAATCCAATTTTATCTGCATTGGATATTCATCGTACAATAGGGGTTAGTGATAATGCTGCGGGAGATGGTGGTGTTGTTGTTTCTCATGCTAATCTGCCATGCGGTGCTGCGGCTGATATTGCTATTGTTCATGGTGCGGCTGATGTTGTTGCTGAGTCTGGTGTTGTTCCTAATTCTGAGGTGATTGACGATGTTGTTGTTGTCAATGATAAAGATGATGCACTCGTTGTATCTACCGATGCTGTTAAGGGTGACTTTGCTGCCGCTGCTGATTTGAATACAATTGATGGCAGTTATAAGGGCGCCACATATAAGATGGGGTCTGCCGATGATAATAATGGTTGTCTCGCTGCGGCTGCTGATTTAAATGGTACCACTGGACCTACAAATACCGAAGGTGCTGGGAAAAATCTCGTCACAGAAAGTAATCGGATACCAAAAAATGTAATTTCTGGTTCAAGCTTAAAAAATGCGGAATTTATAGTCTATAATAATCTAAAATGGTTTCACCTGTCTAAATTTTCACCGACAACGTCTACTGATTCCATAATCAACTACTTATCCACCAATTTGAATGCAATTCCATCAGCTTTTAAGTGCTTCAAACTACTTAAAAAAGGAAATGAATCAAATCTTAAATTTATTTCATTTAAAATTGTGCTGCATACAACATCACAAATTCAGATACAGCTTGAAATACTTTATATTTTACACTGTGATCAACTATGTTATTTGAAAAACATCTTTTCCAGGTTGCCGATATGGCACTTTTCACTTTAACTATTTTTTCTTTTAAGTGAGGTTCCATACTGAGATTGCTCGTAAATGTGACTCCAAGATACCTGTATGTTTTAACAATTTCAATGGGAAGTCCATTAAGATACCATTTTTCGTTTCTGCAAGCTCTGCCAGATCCCTTTTTAAAAATCATTATTTATGACTTCGTTAGATTCACCGTAAGTTTCCATAGTTGGCAGTACGAATCAAGATAAGTTGCAGAGAATCTGGTGAATATGAAAATAAAACTACATCATCTGCAAATAAAAGTGCCTTTATAAGAACTCCGTCTATCTCTATACCACCTGGTAAAAATTCGGTAAGGTCATCGATGTACATGGCAAAGAGATATGGGCTTAGAGTGCAACCTTGCCGAACCCCCATTGTTGACTCAAACCATTCTGAAATCTCAATTCCACTCCACACAGCCGATTGATTATCCTGATAGATGTTTTCGAGAACCCTTCCAAACTTTTGGCTCATTCCAGCATTATATAGCTTATATATTAAAGCTTTTCGATCGATATTGTCGAAGGCTGCCTTGAAATCAACAAAAAAGGCGAAAATTTTTTTGTTTTGTTCGATAAATGTACCCGCGATATTTTGCAGTTTGAAGATATTGTCTACGGTTGAATAACCACTACGAAATCCAGCTTGACATTCTTTAATCAATTTATGTTTTTCGATCCAATTTGTCATTCGAACATTTAGAACTTTGGTGAATATCTTATATGAAGAGTTCAGAGACGATATTCCTCGATAATTGGCTGGATCGGATAAATTACCTTTTTTGTGTATGGGATATATGATCGCTTTTTTAAACTGTGTAGGTATATTTCCCGTTTCCAACAATTCATTAAAAGTCTTCGAAATTTTATTGATGAAGTTTGACGTCGCATACTTGATAAATTCTATGGGGGTCCTATCAGCTCCTGGTGCCTTTCCGTCTTTGAGTTTCCTTAAAGCCTCAACAACTTCTTCCTCTGTAATTGGTGCATCTAAAATTTCATTTGTATGGCAGGGTGCTGCATATTGAATTTGTGGCATATTATTTGTTGGGATCAGTAGACTTTGGAAATGTTTCATCAGTGTCCTTGCATCTAATTGTACTCCAATTTGAGGTTTTTTACCATTAAATTTATTTATTGCAACCCAGAACTATTTAGTATCCTTACAGCATGTAAGTTTGAGAGCATCGTTTTCTAAATATTTTTTTCTTTTTTTCCTTGCAGATTTGTTTAAAGATTGTGTTTGTTTGAATATATAATCCTTTAAAATATGGCCCACCAAACTTCCGAAAAACCTTGAGCCATCCAAATGATTTTTGCCTCGCCTTTTCACACTCCGTGTCAAACCATTTGTCTTTATACTGGCACTTTTTTTTATCTCCCTGTCTGCAGGTCGGATAAGATATTTTAACAAGATTTTCAATATCCATTATATTGTACTCTGCATCAGTTTGTAAGTTGAGTTTGATGTTGTGTCTATATTCAGTTGCATTGGTTTCTTTCCATATCAACTAAGGGGGTAGTTGCATCGTTCGCGTGTCTTCTCTTTCAATCGGAGCTGTACCAAACTGAGCTGAAATGGGCATATGATCTTCCCAAGTATGAAAAGTTAAATACCTTGGATCAATGATCAATAACGAAGGATCTTGTGATGACGACATAAAATATCGCGTAAGTGTAGGGTGGATGAAGTGGCGGGAAAACTCTGCCATCTTCTGTGATAGAAAAATGCCCCCTTAGCTGAAAGGAAAGCTCTACACGGCAGTTGTTCGTCCTGCGCTAACATACGGTTCACAGTGGTAGACAATGTACAAGAAGTATGAGAGTAAATTGACGGCAGCTGTAATGAAGATGCTTCGCATAACAGCAGTGTTGTAAAGTACGCACTTCACAACCTCCAACGGTCATTTCTCATGCCCTTTCATGACCCCATCCATCCATTCAACTCCACTTCAAATTCCCATGGTCATCATTTCCTTTGATTGACCAATATCAATCCCACTTCAAATTCCCATGGTCATCATTTCTTTTGATTTACCAATATCCGACCTACTTAAAATTCCCATATCATCATTTCCTTTTAATTACTTACAAATTCTATCACACTCCAAAGTCGTCAACCACGCAGTCAACGATCACTCAACTTAAACCCATTCACTTTTCCAATCCGTTAAACTTCTCCAATTTCATTGCCTGATCCATTGAAATAAAACCCATAATTCCCAGATCATCATTTTTCCATTTTTCTATATCCAACAATCAATGCACTCCCTTTCCAATACACACTCTTCAAACCCATTAAACGTGCATTGATCCCAAATTTAGTATCGCGACTACACACAGGCACACTTGTGCTGATGTTGCATCTTTTTCCTTTTTTCTTCGTGTCGGGTGACGAGCTATCAAGGCGACACTCTGTTTCTTGACATCGAACCAGTCGGACGGTTTCTTTAAAATATTTTATATTCTATTTCTTTACTAAATCTCTTTAATTGTAAAATTAATTGTTAAGAATAACCATAAGACCTAAATATAAGCTTTTCAAAAATAAAATAAAACTTAAAGGTACAATTCAGTTACCGAAAGAAACTATTTACTTTTATTCTTTTTTCACTAGACACTAAAGAAAAATACACGAAAATACAGGTAAAAACCCAACTGAGAATCGTGCTTCTCAGGTAATAAAATATAGCACAACAAAAATTGGTGTCAGATGTGGGGTTTGCCTGAAAAGTGACAAGAGCAAAGTGTTAAAAAAGAAAAACAACAAGAAGTGAAACAAAATAATAACTAGAAGTGGAAACAAAAAAATAACTAATAAATAAATAAGTGATACCTTCCTTCTGCAAATCAAAAAAAAAAAAAACAAATCAAGCAAAAGAAACTCAAAACCAAGTGAAAAAAAAAATATATATTATAAACAAAAAAAAAAAAAAAAAACTACAATCAGTGATAAAAAAAAAACCATAACAAAACAACAATCAGTGAAAAACAAAATCTGAGAGAACTAAGGACTACACATTCATCTGTAACCCTCCGCATCCATCTTTAACCCGCTGCATCCACCAACAACCTATTATCATCATTTTACAAAGCAGAATTTTCAAATACAATTTTTTTTACTAGTAAGCTATCTTTTAATTATTTTTCTTTACTATTTTCTTATCATTAATTTAATTCTTGAGTAGCCCTAAGATTTTTTTGTATATATATACATATATGTAAGTAATTATTGTATACATGTCTCAAGGTGAAATAAATAAAACCGACGAATCCGAATCAACGTTAAACTCGTCCGAAACAGATAGTGATACAGAATCCGACACCCCTTACAATACTTCTCCTTCCTCTCATTCTACTCCCAATAAATTACTGAATATGGCTCCTAAGTTAGATAGGTCTTTTGCGTTCAAGCTCATCCCGGAGTTTGACGGGGACAGATCGATCCTACATAAATTCATAAATGCCTGCGACTTAATCGCAGAAGAGACCTCTTCTTCAGATCTACCCTTTCTTCTTCTTATAATAAAAACGAAATTGTCTGGAAGCGCATATAATGTAGTTAAGTACACTGACTTCGAAGATTGGAAGCCCCTTAAAGAAAAGCTACTCCAGCAATTCCTAGAGTTTAAATCTCTATCTCAATTACAGGTGGATCTCATCCAAATGAAACAGCGAACGAACGAATCTGTTCGTCAGTTTTCAAACAGATTAGAAAAAACTTTATCCCATCTGAATGATGCTTGCATTGCAAGTGAAGGCTCAGATAAAGCTGACACAATCATAAGTCTTAATCGTAAGACTGCGTTGAAAGCGTTCGAAAGAGGGCTTAATTATCGAGTAGGTCTTATTATAAAAGCATCAAGATTTAATACATTGACGGATGCCATTGAAGCAGCCGTCCTAGAAGAGAAAACTAGTTCGTCACATCCTACACATTTTTCTACTAGCTCATCACAACCCAAACCCAGAAATCCTACCTCTTGCAATTTTTGTAAAAAACCTGGACATAGCATCGAACAATGCTACTTAAGGAAAAATAAGGAACAGCTTCCTTCTTTCAAAAGTGAAGTTAAGAAAGTAATTATTACTTGTAGTTACTGTAAGAACCTTGGGCATCATATAAATGAATGTCGAAAAAGGGAGTATAATAATAATAAAAAAAACAATACTAATTCCCCTTCGACTGTAAATAAACATTCGGAAAACCGTTCAGAGGCCGAAACCAGTGGCAGGCTTCGGACCCAAACCTAATATCTTCTCGCCACATCTTTCATATAAACTTAAATAATAAAATTTCTAGAGTAGATTCTATAAAAATTTCATCCGAAACTTTGCTAAATCCTCAACCTTCGAAATTTCTCATTGATGGTGGCAGTGAAATTAGTCTGATTAAAATAGATAAATTAAAACCAGGACTACCCATTGACTCAAACATTATTCATTCATTATCTGGTATTACTGATTCCGTGATTCGTACTAAGGGTGTTATATACTTACGCATAAATTTACCCAAAAATATTACTATTTCTTATCCCTTTCACGTTGTAGATAAAAACTTCCCTATAAGCACTGACGGAATCATAGGTAACAATTTTCTAGATGATCATAAAGCTCAAATCGACTATAGGACTAAAATGCTAACATTCTCTTTTCAAAAATTCATTATCGAATATGATTTAATCCCTTCACATTTAGTCACTATCCCACCAAGATCGGAAGTCGTAGTCCCTGTTCTTAAAGAAGTTAATGTGGACAGTATATGTCTCTCCCAACAGTTTCCCAATGGATTATATATTGGCAATAGTATTACTCCTGCCAATAGTTCTATCTCTTACATATCTGTCGTTAATTCTTCAGAATCTCCTATTGAACTTAATACCGAAGACCTTATATTCGATGAAGTCTGCAACTACAACATTTTACGAATTAAAAATTATCTTGAATCATATGATAGAATCCAAGCTATAAAAGACCTAGTGGTGACAGATCACATGTCGAAGAACGAAAAAGAATCGATATTAAATCTGTGTATCTTGTATAGCGAACTCTTCTATCTAAAAGGAGACAAATTAACCCATACCTCTTCTGTACAACATCCAATCCTTACTCCTGATGCTTCACCTACATATATTAAACCCTACAGGTTGCCGGAAGCTCAAAGACAAGAGGTTGACAAACAAATCCATGAGATGATGGACGATAACATAATCCAACCATCGAATAGTCCTTGGAATTTCCCTCTTATCGTTGTTCCAAAAAAACCTGATAAGGACGGTAATAAGAAATGGAGAATCGTCGTCGATTTTCGCAAACTCAACGACAAAACTGTCGGTGATGCATTTCCATTACCCAACATAACTGATATTCTAGACCAGTTAGGAAGCTCTAAATTTTTTTCCACCTTAGATCTCGCCAGTGGATTCCATCAAATCCAAGTTAGACCGGAAGATAGAGAGAAGACCGCCTTTTCCTCACCATTTGGTCATTACGAATTCATTAGAATGCCTTACGGATTAAAAGGTGCCCCAGCCACCTTCCAAAGGTTAATGAATAATGTATTGACTGGTCTTCAAGGTATAAAAACTTTTGTATATATGGATGACATAGTGGTCTATGGTAAGACTTTAGAAGAGCACAATTCAAAACTAAGAGAAATCTTTGAACGCCTTAAAATGCATAACCTAAAATTGCAACCCGATAAATGCCAGTTTTTGCGAACAGAACTCACATACCTAGGACACGTGATAAATGAATCAGGTATCAAACCCGATCCACAAAAAATCGAATGTGTAAAGAATTTCGCTCAACCCAAAAACGCCAAAGACATAAAAAGTTTTCTGGGACTCGCTGGATATTATCGCCGTTTCATAAAAGATTTTGCAAAAATCTCCAAACCTCTTACTAATCTTTTACGCAAGGATGTTCGTTTTGACTGGACTCCTCTTTGTTCAAATTCCTTTCATGGATTAAAAGAAAAACTAATAAATCCACCCCTTCTTCAATATCCTGATTTCACTAAAAATTTTATCTTAACAACAGATGCTAGCGATGTTGCAATTGGAAGCGTCCTTTCCCAAGGTGAAATTGGTAATGACCTTCCTATCTCGTATGCATCAAGAACTCTCAATAAAAGTGAAAAAAATTATTCTACTACAGATAAGGAACTTTTGGCTATCGTTTGGTCAGTTAAACATTTCCGACCATATCTGTATGGAAGAAAATTTCAACTTTACACGGATCATAAACCTCTAGTTTATATCCATAATTGTAAAGATACAAATTCTAGAATGATGAGATATCGTTTACAGCTCGAAGAGTTTGAATATGAAATCATTCACAAAAAAGGTGAACAAAATACAAATCCTGATTGCCTAAGCAGAATTGCAAAAATGACTCTTCGTTCAGACACAAAATCTCCTTCTACTTCTTCTCAAAATTCATCTTCTGAATCATCTCCAAAGTCGTCTTCTATCTCAGCTACTACATCGTCAATTACTAATTCTTGTTCTACACCTCCAAATACAAATCCTTGTACTATATCGTCGAATACTAACTCTTGTTCTACATCTTCAAATACAAATCCTTGTACTACATCGTCTAATACTAACCCTTGTCCTACATCTCCAATTCCTAAATCTAGTTCTCATCCTATATCTTCAAATAAAAGTTCTAATTCTTGCTCTACTACTTTGAATACAAACCTTAGTCCTTCATATTCAGACATGAATTCTAATTCTTCTTCTAACCCTTCAACAAGACGAGAACTACCTCAAAATGAAATTAAAACTATACTCAAAGAATTTCATTTAAACCCTATCGGAGGACACTGTGGTGTCAACCGTACTTTTAAACGCATACGACTTTATCATAAGTGGAAAAATATGTTCCAGGATATAAAAAACTTTATAAAAAATTGCGAACTCTGTCAAAAGAACAAAATTACTAAGTACACAATGGAACCAATGGTCATTACTTCTACTGCTAAGGAACCCTTTGAGAAAATTTCTATCGACATCGTTGGTCCATATCCTATCACTAACAATCATAACAAATATCTTTTAACCTTCATTGACGACCTTACAAAATATACTGATGCAATACCTTTACCAAATCAAGAGGCTAATACAATCGCAGAAGCATTTGTCAAAGAAATAATATTTCGTTATGGCACACCCAAATACGTTTTGTCAGATCAAGGACAAAATTTTCTTAGCGACATATTTAAAAATGTATGTAAACTTCTCAGAATAACTAAACTACAAACCACTGCATACCGACCACAGTCAAATGGATCTTGCGAACGAAGCCACAGAAACTTTGTAGAATATTTGCGTTGTTTTATCAATAAATCTCAAGATGATTGGGATAATTGGATAAAATATGCCGTTTTCGTCCATAACACGACCCCGAACACTTCAACGTCATTTACCCCGTTCGAACTCATGTATGGTAGACAGGTTGAACTTCCTTCAAGCGTAACTAAAAATCCAGAAATTTGTTACAATTACGACCTTTATGCCAATGAACTTAAATCAAGACTTCAACACTGCCATCAGATAGCAAGAGATAATCTCATCAAGAGTAAAGAATCCTCAAAACAGCAATACGATAAGAGACTAAACCCTGTTGATTTTCAAATAGGAAACCTAGTTTTACTCAAAAATGAAAGCAATCCCAAAAATACAAATAAAAAATTACTTCCCCTTTGGTCAGGACCATACGAAATCATATCTACGTCAGGAGTAAACTCAAACATTAAAATAAAGAACAAAATAACAAAAGTTCATAACAACAGACTAAAAATTTATTCAACCTAACTAATTTACCCCAACTTCAATATTCTTTCCAGAAATGGATAAACTACTAATCCTCATCTTTATAAGCAACATGGTTTTAACCTCCCAAATGGCTATAAACACCGAAACCCAACTACACGAAATCATCGATCTACATAACAAATCAGGACTATACTACGAAAACGTTGGTAACCTAAAATTTTTTCTAATCAATGGAATTTAGTCATATACACTAATCTCACTGAGTTAGACTCACAATATAAATCTATTTTACTGACCTATGAACAAATTTTATCTACATGCCAAAAACTTCTTTCCTCTAACGAATACCTTAGTCAATGCGAATCCCTTCCTACCCTAACTACCATGTTACTAGATCGAATAAAATCCCAAGATATAATTATTAATAAGTACTTAGGAACTACTATAAAACCGAGGATACAAAAGAGAGGACTAATAAATGCTATTGGCTCTATTTCAAAACAACTATTCGGCACCCTCGACGACGAAGATGCCAAAATCTTTTCACAACATATCGATAAACTTAAGCAACAACAAGATTATGCATCCCATTTACACGATAAACAAATTTCCATATCAAGAAACATTATACATCAATTAAACCTTACAAACGACCAAATTATTAAAATAGAAGACAAAATTAAAGAAACCGATAAAATCATTAATCAGATAAGCAAAAACACAAATAATGACAACATAATAAATAAATCCTTTCTTCAACTAAACGAACTTTTCACGATGTTTAACTCCTTATCAGAATATTATTATTCGACCAAAGATCACCTCCTTGATGCTATTTACTCCGCAGCTCATGGAAAACTTCATCCATACCTTATTGATCCTTCTAAACTCACCGAGGAAATTAAAAAGATACAATTACTTCTTCCAGAAGAAAATCGCCTACCACTACCTTTACAAGAAAAATATATAGATACACTTTTCAATCTCTTAGAAACCCATGTTTACTACATTTACAACCAAATTAATTTTGTATTAAAGATTCCTTTAACTTCTTCTAAAAACTATAACATTTATAAAATGACTAGCATACCAAATCTCCTTGAAAACAAAACCTATACAATCATAATCCCCGAAAAACCTTTTCTTGTAGTAGACTCAGAAAAACAATCATATTTTCTCTTTGATAAACATGACTTGGATAAATGCCAAAGAACAATAAAAAATAACTATCTTTGCGAACGAAACGCGCCAATTCTTTTCACACATTCTAGTAACGCTTGCGAATTGAATTTACTTTCAATTTTACCAAGTGAAATCAGCAATTGCAATATTCAGTTAATACAAATATACCACCCAATTTTTCTGCAGTTAGCTGACACCAACTCTTGGATTTTTGTTTCTCCAAATCCAGAAAATCTTATGATTAAATGCAAAAACTTTAACTCTCACATACAAATGAATGCAACTGGTATTCTTAAAATCCAACAAAACTGCGTAGCAAATACAAAATACCAATCCTTAAACTCTAAAACAAACTTCGAAACAAAAACCAATTTGAACTTTATTTCACCAAATCCAAATCTTCCCTTAAATATAACACTGCCACAATTTGAGAAAATTCCTAACTACGCGACAAAGTCCTTTAACATACATGATCAAATTGATGAACTTAATTCTATAAGTAAAGATATAGAAAACATAAAAAAATCACGGTTCATATATTCTAAAGCCGACCAAGAAAATAAAAATATGGTAGTCGTGTTCCTTCTTGCAATGTTCTCCGCCATACTTATGGTTATAAAAGTAAAACCTTCGTAAACACAAACAAAATATCGAATTGCTTACCATTAAAAGAAATAAAAACCTCAGATCCAGTTCAAACCATCAACGTAAAAACTCAAGAACCATTACCAATACCTACACCTCGTCTAGCTCCATCTAATCTTTCTCGTTCACTTCCGATCCCATCTTCTAAAGCCGAAACTCGCACCATTCCAAGGTACAAGTTTCGTTCTTAAGGGGGGAGGTGTTGTAAAGTACGCACTTCACAACCTCCAACGGTCATTTCTCATACCCTATCATGACCCCATCCATCCATTCAACTCCACTTCAAATTCCCATGGTCATCATTTCCTTTGATTGACCAATATCAATCCCACTTCAAATTCCCATGGTCATCATTTCTTTTGATTTACCAATATCCGACCTACTTAAAATTCCCATATCATCATTTCCTTTTAATTACTTACAAATTCTATCACACTCCAAAGTCGTCAACCACGCAGTCAACGATCACTCAACTTAAACCCATTCACTTTTCCAATCCGTTAAACTTCTCCAATTTCATTGCCTGCTCCATTGAAATAAAACCCATAATTCCCAGATCATCATTTTTCCATTTTTCTATATCCAACAATCAATGCACTCCCTTTCCAATACACACTCTTCAAACCCATTAAACGTGCATTGATCCCAAATTTAGTATCGCAACTACACACAGGCACACTTGTGCTGATGTTGCATCTTTTTCCTTTTTTCTTCGTGTCGGGTGACGAGCTATCAAGGCGACACTCTGTTTCTTGACATCGAACCAGTCGGACGGTTTCTTTAAAATATTTTATATTCTATTTCTTTACTAAATCTCTTTAATTGTAAAATTAATTGTTAAGAATAACCATAAGACCTAAATATAAGCTTTTCAAAAATAAAATAAAACTTAAAGGTACAATTCAGTTACCGAAAGAAACTATTTACTTTTATTCTTTTTTCACTAGACACTAAAGAAAAATACACGAAAATACAGGTAAAAACCCAACTGAGAATCGTGCTTCTCAGGTAATAAAATATAGCACAACAGCAGGAGTGACAAAGCGTGATCAAATAAGAAGCAAGAGAATCCGAGGAAGCCTAGACGTCAAAAATACCATCTTGGATAAAATACAGCATGACCAACTTAACTGGTACTGTCATGTACAAAGAAGATGCCACGAGAACCCAGTTCAAAAGGCAATAGCACAAGGCGTTCCAACACTATCGTGGAAGAAAGGTTTCCTGGATGAAACAAATGCAACGACACCTGCATTAAGTTGGCCTCAGACATGGAACAATCCAAAACCGGGAGGCCTGTCGACGTTTTCTGAGGTCGACCCGGCGAACCCCACAAGTGGAACTTTAGGTGAAGCAGTTGAGTGGGAGCGTTGTGGTCCCCCTCGAGATCATGACAATCGCCGGCTTTATGAAGAAGAAGAAGAAGAAGAAGGCTGAAAATCAAAAATAAAAATTAGGTATGATTTTTTGTATTGTTTCAAAATAGTTATAACAGAGGTATTTATCCATACGTTTTTTGTCGAAATTTTTTGAGGATAACACTACGTTTTCACTGGGCCAAATGAGGTAATTTCGTTGCAAATTTCCAAACAAATATGTTCAACCTTTGGACCCTCAAAGAGAATGTAATATGCACAATGCTTACTTGAATGCTAGTCGTGATATTCGCAGTACTACTCGAATTCAACGCAAGCCTAGGGTTGATGAACTTTCAAAGCATAAAATCGAAAAAAAAGTCAAAAATAAGAATGCAGTTTCATCGTCTTCTTTATCACGTCTTTCGCAGCAAGAGTTCTCCAGCTAGCTCTCGTTTGGGTAATGCATTAGCAAGTACATCACGTATGAAGAGTGTGACCAATGCTCGTAGATCATCATCATTTCCTAATCATACAAACTCTCGGAATAATGATTCTATCAATAAAAAGAAGAAAGTTGAAACGCCTATAATTGTTACTGATGATACTGATGGATCTCTCCCTTTGGATGCCAGTTCTTTAGATGTTTTATCTGCAAACGATAAGAGCAATCCAATTTTATCTGCATTGGATATTCATCGTACAATAAAGGTTAGTGATAATGCTGCCGGAGATGGTGGTGTTGTTGTTTCTCATGCTGATCTGCCATGCGGTGCTGCGGTTGATATTGCTGTTGTTCATGGTGCGGCTGATGTTGTTGCTGAGTCTGGTGTTGTTCCTAATTCTGAGGTGATTGACGATTTTGTTGTTATCAATGATAAAGATGATTCACTCGTTGTATCTACCGATGCTGTTTAGGGTGACTTTGCTGCCGCTGCTGATTTGAATACAATTGATGGCAATTATAAGGGCGCCACATATAAGATGGGGTCTGCCGATGACAATAATGGTTGTCTCGCTGCGGCTTCTGATTTAAATGGTACCACTGGACCTACAAATACCGAAGGTGCTGGGAAAAATCTCGTCACAGAAAGTAATCGGATACCAAAAAATGTAATTTCTGGTTCAAGCTTAAAAAATGCGGAATTTATAGTCTATAATAATCTAAAATGGTTTCACCTGTCTAAATTTTCACCGACAACGTCTACTGATTCCATAATCAACTACTTATCCACCAATTTGAATGCAATTCCATCAGCTTTTAGGTGCTTCAAACTACTTAAAAAAGGAAATGAATCAAATCTTAAATTTATTTCATTTAAAATTGTGCTGCATACAACATCACAGACTCAGATACAGCTTGAAATACTTCATATTTTACACTGTGATCAACTATGTTATTTGAAAAACATCTTTTCCAGGTTGCTGATATGGCACTTTTCGCTTTAACTATTTTTTCTTTTAAGTGAGGTTCCATACTGAGATTGCTCGTAAATGTGACTCCAAGATACCTGTATGTTTTAACAATTTCAATGGGAAGTGCATTAAGATACCATTTTTCGTTTCTGCAAGCTCTGCCAGATCCCTTTTTAAAAATCATTATTTTTGACTTCGTTAGATTCACCGTAAGATTCCATAGTTGGCAGTACGAATCAAGATAAGTTGCAGATAATCTGGTGAATATGAAAATAAAACTACATCATCTGCAAATAAAAGTGCCTTTATAAGAACTCCGTCTATCTCTATACCACCTGGTAAAAATTCGGTAAGGTCATCGATGTACATGGCAAAGAGATATGGGCTTAGAGTGCAACCTTGCCGAACCCCCATTGTTGACTCAAACCATTCTGAAATCTCAATTCCACTCCACACAGTCGATTGATTATCCTGATAGATGTTTTCGAGAACCCTTCCAAACTTTTGGCTCATTCCAGCATTATATAGCTTATATATTAAAGCTTTTCGATCGATATTGTCGAAGGCTGCCTTCAAATCAACAACAAAGGCGAAAAATTTTTTGTTTTGTTCGATAGATGTACCCGCGATATTTTGCAGTATGAAGATATTGTCTACGGTTGAATAACCACTACGAAATCCAGCTTGACATTCTTTAATCAATTTATGCTTTTCGATCCAATTTGTCATTCGAAAATTTAGAACTTTGGTGAATATCTTATATGAAGAGTTCAGAAACGATATTCCTCGATAATTGGCTGGATCGGATAAATTACCTTTTTTGTGTATGGGATATATGATCGCTTTTTTAAACTGTGTAGGTATATTTCCCGTTTCCAACAATTCATTAAAAGTCTTCGAAATTTTATTGATGAAGTTTGACGTCGCATACTTGATAAATTCTATGGGGGTCCTATCAGCTCCTGGTGCCTTTCCGTCTTTGAGTTTCCTTAAAGCCTCAACAACTTCTTCCTCTGTAATTGGTGCATCTAAAATTTCATTTGTATGGCAGGGTGCTGCATATTGAATTTGTGGCATATTATTTGTTGGGATCAGTAGCCTTTGGAAATGTTTCATCAGTGTCCTTGCATCTAATTGTACTCCAATTTGAGGTTTTTTACCATTAAATTTATTTATTGCAACCCAGAACTATTTAGTATCCTTACAGCATGTAAGTTTGAGAGCATCGTTTTCTAAATATTTTTTTTTTTTCCTTGCAGATTTGTTTAAAGATTGTGTTTGTTTGAATATATAATCCTTTAAAATATGGCCCACCAAACTTCCGAAAAACCTTGAGCCATCCAAATGATTTTTGCCTCGCCTTTTCACACTCCGTGTCAAACCATTTTTCTTTATACTGGCACTTTTTTTTATCTCCCTGTCTGCAGGTCGGATAAGATATTTTAACAAGATTTTCAATATCCATTATATTGTACTCTGCATCAGTTTGTAATTTGAGTTCGATGTTGTGTCTATATTCAGTTGCATTGGTTTCTTTCCATATCAACTAAGGGGGTAGTTGCATCGTTCGCGTGTCTTCTCTTTCAATCGGAGCTGTACCAAACTGAGCTGAAATGGGCATATGATCTTCCCAAGTATGAAAAGTTAAATACCTTGGATCAATGATCAATAACGAAGGATCTTGTGATGACGACATAAAATATCGCGTAAGTGTAGGGTGGATGAAGTGGCGGGAAAACTCTGCCATCTTCTGTGATAGAAAAATGCCCCCTTAGCTGAAAGGAAAGCTCTACACGGCAGTTGTTCGTCCTGCGCTAACATACGGTTCACAGTGGTAGACAATGTACAAGAAGTATGAGAGTAAATTGACGGCAGCTGAAATGAAGATGCTTCGCATGACAGCAGGAGTGACAAAGCGTGATCAAATAAGAAGCAAGAGAATCCGAGAATGCCTAGATGTCAAAAATACCATCTTGGATAAAATACAGCATGACCAACTTAACTGGTACTGTCATGTACAAAGAAGATGCCACGAGAACCCAGTTCAAAAGGCAATAGCACAAGGCGTTCCAACACTATCGTGGAAAAAAGGTTTCCTGGATGAAACAAATGCAACGACACCTGCATTAAGTTGGCCTCAGACATGGAACAATCCAAAACCGGGAGGCCTGTCGACGTTTTCTGAGGTCGACCCGGCGAACCCCACAAGTGGAACTTTAGGTGAAGCAGTTGAGTGGGAGCGTTGTGGTCCCCCTCGAGATCATGCCAATCGCCGGCTTTATGAAGAAGAAGAAGAAGAAGAAGAAGGCTGAAAATCAAAAATAAAAATTAGGTATGATTTTTTGTATTGTTTCAAAATAGTTATAGCAGAGGTATTTATCCATACGTTTTTTGTCGAAATTTTTTGAGGATAACACTACGTTTTCACTGGGCCAAATAAGGTAATTTCGTTGCAAATTTCCAAACAAATATGTTCAACCTTTGGACCCTCAAACAGAATGTAATATGCACAATGCTTACTTGAATGCTAGTCGTGATATTCGCAGTACTACTCGAATTCAACGCAAGCCTAGGGTTGATGAACTTTCAAAGCATAAAATCGAAAAAAAAGTCAAAAATAAGAATGCAGTTTCATCGTCTTCTTTATCACGTCTTTCGTCTTCAAGCAGCAAGAGTTCTCCAGCTAGCTCTCGTTTGGGTAATGCATTGGCAAGTACATCACGTATGAAGAGTGTGACCAATGCTCGTAGATCATCATCATTTCCTAATCATACAAACTCTCGGAATAATAATTCTATCAATAAAAAGAAGAAAGTTGAAACGCCTATAATTGTTACTGATGATACTGATGGACCTCTCCCTTTGGATGCCAGTTCTTTAGATGTTTTATCTGCAAACGATAAGAGCAATCCAATTTTATCTGCATTGGATATTCATCGTACAATAGGGGTTAGTGATAATGCTGCCGGAGATGGTGGTGTTGTTGTTTCTCATGCTTATCTGCCATGCGGTGCTGCGGCTGATATTGCTGTTGTTCATGGTGCGGCTGATGTTGTTGCTGAGTCTGGTGTTGTTCCTAATTCTGAGGTGATTGACGATGTTGTTGTTGTCAATGATAAAGATGATGCACTCGTTGTATCTACCGATGCTGTTAAGGGTGACTTTGCTGCCGCTGCTGATTTGAATACAATTGATGGCAATTATAAGAGCGCCACATATAAGATGGGGTCTGCCGATGATAATAATGGTTGTCTCGCTGCGGCTGCTGATTTAAATGGTACCACTGGATCTACAAATACCGAAGGTGCTGGGAAAAATCTCGTCACAGAAAGCAATCGGATACCAAAAAATGTAATTTCTAGTTCAAGCTTAAAAAATGCGGAATTTATAGTCTATAATAATCTAAAATGGTTTCACCTGTCTAAATTTTCACCGACAACGTCAACTGATTCCATAATCAACTACTTATCCACCAATTTGAATGCAATTCCATCAGCTTTTAGGTGCTTCAAACTACTTAAAAAAGGAAATGAATCAAATCTTAAATTTATTTCATTTAAAATTGGAATTCCTACAGACTATGTTAATTCAGTATTCACATCTTCGTTTTGGCAGATAGATAGATAGATAGATAAAATTCTTTATTTTTTCGATTCTATATTGATACAATTATAAACTTAAGAATACGGACATGGCAATCTGCCGTCTGCCGGATATGACATTTCATGAGTAAGTAAATATAAAATTAAAAAAGTAAAATAGAAATCATGTAATTAACAATAATTTTACAAAATGATTTTAACACTACGAGTATCTTGATATAAAAAAAGGAAAATACTTTTAATCAGAAATAGCAAGAATAAAAACGAAAAATGACACTAAATTTATAGTTTTAGCTAAGATTAAATCGGTATGGTTCTTAGGTTTTCATAGTTTTGATGATATGCAACATAAAAAACATAAGATTTAGATAAATAATGGAAGAGCGATAATCATGAGGTTTTTGCAATTTTAATGATTTGCCACATAAAAAGTAATAAATTTAAACGATTTGGGATTTTTTGCAATTTTAATGATTTGCCACATAAAAAGTAATAATTTTAAATGATTTGTTATTTTTTTCAATTTTGATGATTTGCCATATAAAAAGTAATAATTAGAAGAAATATTTAAAGAATCAAAATTTCAAAAACTATTCCGATAATTTTAAGCGTGTTTGCAAAATTTGTATAAGTTAGACCAACCACAACCACCATTTAATATTACATACAAGCTATTGAGTGAAATAAAACTTTCTTGGAAATACAAGCGCCGAATTTCTTGTAATAAAGGGCAAACCGCAATGAAGTGGTAAACATCTTCACATTCTCTTCTGTTGCACAAGTCACAAGTCTGCTGAAGATCAGTTCTATGTGGGATGTAGTTCAGATTAAGGATTTCTACTCTTGCTCTGAAAATAGTACTTATAGCCTCAGACGAGTACTTAACGTTGAAAAAGCTATCCTCAGTTAGAATTTTATGGTTAAGGTTCCTTTAGAATAATCTGGAAGTTGACGACGAGGCTCTGGTTAGGTGCTGGTCATATATCCTTTCATCTGTCTTAGCAATAATTGATGCGAATATATTTTGCCATTCGAAAACGTTCTCCTCTGTTAAGGACAGACGTAGGTCATTGGATAAGGCCAACTGATTCCATTCCCTAAAAGGATACTGATTCAATTGCAGTTGTCTAATTAGAATTGTTTTGTGGAGACTGGTATTGCTTCTCTTCATCACTTTTATTAAATAGTCTGCATGAGCTTTAAGATTATTAATGTAGATGGGTGGTGAGCCAGATTCCACATGTATAGCATAGGTTGGTGCTGAATTCGGTAATCGAAATATTCGTTTGAAAAAGAATCTTTGAACAGCTTCAAATTCTTCGAAGGGCGTAACACCAAAAGCTTGCACTCCATAGCACATGCAAGTGTTAATTGTCGCACTAAACTCTTGATATTTTGTCGAATGGTCAATGTTTTGGTTAGCAAAGAACCTTTTCCACATAATATTTAGCGCCAGCTTAGCTTCAGTGCTTTTATCCTTTGCATGCTTCCCAAAGTTCAAGTTCGATGTTAACAACACTCCAAGGTACTTGAATTCACGTACTATGTCAATCGTTTCATTATTGAGACGCCAAGTTTCTTCAGGTAGCCTTACCCTTCTATTTCGACTTTCAAAAATCATAATTTTGGTTTTTTGGACATTGATGCTGAGATCCCAGGTCTTACAGTAATCATCCAGACGATTAATTTGGAGTTGGAGAGTAAAGGGGTTTTCAGCTATTAATACCAAGTCATCAGCGTAGAGAAGAACCTTGATGAGAGTTCCAGCGAACATAACACCTCCAGGAAGCATTTCAGAGATATCATCGATAAACAGCGCGAATAAAAGAGGGCTTAGAATACATCCCTGTGGGACACCTGCTGACGTATCAAACCACTCTGACAACTTGGTACCATCCCAAACTGCTGCACTAGATGACGACAAGAAATGTTTATAAAGCATCAGAAACTTCCGAGACACTCCAAGCTTATCTAGCTTATATATCAGAGCCTGTCTGTTGACGGTATCAAAAGCGGCTTTAAAATCAACAAAACATACATATAGTCTCTTATTTTTTTCAGTATATTTCTTAGCAATGCAAGTTAAGGCAAAAATCCAGAACGAAAACCCGCTTGGAATGAACTCAACCTGTTCGTTCTTTCTATCCAGTTCCAAAGTCTTCCATAAAGAATTCCCGCAAATATCTTTCTTAGAGAGTTGAGTATTGAGATTCGTCTATAGTTTTCGGGTTGCATCGCATCGCCTTTTTCAATATTGGGAATATGAGGGCTTTTGAAAAAGTTGTAGGCACATAAGCATTGTTACAAAGAAGGTTTAGATAATTTACGATATACGTTTTGAGTTGGTCATTGCTATGTTTTAAGAATTCAACTGGGATACCATCAATGCCTGCCGCTTTGTTGTTTCTCATTCCTAAAAGAGTTGCCTCCAGTTCTCCTACAGATATCGGAGCGTCCAATTCAGACACATAAAAGTCTTGCATTGTATAGCTGAAGGTATGAAGATGCTCATCAGCCGACAAAAGAGTTTTAAAATGTGCTGCTAGAGTCTGAGCTTCAACAGCGATCTTCATACCTCGGTGCAATCACGTACGCTGGACCAACATTCCTTGGAATTTTTGCTATGTTGTACCTGTACGGCCAGATTTTTAAGGTAATTTATTTTTTTGGTACAGCATAATTGTTTAAAATCCTTGTTGGCACCAAGATACAAATTTTTAAAGGAGATGATGTTTGTCAATCTGAATAGCTTTAAATATTTAAACGACAGTTTACGAAGCTTTACACACTCCTTGTCGAACCATTTACATTTAGGTGTGAAAGTTATGTAATTATTATTAACATCTGGTGCCGAGGCATAAATTATTATCACAACATTTTCTTCAATTTGTTCTACGGAGCTTGTTGACTGGAGCGGAAGGAAGTTACATTGGTAATCAAGATTTGCTTTGTAACGGGAGGCTTTGCTTTGGCAGTGTGGGATTAGAATTCGAGAATTTGATTTTCTTCCCAAAAATGTGTAAAGGATGGAGATACAAATAACTGTCTAAGTCAAGTTTTTCCATCAAATATTTCAAATGTTGATTCTCTAAAGGTGTATTATCACAACTCAAGTGGAATTCGAACTAAGTTACCTGCTTTATTTCTTGCATCAAGTCATGCTGATTATGACTTAATTATTATTGTTGAAACCTGGCTATGGAGCGGAATTTTTGACTCAGACAGTACATACATAGTGTTTCGAAAGAATCGCTGCATTTGCGCTGAGGATCGTGGAGGTGGTGTTATGGTAGCTGTCCGTTCATGCATAACTTGCAAATTTGTAACACTACCGATCACTGATGTTGAGCAATTTTGCGTTTCAATTAATCTTGTACCAGGTATTTTTATATATTTTACTGTAAGTTATATTCCGCCTAAAAGTAATGTTGATATATACGAAAAGCACTTGGCTAACATTGATTATGTTAACAACTTGAATAACGATTTGCAAAAATTGTGTGTAATAGGCGATTTTAATTTAAGTGATGTTAATTGGTCGTATTCTGATTCTGAATATATGCTTATACCTAGTAATCTAAAAAGAGATACTGAAATAACTTTCATTGATGACTTGTTTGTTCTTAATTTATATCAAGTTAATACAGTTGTAAATAGTTTGTACAAAATTCTGGATTTAGTATTTATTCCTCAGGATGAATCTAATGCTTATGTGAGTGAAATTGTTCCATTTTCTTTGTTAAATAACTGGATTCATCATAAAGAATTATTTATTGAACTTCATGTATACAGTTATTTAAAAAATGTTAATCACTATACCAATGCATTTAATTTTTCAAAAACAAATTTTATTGAACTCAATAATTATCTTGAAACCGTTGACTGGAAAATTGAATTTTATAATTTAAACTTGAAGAACACCTTCGATCATTTCATCGGTATCTTATATAATGCTTTTAATTTATTTGTGCCACATAAAACCAAAAAGAATGTGTCAAAACCTCCATGGTATAATAAGAAATTGGCTCATCTCAAAAATCTTAAAAATAAATCTTTTGCTAAGTTTAAAAGAACGAATAATTCGGTTGATAAAAATTACTTTTGTAAATTACGTAAGGATTTTATTGTCCTTAGTAAATTCACGCACAGAAATTATATTTTGAATACTGAGCTTGACTTGAAGAGTGATCCCAAACGTTTTTGGTCTTTTATAAACTCAAAATGGAAGTCTATTGGAATCCCAAACTATATGAATTTCAAAGGTAATGAATCCACTGATGTTATCAAAACTTTAGAACTCTTTGCTCAGTTTTTTGAGTCTGTTTATTCAGATTTTAACTCCACCTTTTCTCCATCAGGGAATGTCCCTAAGGTAGATATTGGATCTATACATTTAGAATATTCTGATGTTTTAAACGCACTTAACTCTCTTAAACCAAATTCTAATCCTGGTGTAGACGGAATTCCTGCTTTAATTCTTAATAGATGTTCTGAGTCTCTTTCTTCACCGTTGTTTACTATATTTGAATTATCACTCTCATCTGGTATATTTTTGGATGAGTGGAAATCTTCCTTTTTATTCCCCATCTTTAAATCGGGGTCAAAAAACAATAAAGAAAATTATAGAGGTATCTGCAAGTTATCCGCAATTTCAAAACTTTTTGAAAGTTTAGTGAAAAATAAACTTGATTTTCTTGTGAAAGAACATTTAAATGAATCTCAACATGGATTTATTTCGGGAAGGTCAACTGTTTCCAACCTGTCATGCTTCTCGACATTTGTTGTGGATGCTATCGAAAAAAAAAGCCAAGTAGATGCTATTTATACAGATTTTAGTAAAGCTTTTGATTCGGTTAACCACAACATTTTGCTTCTTAAGCTTGATGCTTTCGGAATTCATTCAAGCTTACTAAAATGGATATCTTCATATTTAATTGGAAGGGTCCAAAAAGTAAAAATAGAGGATTTTACTTCAAGGTCAATTAAATGTACTTCGGGTGTTCCACAGGGGAGTCACCTTGGCCCATTGCTTTTCATTATGTTTATTGATGATATTATCAATTATATCACCTTTAGCAAGTGCCTCATTTATGGTGACGATCTCAAACTATTTTTAAAGATAACATCTATTGATGACTGCCTTAAACTTCAAAAAGATCTTGATAATTTGGCTCACTGGTGTAAGTCAAACTGCTTAAACCTTAATATCAAAAAATGCTTTATTATTTCCCTCTCTCGCAAACGTTTTACGTTGGAATTTTTGTATTCTCTGGATAGAAGTCCTCTTCAAAGAACATCAAAAGTTAAGGATCTAGGTGTTCTTTTTGACTCAAAATTTTCATTTTCCCTTCATATTGATGCAATTGTTGCTAAGGCAAATTCAATGTTGGGGTTCATTAAAAGAAACTCCATCGAATTTTTCGACCCATATACACTTGTTTCTTTATTTTCTGCTTTAGTAAGACCCAATCTTGAGTACGCGGACGTCATATGGAACCCTTCTCAACAATTATATTCACATAGAATTCAGAGAGTTCAGAACATTTTTACAAAATATGTGTTTTTTAAAATGCGTTGGAACTTTTGTCCATGTTCACAAGCAAGACAAAGTCTTTTAGGCTTGCAATCTCTCAAATCCAGGAGAACAATTCATGATATAGTTTTTGTGCGTGATATTCTTTGTTACCACATTAAGTGTCCTACTTTACTTTCCTAAATATGTCTATATGCTCCAATAAGGCCATTGAGGGAAAGACATCTTCTTTCTGAGGCAAAGCATAGTACGAACTACGGTTTAAATGAACCTGTTTCAAGGTCAGTCAGGGAGTTCAATAATGTGTATGATCATATTGACTTAATTCTCTCTAGAGATAAATTTAAGAATGTATTATATTATTTATTTTTAAGACCTTAAAAATTTGTTGTTTATTTTTAAGTTCATTTACATATTTACATACATATCTACCTAACTATTTAATTTTTAATATTTATTTTAAGTTTATTTATTTATAATTTTTTGTATTATTATTTATTAACCAACTTACAATGTAATCTGTTAAGCTTTTAAGCTCGTAGATAAAAAAACAACAATATTTTATTTTAAAAATTGGATCTGAAATTACCTCATTCCCCATACGAATTGTCGTTCCAAATGAGATTAGAAATTAGATTGGAAATTAGGAGAATGCATCCAGGGGGAATCAGTTTCAATAGCTCTGAAAAGCTTTTGTATGAAATATCAGTACACTATACACAACAACATAAAACACATAAAACGGAGAGAGAAAACAACAAAAATAAACGTTTAACTGCACTCAGTTAAAAACGTCGTGTAAAAAGTTGACAATGGGCCTGTTAATATTACAGGACGCGAAACTCCATATAAAAAAAACTCCAATCAAGAAACTTACACGATATTTTGAACACTATGGATATTTTTAGATTAACACTGGAAAATTGTCTACTTTTTTTTAAAGTATAGTTGGTTGATTTGAAAAAAAAACATCATGTTTTATTAGCAAGAGCATAATTTTACTTAAATACTTAACGTGTTACAATGTTAATTCACCGTTGTATATGCTTACTTCAAAATGATTAAACAGATCACCCTTTAAATATTTCCGTCCCAATTTTTACCTGATCGGAGTTCAAAATCTATAGTGTCATCACAGTGTTAGATTTACGTGGTTCATAAGCTTACTTCTACATAACTTAAGAGATCATCGTGTTCTTCTGAAAAATAAACAGTTGTCTCTTTTAACCCTTAACCTGATAGCAGTTTTAAATTTATATTGATGAAATTCAATTCGTTTACACCATCGCAGTGTTAATTCTACCTCATTTATAAGCTTATTTCTACATACAGTACATACAGTCGTGGCGGCCTAATTAAGGACAATATTTTTATAAAATTTTAAAATGCATAACTTTTGTTTGGGTAATCTGTTGAGGTTGAGTAGTGTTTTTAATAATAGCCCATGAACTACGGTACACTTTGAGTAATGTTTAAAAAATATAAGCATGAGAATATTGGTAGGAAAAAAATAAACATTAATTTAACTCTTATTTCGTCTTGCAATATAATTAAGAACAGAAACAAAAGGTTGTCAAAACATTAAAAATCTTGGAAATTTCAATATGTTAATGTGAATATATTGTAGGAAAACCTTAATTCTTAATAATTTGAGACAAAATTCCTTGCATATTTTCGCGTAAGGCATGGAATCTTGATAGTGGTGTACTCTATCAGATTTCCTCAATATTAAGAACATTCTGATTAAAATGCTTCTTTAACCATCCCTTGATGTCTCCCCACAAGTTCTCGATAAAATTTAGGCCCGAGCTTTGGCCGGTCTAATCTAAAAAATGACTTCTAGAATACGCAAACACCTTCTTAGCAATCCGTTGAGGACTCTTTGGATCATTATCGTCCTAAGAACAAATTTTATGGGCATGATTTCAAATGAATAAGACTCCATAACATGTTCCTCAATGTCTTTATAAACTTTCTGGTCAATTCGATAATTTTTTTCTTACTTATCGACCATACTATGCCAAGTCAATGCACCCCAAACTAAATTAAGTTTTATCATGTACTCTGTACCGTCCTAAGAGTGTATTTTTGATTCAATTTCTAATTCTGGGGTCTTCTAACATCAAATTGCCTTTTGACCTACAAAATATGAAATCCTCAGAAGAAATTGAATCAAAAATATACTCTTAAGACGGTTCAGAGTACAGGATAAAACTTAATTTAATTTGAGGTGCATTGACTTGGCATAGTATGGTCGATAAGTAAAAAAAAACACTTTTTTACAAAAAAAAAAATACATTTAAAAAAAAAACTTTTTTACAAAAAAAAATAACGTTTCCCAAAAAAAAATTACTTTTCTAAAAATTTATTTTTGGCAAAAAAAAAATAAATTAACTTTACTTTTTACAAAAAAATAAAATTTTTTACAAACAAAAATTTACTTTTTGACAAAAAAATTTACTTCCTTTCAAAAAAAAAATATGTTTGACAAAAAAAGTTACGTGTTTTACAAAAAAAAAACTTTTTATAAAAAAATAAGTTTTTGACAAAAAAAAAATTTTACAACCATATAAATTACTTTTCAAAAATAAAATTAACTTTTTTGCAAAAGAATAACTGTTTTACATAAAAGATAACTTTTTTACATAAATACTTTTTATCACTTTTAACAAAAAAAAAAATAAGTTTTTGCCAAAAAACAAAAATACTACTACAAAAAAATAAATTACTTTTAAAAATTAAATTAACTTGTTTACAAAAAAATAACTGTTTGCCACTTATCACTTTCTTGCACTAAAATTATAGAGGAATCAAAAAGAGTTATTTCAGTTTGACTCGTTGTCGCTTCGGAATGTAAGATAATTCTAAGTGATATTTCGTAATGCTTCTTTCTTGTACAGGTTTTATTTAAAAAACTAAAAATTAAATTTGGCTTATGGGACCATTTTCAGTTGAACGCGTATTGCATTGGAGCAACTGAAATGTTTTAACTTATTTTCATTTTTATTGAAATGATTTTTTTATAAAAAGTGGTATAACTTGCGTGTTTCTTTAAGTATGGCAACAACAGGCCCCTTTTATTAAACGTAATTGCACAACCAACAATTCCTCATCCTTAACTCAAAACTGCCATTTTTTGAGTTGTCGCTATATTAGATTACGAGAAGACCCGTGCGAAAATTTCGCACATTCAGTAAGGCTTTAAATTTTCAAATAGAATGTTTGAACAAAATAAATAAATTCTTTTTATTATTCATATGAGCATATTAGAAGAATTTAATTAAAATATTATACACAGATATGCATTTAAGTGATCATAATATTTTTTCTTATAAAATTTGATGCAATACAAACATTTCTTTGATTATTTTCATTCTAAATGAGTTTCGATTTTATGTTTCCCCTTTCGATTGACATACCAACAATATTTTTAACATTGATCGTTCCTAAACGAAATGTTACACAGTGTAACACTTTAAACAATGACATTTTAATTTTTTTTTTTGACACAACAACAATAGTTGACATTTTATAGAAAAAGAACGCACCACTGTCATTTTGCCGAGCTGGAAGAAAGTGTTTAGAGATTTCAAAACGTTAAAATAGTGAAAACACTAAATAAAAAAGTGAAATAAAAGTTAACATAGTAAATATTTGCAACACTTTATTTAAAAAAATATGCGTTAAATCGTGTAAAAACACCTATAATATGGAGTTAACAATTTTTGCATCTCTCGGGCTGATTGTTTCTCAGTAGAGTGTTTTAAGGGACTTTGGTCCAGAAGGCACCAAGTGGTGCAACCTGGTGCTATGCTGCTATGCTATACTGAATTTATCGTCGGTCGTGTGCCTTGATATGCGGTTGATATGAATAGAATATGGGAAAGTGATGCAACCTGGTGCTATGCTATACTGAATTTATCGTCGGTCGTGTGCCTTGATAATTTTGTGTGTGCATAAATTACTATTTGATGTGATCGAAGTATTGAGGGTAGTCATAAAAACAAAAACAAAAAAAACCCATGATCCCTTTTTTCAATGTTTGTTTCTTCGGTGTAGGTATGATCCTTTAGATATTTTAGCAAAGTGTTTTTTTTTTTTTTTAATGTCGTGTGTCTTGATATGGGGTTGATATGAACAGAATATGCTTCTGTCGACTCTCTGGTGGTGTGACTTAACGAGAAAAAAAAATCTTCTGCGGTGTAGGTATGAATGGTTCTTAAGATGTTGTAGCAAAGTGTCTTTTTTTTTGGTGACTTGAGATAAAAATAATTACAATTGTCATTGAAAATAAGGTCTTACTAACGATCTCATAAATTTGTAGTATAATTATATAGGATATAGAGTTTGTGAGAATAAAAGATAAACATTCTCAATATTCTTCAATAGGGCCGCCTTTATTAGCAATTGAAAGTGAAAATCGAGGACTGCAGAAAGCCCATTAAGATTTTTTGAAAATTTTTTCTCTGTTCTTTTGAAGAAAATGATTAAAATATAAAATAAAAAATTAAAACCAAATATATTAATAATAAAATAAAAATAAATGCATTTTAATTTCATTTAAAAAAATAATAAATTATTTATTTTTATTTTGTATAAAAACATTATTGTACGAGTATATTCAAACTTTCACACGCTTTGCAATGATTTTTTCAATTTTTTTAATTTCATGTTGTATGTATTTTGTAAGTTCATTAATTCCTTTATCAACATAATTTTTCGTGACAGCATCTTCATCTTCTTGTGGTTCTTTTAGGTTTTGTAGACGCTTCCAGTTCAAATTATAATCGCCATTTGGCAGTTTGAGAAATCCCTCACCAGGTGGTCCCGGCACTCCCGGTAATCCAGATGGTCCTGGTTCCCTTTGCTCTCCACGTTCTCCAATTGGTCCTGGTCGAAGTCTTGCTGCAGGTCGAATAGAAAATCTTCCAAACTTATCAACACTCATTTTTATTCTCTTAGTTCTTCGATGATCGAAATAATTTCATTAGAATGATTATTATGTCCAGCTTGATGTGAAGCGATAAGAAGTCTCAATCGAACTACGAGTTCATTCGGATCATCCCAGAAAATATAGTCTTTTTCATTTTTGGATAATTCCATTAACCCACTCCCTGTATGTGGAACGGAAATAGTAGTAGTATTTTCTAATAACTTGCTTATTATTTCTTTATATTTAATTCCAAGATTTCCTACGACTTGTTTTGTAGAATCATGCGAGCGTCTATAAGCATTGGTATCTTCGCATATATCCTTGTATATTTTCAAATCTCTCTCATTATAGATCTTTTCGCAAGGCTTTTTCTTGAAAACTAACTCATATAGTCCATTTGTACCTTCATAGACTTTATTCTTTATTTGTATATTTTTTCCAAGAATGTTAAAATCACCATCCCCTAATAACCACTTCCCGTTCTTCGCGTAAACGCCATACACATTATCGAGTGTATTCGATTCATTCAACAATAAATCTCCATATTTCTGTGGTATTTTGTCAAATGTATCTTCTTCTATTTGACTCGCAAAGTCACGGACCTTATAATGTTTACGATACCGTGGGCGACTATTTCTAGCACTTTTATTATCTGTATTTGTCGGTGTTTCTGAAAAGTTTTTTGAGGTGATACTACTAATATTTGTAGCAGGGGTGACGTAATCTTCATCAAAACTTTGTTTTATTTTATTTACTTGAGTTTCAAAGTAATTTTGTTTCTCATTTGTTTTTTCAATTAATTCTTTCAGATGGTTAGTGATTGGTTTAAAAGTTTCTTCCAATTGTGATTCGAATGCTTCCTTTCCATTCCTAAGTGCTTTACATTTTTTTCGTAGAGTATCAGACGTTTGAGCTCGCTTGTGAGCTCCATACTTGAATTCATCATACATTATCTGTATTGTTCCTGCAACAGGGTATAAATAAGTTTCGGAGATTATGTAAGAATCTTTCAATGGGTTTGAAATTGATTTTTATGTTGAATTTTCTGCTTTTGATTGTCGAACAACGATTCTTAAACCATGTTGAATGACTTCGTACTACTACGAACTGTACACTGAATTGCTTGGAATTGCTTTCATAGAACATAACTTTATGTATAATGTACTCAATTTTGATGAACTCCTTTTTTTTTTTTTAAGCGCTTTTAACCGCTTTGAACTGCTTTCAAACTGCTTTTTAACTGCCTACAACTGCTTTAAAACCGCTTTAAACTGTTCTTAAACTGGTTTAAACTGCCTAAACAGCTTTTAACTGCTTTTGAACGGTTTGAATTGCTTTTGAACTGCTTTAAATCTGCTTTTGAACTACACTCATGCAACATTGCTGTACGTATGATGTATACAGCTGTGATGGTCTGCTTTTTATAGTTTAAGGAAATTATCAAAGCCCTTCCTACATCGTCCTTTATTGAACGGGCTATCCTTATCAATTACTAAAAATCCATATTCATCATTCCAACACTCTGCACATAATTTTTGAAATATGTTGAATGTCATATCAGAATTAACATGATCATTGTGAATATGTTTCAAGTTCATAACATCTTGTTTGAAAACAATTAAAAAATTTGCATTGTCTCGTATCAAATGTTTAGGAATTCTCGTATACGTTTGACATAAATAAAAACTATCGATTGAATGGTGTCGTCCCATGCTAAAATAGCTTCGTATAGTATCTTGTTTTTCACAAGCAATGTCATCAAAGATGAATACAGAATTTGGTTGGCTTTTTCTGGGGGTATAACCTCACTATTATTGGAAAACGTAAAGAATCCCATATGTTTTATTGGTTCGACAGCTCTTCGCAGAAACTCGTACTTTGGTTGATGTAATGACTTTGAACAAATATATATATTTTCAAATTTTAAACCATTTGGATGTTGTAGTAAGCTCATCATAGCATTTGTTTTTCCGCAATTTGAGGGACTAGTAATTAAACCTCTTATACTATTGGGTAATAATTCACCATGTTTTCTTGGTTCATTACTTTTACCAAAATCCATATTTTTTATTGGTAAGAGTTGTTGTTGTTTAACAAATCACATGATGAAATATACTAAACAATTTCCTTTAAAGCTAAAGGTTATATTCAAAAACACTCATAACGTTGTAAACCGCCCAATTGAACATATATATATATATATATTCCTATATATATATATATATTCCTATATATATATATATATATATATATATATAGAGAGAGAGAGACAGAACAACTTGTTTCTTTTTCTATAAAAATGTTTGATTATTCAAAACACTCCATCAGCAAACAAACCCTCGTAAACGGAAACGGTTTAGTAAACTCCGTAATCAACAAGTTGCCGATAGAATTACACCTTTCTGGTTACCAATATTGTGGGCCTGGAACAAAACTAGAGAAAAGATTAGCTAGAGGAGATCCAGGAATAAATGAACTCGATCAGGCATGCAAACAACACGACATATCCTATTCTAAATTTCAAAATACAACTGAACGGCATACAGCAGATAAAATCTTAGCTGAAAAAGCCTGGAAACGAGTGACATCAAAGGACACTGGTATGGGAGAGCGCGCTAGTGCTATGGGTTGTTCAAGCAGTAATAAAAAATCAAAGTCCAAAAAGGTACTCACATTTAGTGGGGCAATTAAAAATCTTGGAAGAACTATTCAAAGAAAAAAACCTCATAATCTTGAAAAGGCTATAAAAATGGCTTTATCAGCTGCTAAGAAAACAATGCAGAACAGCAAAAACATTAAAACACCGAGAGTTATTTCAGTACCAAAAATTGGTGGAGTTATACCATTTCTTGTACCTATCTTTGCTGGACTTTCTGCTCTTGGAGCTTTATCTGGGGGAGCTGCAGGGATTGCTAAGGCTGTCAACGATGCTAATAATGCTAAAAAAGATCTGGATGAGAAAAAAGGACACAATCGAAAATTGGCAGCTATTTCAATGGGAAACGGCTTACATCTAAAACCATATAGAAAAGGACTTGGACTATATTTGCATCCGCACTCAAAAAACTAATAGAAACGCTACCCAAACGTGCTTTGAATGAAGTAGATCTTAGAAATGTTGCAAGGAAAATAATACCACATTTCAAAGGAGTTTTCATGCGTGACAATTTATCAATAAGTAAACCATTAAGAAATGAATGTGGAATAGTGAATCTAGATTCTTCGAATGGAGCAGGAACACATTGGGTAGCGTATTATAAAAAAGGCAATCACATCGAATATTTTGATAGTTTTGGAAATCTTCAACCACAAATAGAAATAATTAATTATTTAGGTGACAAGATAAGGTATAATTATATTAAATATCAAGATTATGATTCAGTTAATTGCGGTCATTTATGTCTAAAATTTTTATATGAGTGCTTTTATGAATAAATAACAAACATTTTGAAAAATACTTTCATTTTCTTTTTTATTGTCATGACGTTAACACTAACACTAAACGGAAATACTTCACATCTGATGGCGGAGTGTTTTCCACCTTTGAATTTAGATCAAGATTACGTTTGTGGTCTGATTGATCTTCAAACATATAATTCCATACCCAATGTTGATGAACGAAACAAATTGCTTCATATAGGATCACGGGTTATTGAAATTCCAACAGGATCATATGAGATCAATGACATTCGATCTTTTATTGAATATGAATTAAATCAAATAGATTTCCCAATTTCAATGAAAATTGGAGCAAATAATAATACATTAAAATGTGAAGTTTTTAGCACAGAGACTTTACACTCTGAAAAAGAACGATCTATAGGGAAATTGTTGGGATTCAGTAAACGAGTTCTGAAACCTGGTATATCCCACATTTCAGATTTACCTGTTGATATAAACAATGTAAATGTTATACGATTTGAGTGTAATATTATTGCTGGTTCATATCTTAACAACATACCAGTGCACACGATACATGAGTTCTCCCCAGATGCAGGACCTGGATATAAAATCATTGAAGTTCCGACAAATGTCATCTATTTACCAGTGAGCGTCAAACGGTTAAGCTCAATTTCGTTGAAGCTTATTGATCAAGACGGAGAGTTTAAAAATTTTAGAGGAGAAACAATAACCATCCGCTTACATTTAAAACCATCACTGCATAATGTTAACTTATAATAATATAATCGAATGCAAAAGGGATAATTCGGTTAGTTCTACAAGAATATCAAAACTGTCAGGAGCAAAGCTCTCATCCGAAAATAAATCTTATCTTCAGTCTCTGGGATTTGTTTTAAAATAAAAAGCAAACAAAATGAGTGAAATTTTGAATATAACCCAATCACCTGGTTATGATAATAGTATTTCCAAATTTGAATATCACAGTTACTCACCATTTTTACAGTCTTATAATACAAGCGATGAAATACATATTTCCATTCAACAACAAGATCTATGTATTCTACCTAGTGAAAGCTTCATTTACATCGAAGGAACTCTCAAGAAATCAGACGAACTTATTTCAGATTCAGCTAGATTATGTAATAATGCTATGGCATTTCTTTTTGAGGAAATACATTACGAATTAAATGGAGTGGATATCGAATACAATAAAAATGTTGGTATTACAACATCATTGAAAAACTACATTTCGCTGAATGAGAATGAAAGCAAAAATCTAAATAACGCATCATGGTATGGGAAAGAAAACATTTCGATTTCATCTGGTACCTTCAACTTTTGTGTACCATTGAAAAGTTTACTTGGATTTGCTGAAGATTATAAAAGGATTACAGTAAATGAGAGACATGAATTGATTTAAATTCGCACTCGAACTGATGAGAATGTTTTCGTTTCGGAGAAAGATGATGTAAAAATCAAAATTTTGAAAATGCAATGGAGAGTTCCTCACGTCACCCTGGCGGATGTTGAAAAACTTACTCTACTCAAACAAAACCAATTCAAATTCATTTCAGAAACTGGAAAATGTATGAATATCCCACACTACCAGCAGCCACTGATCACATTTGGACAATTAAAACTTCTAGCCAACTCGAAAAGCCTAGATATATTATAATTGGTCTACAAACTAACCGAAAAAATCAAAAAGATAAAGATGTTAGCAAATTTGATCATTGCACATTGAATAATTGCTCCAATAATAGTAATTGATTGTTCCCGACAAAACGAATCCATTAGATCTGCACCTGTAGACGTAAAACTTGAAATCAAAACAACTGAAACTGTACCACAAAACACCTCCATATATTGTATGATTATACATGATCGAATAATTGAATATAGTCCCTTAACTGGCGAAGTTCGGAAACTATCATAAGTGTTGATGAACACAACCAGCATGAAAAAAAAACAAGGATAAACATGCATACAAATATTCAATTAAGAAATTCTCTGTAAATTCAACTGAGACACACATTCAGATGTATAGAAAGAAAACCTACATGAATAAACATGTTCACAAAAAGTCAGAACCCATACATTCAAATATAAACTAAGAAAAAAGAAGACTCAATAAAGAAAATTCATATAAATTCAGTTGATCGAGTGAAAATTTTATTAGTATCATCTGAAGAGATATAAGAACCGAACATGTCTCAGGAAATAGAAAACGCTCTACAAGAAAATGAAGTTGTAACAGACTTCAATCCTACAATTAGCATAAAGGAATTGGAACAGAACCACCGTTATCCGATAATGGGTATAAAAAGAGTTCAAACCAAATTCGGAGCTAAGGTGGTCATCGATTTGGGAGGACATGATGTAAGTATAACATTTTATTTTTTGTCATTCATATTGAATTATTTATTTATTTTCGTTTTTGTTTTTTTCTTTTATATAGATATTCCTTCCAGATCGATACAATGAACTGAGTGACAAAGTACTTTAAAATATACATTCGCAAACAGCAACATACTGCATCATATATTATGGACCTTTCGGACGGTCAGTGAAAATAGAAATAAAGAAATTCCTACCATATATGTGAAAAAATACGAATAATAAAAAAAAATATATTTTTTCTTAAAAATTCTAAAAAAAATTTACTTTTTTATTTGCAATGGATCCTTATAATATTAACAACAATGAATTCGTCTTTATGGTTATCTCTTTTTTTATTTACAAGGTATTTTTTTTTTTTTTAATTTGAGGAATATTTTTGTGTCCCCATGCATAAGTGCTTATACAATCTTCTCGTATATATCTTTTCATATCATTACAATACAATGTTTTTTTATGTAACATTTACGTATAAACCAAATGTTGCTTACTTCTAAATATATACATATTTCTAAAAATATTTTGTTTTTAATCAAAAAAATCCCTATATTCTCTTAATTCTAAATTTTTTGTAATATATTTTTGTATGCCCTTGGCTCTTTTTGTCTCCTCACCGGTATCAATTCGGTAACAATATAATTTAGCTCGTAGTCCTACGAAATCTGTCATGATTCTCGATTTATTCTCATCTTTGAATAGTCCTATCACCTTACCATTATTTATGGGAACATTTTGAACGTTGTCAACAGGATACTCAGAAGTATCAAACCTAGATCTCTCAGGCTTAATAATATCACTATAGATGTCAGCATAAAAGTCGTCTGTAAATATGGAATAGATAAAACAGTCTGTATCCATATAATTCAAACGAATTTTATTTTCAAACTTTGGCTTCATGTAGTCGTAATGAAAATCATACATTAACCACTTTGAGAGTTCAAGTACAACAAAACGTAAGTAAATAGGCTTATCGAGTTTGACAATTGCTTTCTTCATCTCAATAGCACACATATTGGGTGAAAATATGGTACTACTATGAAAATTGGGATGTGCAATTAACTTCCTTGCTGATGATTGATTTCTATTGGCACTCCATTCTGAAACAATTTTCACATTTCTACGCTTTTATACATTCTCCATGGTCTTACCATAAACACTGTTATTCATTAATTTGAAAAAGTCTTTTTCAAAATAATTTTTAGCAATTTTTCTATATTCAGTGTTAAGCGAAATGTACTTCTGAAGCCATTTCGATTGATTAAATTTCATTACGCGATGTACTTTGGTTAAAACTATTCCATTTATAATACACTGCTGTAAGTTTTTTAAATGAATAGTGAATTTTTTTCTAGAATTGAGATGAGCAATCAGCTTAGGAATTTTACATCCCGGGGTGATAACGTTTTCAGAACAAAATGGTAGATCATTATGTGAGTCATGAATACTCGACGGATAATCTAAGTCTACTTCTAATACATATCCAACATCTTCATCACATTTAATGTTGGATACGTACTCCTGTGTATAGAGCTCGGAATTATCCCAATGAAAATTACCATAGGGAAGGGGTTGGGACATAGCCCATCCATACAAATTATTAGCATCAAGATACATTAAGTATTCTGATGCTTTGTCGGAATCGTAGCTTGGCATATAACTATTATTGGCTACTTGTGGAATTTGTGACCTTTAAATCTTCTTAGTGATAGTAGCTAAATGGGCTGCAGGTCAATTGAAACAAATCAATTATTTCACAACGTTTCGTCCATGAATATGGACATCATCAGGTGCGAGCAATGATGGTTTCTATATTTGCGTATTTTTAAATGATTAATATGTTACAAAATCAGTTTTACACATTGAAACATTACAAACTTACAATTATTACATTTATATTGCACTTAAACACGAACAGAGATGTTCCCAGTATCAAGTTTAACTGACAAGTAACTATCTGTAAATATTTGTCTTATCTTCATATTATATAAAAAAGAAAACATTTTGATCATCTGCTACATATGTCAGAGCTTTTTTCCTCCCCTCTTCTCCAGCAGGTACTTGTAGTGTGGACTTACGTTGTCCATGTCTGTACGTCGGTTCATTGTTTTATCATGGTTGATTATATGAAGAGTCTCTATCATCATTCTTTTGTTTTGGTGCTCTTCCCGTTGTAATATTTGAACATCATCAAAGTTCGGAGAGTGACCAAGTGAGATGCAATGCGAGGCCAGTGCTGTCTTCTGATGCGCACTACTTTTTATGTCGGATTTATGTCCAGAAAGTCTATTTTTTAGTTTTTGTTTTGTTGTCCCTATGTAATTCTGGTTACATATTTCGTCTGATTTTCCACGGCAATTTATTTTGTAGACCAAGTCTGAGTGTTCCAGTTTGTCGGTTTTGGTTTTAAGGTTTGTGTAAAGTTGTGAGGCTGTGTTTGTTGATTTCATGGCTATTTTGTATTTTTCCATATCTAAAAAGTTTGCATCTTTAAGCCGGTCCGCTATTTCTTTTACGTAAGTGAAGGATTTGTAGATTGTATTTTCATTTTGTTTTTCTATTTCAACTCTTTGGATGTTTCTGTTTTCATACTGTGTTATTAACGTTTTAATTATTGGTATGGGAAAGGCATTTTTTTGCAGCATTTCTTTTATTTTGATTTTGTTGCTTTTGTGAAACTCAGTGTCGCTAATCAAAAGCAATAGCATCCCATGATAACCCAGGAGATGTGAAATAATGGCATGGGTCAAGCTCATAAATGGAAACACAAAAATTCCTAAAACTTTCAAATATGTCTGTCAACAAAAGGACATCACTCTTTAGATACAGAACCATATAATCTTTAAAAGTTTTGCATTTAAAGTGACTCCATACTTTAAGAGCATGATTATATTCATTATCTAAGCACTTTTCATCAGTCATTTTATTATAAAATTTCGACTTTGATGGTAAAGAGGTTTCCTCAAATCGTTCCCATGAATCTACATGATCATATGGGAACACACCTTTCCTTTGCATCAAACCGAATGATTCGTTGTCTTGAAAAATACTTTTTGTAGTCTTGAAATCATCATTCGATAAATTTTCTGCCAACTGAAACATAAAAAAATAAAAAAATAAATCGGGTGGCACAACGGCTCATGAAGAACCAGGGCTTAGTGACTAACAACTCGCAACCATTCCTGTGTGCGCCTGTCGAAAGAAATGGAAGGGACCTACAATTTTATGCCGAATCCGAACGGCTAGACGAGAAGCACTTATTCGTGACAAGTGATACTCTTGGAGGATTTGTCAATTCCTCGCAAGAGGCAGTAGCCCTGAAAAAAAAATCTTTTTAGTTTTTAGGTGGACGAGGCTGGGAAGCGATCCCAGACCTCCAGCGTGACAGTCGAACGCACTAACCATTACGCTACGGGCTACTACAATTAAGGAAACATCTCCTTGTATATTCGAAAGACTTTTTACAAAAAGATGGCAATCATATCCCGAAAAATTATGAAAAAAAAACTGGGAAAAATTTTGGTACTTGAAAATTTAAATTACAACGGACGTGAGCAGGTCCTCTATATAACCCGGTGAGGTGACAATGATCTCTTAATCTTAAATCTGTAGTTTTAAAATTAAACTTACATATATGACAACTCGTTGAATTTCTTTGATGAAAATCCTGTGCAATTGTCAACATGGGTAACTGCTTCGGTTTTTGAATAAATTCTCTATAAAGATTTGTTAAATCGTCTACCAGCATCTCAACAAATTTGTCCGATGAATTTTCAACTAAAATGAAAAAAAATAATAAAAAAATAAGCATCTAAAGAGAAATGGAATAATTATGTAGGTTATGATTCTTACCAACAAATGTCTTCTGTGTGTTATATTCTTCATCAAATGCGCATTTAATGAAATAGGAAAAGGCACAAGGTACATGTTGCTGCACATCAGTAGTTGACGGTTTCAGGGATTCCGGGTCATGCAGTTGATGGTATATAGGTTGGAGAATAGACTCAAAGTCAGCGTAGACTACGAAAGGTACTTCTAACTTTCGACCGTGTTTTTCAAATTTTAAAGATGTCTGACCTCCTTCTGGCATTTGTGTTACAACTCTACAACACTCGCTTTTGTGGTTTTTCAATTTGTCCTCACTTGTAAAATGTTGTAGACAACCATTACAAATATATATTTTGTTTTTTGATTTTATAAATTGTGATCTTGTTAAACGGCTGATGTTTTTAATGAAAACATAATGCTTAATTCCAACTTCATTCTCACAAAAGAGTAAATTAATGCGGTTACTCTGTTCCTCTTTTGTGTGATAGAATGGACCGATGATTTCAATATCTTTGCTCTTACCTGTTGATTGGTAGCCAAACACGTTTACACTAATCTGTGGATTGTTATCTTCAAATATTTTAACATCTCTTACTGCCAGAGGGAACTTCAAGTTTTCAAAGTTGATGACAATTAACATTTATTATTTCATCACCAATGTTATTTATACATGCATATGATGATGTTCTTTCAGGATGTACCAAGTTAATGTGAAATAGAGCAGATATGATAGACCATTTGAAGCAGTACACATCGTTGTTCTGTACGTTAATACAGGCATGTTTATTTTGTATTTTCTTAGGTAATTCAAAGTATGATGATCCTCCCATAGGTTGATATTCCGCTATCTTTTTCTTGAAATTCTTCTAATTTAACTTTTATGTCATTTAACAAATCTTGGAGTGTTTCATTTATTGCATATATATCTAACATGACACACATTTTTGTTTGTATATTTTTTACTTTAGAAATCAAGTTGTCAGATTCTTTGTCGGCCTTTACAAAATGAGCGAAAAGTTCTAGGTTAACTTTTACTGATCCCAACATTCCAATTTCGTGTTCTAACAACTCTTTGATAATAGGCTTCTTTTCTTCAAAGAGTGCATGAACGTCTGAGTTCTTTGTCAGTGATGTTCAGACAATAGGTCTTTTTTCGGTTTTTAAATGCCCCATTTATCACACTTACATTTTCTGAGAGGATTTGCAAGCCAGAGATTTATGCAAAGCTTTTCTTCGATGTTGACTCATTTTTTTTTGAACATCCTCCTCGCAAATATGACAACGTTCAAAATCCCCTGTAGATGTTGAAGATTGAAGTGAAACCTCTTCATTATTTTCCTCAAAGAGCTCCGAAACATATTTGTTATGTGATGCTTTCATCTGATGTTGCTTCATTTTGTTTCTTTCGACATCCTTCTCACAGATGTAGCATCGATCATTATGGACTATCCTTGGTTTTTTAGATGATATTCCTCTTGATGTGGAAGGTTGTGTTGAAAGTTCTCTTTTTCTTATACATCTTTCATTAACATCAGCTCCTGCTGAATGTTGATTTTTGATATGCATAAAAAGACTGTACTTCCTGGTCAGAAGTTTCCCACATGTCTCACACTTAAAACCCGTTTTCACATCGGTGTGGTAAGATTTAAAGTGTCTTACCAGTGACCTCTTACACGTAAACAATTTTTCACATTTCTCACAAACAAACATTTTAAAATAGGTATTATTTTTAATATTTTCAGTATTTAATTTATATAACCCGATGTTTCAATGCTTGACTGCGATCCGTCGGGTTTTGAATATAAAGTTATTCTAATTTTTGATATAAAGGTCCTCTACGTATTTATATAATTTTTATATTTTAAAAAAGTTTTTCATCCCCACCACAAAAAAAATAAATCAATTCTTTTTGATGATCGACCACGAAATCTAAAAGTAACAACCTGCATTGTTTTTTATTTTATCCTTTACCTTTTTTTATATAAACATGCATTGTTTTTTTTTTTTTTTTTAATAATTTTCTCTCAAACCCTTTAAAGAAAGCAACACATAAACCATTATACGACAAGAGGTCCCATGATCATTTATTCTAATTTATGTATTTGAAGAGACTCCAGCAAAATAATTTTTAAGCTATTTAACCTGCTGATGGAAATGTTTTTCATTTCAGTCTAATTTTGAATATTAGTTTGAGTAGACAGTAATAATGTCAGGAATAAATACATCCATAATTTTTAATTCAATTTTAACCTTTCTAAAAACAAATAGGGATAAAATAATTGACGAACACTATGAGTATCTTTTAAGTAATATATCTTTTCTGAAGACATTTGAAAATATATCTTCTGTGAAATCTGATCATGGTCGTCATTTTATAAACTGTGCATGGTCGTCAAATATAAGTGAAGATGGACCATACACTTGTGCATGCTATATGCTCGAAAATAGACTAATGCAAATTAAAAAAATAATGTTATTATATAAAAGATTGGAATAAATAAAACTATACAAAGAAATTACATTGTATTTTTTATTTCATTCAACTGTAAGATGAATAAAAGAAATATTGTCGATGAGCTACATAAACCTGCAAGAAGGAATTTCAAAAAAAGACGTGTCATTATAAAAGGACTCGATGAATTGTGGCAAGCTGATTTGGTTGAAATGGGTACCTATTCACAGGAAAATGATAATGTTCGATATCTTCTCACGGTAATTGACGCATTTTCTAAGTTTGCTTGGGCTATACATATTAAAAGTAAAACTGGTATCGATGTCACTGCAGCTATGCAAAATATATTAAATGGAGAGCGCACCCCAAAGAATCTACAAACAGATGATGGAAAAGAATTTTATAATAAACATTTTCAAAATCTGCTGAATGAATATAGAATCAAACATTACTCTACATTTAGCGCACTCAAAGCATCGATTTAACAGAACCTTAAAAAACATGATGTGGAAAGAATTTAGCGTCAATCGATCATTTCGTTGGATTGATACATACAACGCATCGCACTATAAAAATGACGCCATCGGAAGTAAATTCTACAAATGAAAACAATATACTCTCTACAGCATATAATCATATCAAAATTCATATTAAACCTAAATTTAATATTGGAGACTTTGTAAGAATAAGTAAATATAAACATGTTTTTGAGAAAGGATACACTCCCAATTGGACAACGGAAATCTTTAAAATTAGAAAGGTTCAACATACCAATACTGTGACGTTTTTGTTGGAGGACTATCAAGGGATTCTATGAACTTGAATTACAAAAAACTGAATATCCAGATACATATCTCATAGAGAAAGTAGGTACTTAAAAAAAAAAAGATAAAAAACGAAAAGGACACCTCATATTCCTTCTTTAGGCCATCACGAATCCATCAATCCCAAAATCTTTAAAATCAAACTATGTTCCGCGATTACCAATTTTCCTAAAAATTTTCGAAGATTTTCCTCCAGTGTCGTATGTCCTTCCTTGAGCCAATACGAATTCATCAAGCCCAAAATCGTAAATATCTAAGCAACCGTTCTCGAGTTAGGCATTCCAAACTGGATGTTCCCCGTTTTCCAATTTTCCTGGAAATTTTCCGGGATTTTCCTCCAGTGTCCTACGTCCTTCTTTGAGCCAAAACGAGTTCATCAAGCCCAAAATCGTGAAAATCGAACGATCCATTCTCAAATTATACGCACACACGGAAGACATTTCTCTTTTATAGAAATAAAATATACATTGTAATAATTTTCAAATTTTAACATTTTCTATGCTCAACCAGGCGCTCTTAAGCCATTTTTTCGAATTACCCCCTGCCGAGAACATTTGTTAAAAGTTAAACACACAAAAAAAAACATAAGTATATTTAAAAAAAAAAAGTAGCTCGCGAGGTTTGAGCCTGCGACCCCTGGCACCATAGGCGGTAACACATCCATCAAGCTAAGTTCAACTCTGCATTTTTATGGCCGATTTATTATAATAATATAAGTATGTATGGTAAACTTTTCGGTTGGTTAAGATTTTAATTATTGATTTACTAACAAATTACGAGGTTTTCTAATCAAATTTTTGGATGACCATTTTAATCCTTTTAGAGTCACTAAATAAAAGTCCTTTTGCATTTGGTATTCAATTTGGCTACCGAGTTATAGGCATTTAAAAGCTCCATACAAAGTGCAAATTGTTTATATTTAAAAAAAAAAGTGTGGGAGTGACCCATTGTTTTTTTGCAGAAATGGTATGACTGTAAAGAGGTCTATCGCCTGACATTTTTTTTTTTTTCGAAAATCGAAAGTCGGCCGGCTAACTTCGCGGTGGTTATAAAATTGTTTTCTTTTTTAACACTTTATTTGTTCGTATGGTATTTGAATAAAATGCTTTAGAAAAGCAAACGTTTTTTTGAGTTTCTTTTTATTTACTTAACAAATATTATTTGAGGTATCATAGGTAGCTACATTGGGTAAGGATGTTCCACAATATTTCCTTTATTCTTTGGTTTCTTACTGACCAATTGAAATTTTTTGTAATTTCTCGTGGTTGGCATAGAAACTTTGTATATACAATATATAGGTACTCCAAATACCTATATATTGTATATACAAACTATACTGTTCACTTATATGCTGGTACCAAAACCTTTTTTTTGTTAACAATGAAGTTAAATCGAAATGAATCAACATCAATAGTTATTCCCGACGACTCATGGTTAAATTTCCACGAAATACAAATTAATTTACAACGCAAAAAAGTATTACAGGTAGGGTTCTTGGATAACTGCTCCTTTAAAGAAATAATCTTTATATGTATGCTATAAGAATAGTGAAAAATATTTTTCTTTTAATCTTACAAACTTTATTTAAGATTTATCCGCTGTAATCACATTACAAATTTTTGATATCGTCAATGACTCTCATTGACAGCTTATGATCAATGATGAATGCACTTATTTCTATCTGAAACAGTAATAAAAATCTAGTAAATTTTGTTTAATGAAAATTAAATGCATGTATGTATTTGGTTTTAATTTTTTATTTTATATTTTATATTTTAATCATTTTCTTCAAAAGAACAGAGACAAAATTCTCTTAACGCCGAGGGGCTTATGTCAATTTCCGGTTCCAATCGACCACCGATAAGGGCATACCAAGTTTCAAAAAATCTTAATGGGCTTTCTGCAGTCCTCGATTTTCACTTTCAATTGCTAATGAAGGCGGCCCTATTGAAGAATATTGAGAATGTTTATCTTTTATTCTCACAAACTCTATATCCTATATAATTATACTACAAATTTATGAGATCGTTAGTGAGACCTTATTTTCAATGACAATTGTAATTGTTTTTATCTCAAATCACCAAAAAAAAAAAGACACTTTGCTACAACATCTTAAGAACCATTCATACCTACACCGAAGAAGATTTTTTTTTTTTCTCGTTAAGTCACCATCATAGAGTCGACAGAAGCATATTCTGTTCATATCAACCCCATATAAAGACACCCTACATAAAAAAAAAAACACTTTGCTACAACATCTAAAGGATCATACCTACACCGAAGAAACAAACATTGAAAAAAGGGATCATGGGTTTTTTTTGTTTTTGTTTTTATGACTACCCTCAATACTTCGATCACATCAAATAGTAATTTATGCACACACAAGATTATCAAGGCACACGACCGACGATAAATTTAGTATAGCGTAGCACCAGGTTGCATCACTTTTCCCATATTCTATTCATACCAACCGCATATCAAGGCACACGGCCGACGATAAATTCAGTATAGCATAGCAGCATAGCACCAGGTTGCACCACTTGGTGCCTTCCAAAGTCCCTTAAAACATTCTACTTTTCTCATATTCCCATGATGTTTTTACAGGATTTAACGCAGCACGGCATATGTTATATATTTTTTTTTCAATGAAGTTGCATGTTTTCACTATATTTACATTTAATTCACTTTTTTATTTAGTTTAAAAAGCTTTTTTACTATTTAACTTAAATCTCAAAACAAAACTCTCAAAAACACAGCTAAAAATTCTTTTGGGGGCCCTTGCATTTAGCTATCTCACTGCATTCTGACCCTGTGTGAATGCATTTGTGTTTATGTAACTCACACTATTTTGAAAAAAAGCCTCACTTTTCCTCGATATGGCCGTTCCTCTATTTCTTCTTCTAAAAATTTAAATTAAAGAATTATTAAATATGTTTCTTTCATTCATGCAATCTAGTGATACCTAATTCGGCTTTTTATAATGAGAAAAAAGATTACAAACAACAGAAGTATGTAACAAATATGTTTCTCCACCACTCATTCAATGTGCAAGCGGAAAAAGAAGATTATACATTACAAAAGTAATAAAAATATATCTTTCATTCATGCATCGTGTAACTAAAGAATGTTTCTCCCCCACTCACTCAAGGTGCAGCGAAAAAAAAGAGAATTTTAAATTACAGAAGTAATACATATTTTTCTCTTTCACTCATTCAATGGTTTAAAAGTCAGGTATTCTTTATGTCAAATTTTTCATTTATTGAATTATTTGAAATTTCCGAAATTTATAGAAAATAGTGTGTTATAACATAAAGTTTTTGTGCAATGTCATGAGTATGTGTAAATTCCTATTCAGTGATACCTATTTTAGTGGATTCGACTATTTTATGAATGAGAAAAAAGGAGTTTGACAACAGAAATAATATATATGATTAGATTATATTATATTAAATTATGCTTAACTATATTTTGGAATTTAATCAAAATTTTCTATTTTAATATCATTTCGTTCAAAGATTCCAAAAGCTGCATTTTGACACTTCTTTTGCACGCCGTGATTAAGCCGACATTTGTCTGCATCGGGAAAACTGAGAAGAAAAAGATGAAATGGAAAAAATCCATTTGCGATGCGCAAGCGGCAACAATTTTACACTGCGTATCTTTGAATGAATATAACCAACAGTACGATCTTTGAGGAAAAAAAGCAATTGAAAGAAGCTGTACTTTACAACCAATTATTTTGGTGATTTCCGTATACAACAACATTAGAATCTTAATACGTCCTTTTTCGACCAAATACTATACAAGGTACCCACTTTCATTAAGTCATTAGATATCCTGTATAAAATGTTTCATATTTCAAATTTTAAATATCCTCTAGAAGCAAAAGGCTTCTATGAGTTCCTTGAATGTTATTTTTTCCAAGTCGAAGTCTCTTCAAATCCTAATGTTATTAACATTATTAATTATTTGAATAATAACGTAAAATAAAACTTACATGATTTTTATATGTTTTCTTTGTAACTTTAATGCTGAAAGCTCAAAAGTTTTAAAAGCTCATTTGAAATCCTTTCATGTTATTAAAAAGATTTCAATTTATTTGGGATTTTTTCATTGGAACTGTTCTGAACATGTCCACAAAATTTCAGTCACAAATTGAAGTCAAAGTCTGTCCATTTTACGCTTGCATGGTCTTTCTAGAACAATTAGTTAGCCAGAATAGCAAAAAGCCGAAAAATTCAGAACAGGGATTTTTTGATAACATATTACCACAAATGATTGCTGGTGCTGTTCTGAATATGTTCATTAAATTTCAGCTTATTAATATATATTTATGGGACATGGGTATTTTTCGAATTTGCACAGCAATTTACTCTGTTAAATTCATTTAATTCAAAACTGTAGCCATGCAATACCTGTTACTTATTTGTATTTACTTCCCTGATTTTGTCAATCTACGCCTATCCATTTGACATTTGAATGGTGTTTTTAGGGCAACCATTTCCAGACATATAGCCACAAACAAAGAGTGCAAGATGGCTGCATTTTTTCAAGATTGTGGTCGTACACCAACGCGGATTGCTTGGGACTTTTCACAGTTGATTAAGGACACTGTTCACTAAAAAATATCTGCATGAATACATTATCAATTCTATTTCGCCACTCATAGATAATGGTGAAAATAGATCTCGTTTCGAAAGCGATGTGAAAAAATTCTTTTCTGTCTTAGAAAATGTTCAGACAGAATACCGTTTTCTTAAAACTTTGGAAAAAGTAGACATTTCTAAAACTCCCATTTCATACATAATTTAGCAATGCAATTTCTAAAGTCGTCATCAATAACAATCCTACCTTAGACTCAAATAAGGTAACTGGAGTACTAATGCAAATTAAATTTCAATTCCAAAAGTTTTTTGAAACAAGCGATAATCTAAGTCTTACATTTAAATATATGAAAAGTTTAGAACAAACTAGTGGGAGCTATAAGAACTTAATAAATGGTGAGATTTGGAAACAAAAAATGGCTTGTTTTAAAGACAAGCTTGTTATTCCTTTCGTACTTTATTTCGACGAATTTGGAATCGATAACCCACTAGGTTCTCATGCCTCAGAGCAAACAGTTTGCGGATTGTATTATAATTTTCCAAGCATTCCTCAATATCACCTATCAAAATTAGAAAATATATTTGTTGCCGGCTTTTCCCTAAGTAAAAAGATCGAAAGGAGTTTGGTAATATATATGCATTTGAGCCTGTGATAAAAGTATTTACTTCACTTGAAAAGATGGTATTCTTATTAAAACAAAAGAGGGAGATTTTCATATATATTTCGTTTTAGCCTTCATACCAGGTAATAACTTAGGATTGAATTCAATTCTTGGGTTTTCCTCAAATTTGAATGCCAATTTCTTCTGTCGAAACTGCAAAAGACATAAAAGTAATATGCAAACTGATACGATAGAATATCCCGATTTTTTACGAAATTTACAAAATTATTCCTCTGACTGTGTCATAAATGACGATAAGTTAACAGGAATAAAAGAACATTGTGTGTTTAACAGTATAGATAGTCTTCATGTCGTCGAAAATTTTTATTTTGATTTGATGCATGATTTGTTTGAGGGAGTATGCAGGTATGACATATCAGAAATTGCTCTCAACCCCATAAAACTACTGATTGTACTGCCGCAGGCATTTCCAAATGCGCTAATTGCCAGGGATATCACAAGTCAACTGATATCAGCTGTCCCCGAAGAGTCAAATACCTCGAGATAAGAGGTAAACCAAATCACAAGAGAAGTACAGCAATGGCTCACGCGCAGCCAAAACATCATAGTAGAAATGTGCCTAACTACATGAGCACAAATGACTTTCCTACCTTCCCGAGGCAAAATAGATCTTCTGTGCCTACACAATTAATAGCTCCAGCCGCCCTACAAGCACGTGCACCTCAACCCAAAATGCTACCGTCAATGAGAATGATCTTTTCACTCAAGATGAACTTTGCTCTCTTACCATGGATATGATAACGAAGTTAAGTATATGTAAGACAAAATTTGAACAATTTAATGTTATAACGCAGCTTGCGACAAAGTATTTATACAATCATGTCAAGTAAATCAAACTCTCTTAATGTTTTATGTTGGAATGCCAGGAGTATTCGTTATAAATGTACTGAGTTTTTCAATTATCTCTGTGATAATGATGTCGATGTATGTCTTGTGTGTAAACCTGGCTAAATAGTAGCATCTCTTTCTCACACAATAATTATTATTGTCATAGATAAGATCGTCATCGTACTGATGGTGAAATAGGAGGTGGAGTTGCCATCGTAGTCAAAAAGAATTTAGTATATAGTTTAGTACTAAATGTAAAAACTGATATCTTTGGAACAATTGGTATTGAATTAATACTAAATGATCATACTAAATTTCTTAGAAAGCTTATCACTAATAATGAAAAATTTTTACTTGGGGGTGATTTCAACTGCCGGCATCGAAATTGGGGTTGCAAAAGAGCAAACAAGTGGGGAAATTTGCTACTGGATATCATTATGAGATATCCAGTAAGCTTGCTCTATCCAAATGGGCCAACATATTTCCCAACCAACAAAAAATCTTCGCCATCAACATTGGACATGATCATAACGAACTCACCTGAAATCGTTACCCAGCCTGTGGCAATTAACGCTCTGAGTTCAGATCATATTATATTATTAATAGTAAAATAAAAGATGTGCAATACCTAGATTTTAAAAACGCAGATTGGAATAGATATAGAACAAAAATTAAACAACACCTTAGAAATACACCCTGTGATATAGATAATATAAGTAGTTCTCACCAAATTGATGACAAAATTGATTTTTTCACTAATTCCCTACTGGAATGTGTTGATGAGTCCATTCCCAAAAAATCAAAAGCAGGAAGAATAACTGTTCTTCCACAGTTCATTTTACATTTAATCAAGCTAAGAAATAGATTTATAAGTCAATGGAAAAGATATAGACAGGTTTATGATTTTAACGAAATGAATATATACACAAAACAAATAGCTTTCGAAATTTCAAAGTTCAGCAACAAAACATGGAATGAGAAACTTTGCACTCTTGATCCAAATTCGAAACCTTTTTAGAAAATTGCAAAGGTACTTTAAAATAAAAACAAATTTGTTCCTCACTTAGAACAAAATAATACTTTGCTAATAACTAGTGAAGAAAAGGCAGAAGTTTTTGCAGATTCTTTTGAAAACAATTTTAATAATCCGTTGATTAATGAAACCAGCACAATTGACAGCGTAGTATATGAGACTATAAATGTTATAAATCACACTAATGAATCTTTACAACCAGACGTCTTCGTTTCCAACGAAGATATAAAAGATATTATTCGTAATATGTGTAATAATAAAGCACCAGGAATAGATACTCTTAAAAATGTATACTTCAAAGAGCTACCAATCATTGGAATAACTTTTGTATGCTTTATTATTAACGCTTGTATCAAGTTGCAATACTTTCCAAGCAAATGGAAAACCGCGAAGATTATACCGATTCTCAAACCAGGAAAACCACCTAATAACCCAAATAGTTATCGTCCAATAAGTCTGCTAAGTAACTTAAGCAAAATATTTGGAAAGGTCGTAAAAATAAAATTTTTGGATTTTCTTGAGACCTCGAATGTCGTGCCAGACCAACAGTTTGGTTTTAGACAGGGTCATAGCACCTCTACTAAGAATTTGCAAACATATTAAAGAAAAAATGAGGGCAAAGCAGTCTTCAGGTCTTGTCCTTTTGGATGTTGAAAAGGCTTTTGATAGCATATGGCATTAAGGTATTCTTCATAAATTGAAGTTATTTGGTTCTCCTTTATATCTTATAAAAATAATACAAAGTTTTCTCATGAACAGAAAATTTCAAGTAAATATGAATAACATACATTCATCATTAAAAAATATATATTCGGGTGTACCTCAAGGATCAGTATTGGCTCCATTATTGTACATAATCTACGTTGCTGATTTTCCAGAAATTTGGAATTGCGAAATAGCAATGTTTGCGGATGACACCGCCATTTATAGCTCAAATAATTTTGGCCATGAAATTGAGCATGACCTACAACATGGTTTAAATAAAATCTACGATTATTTCAAATCATGGAAAGTTAAGCTTAATGCTGAAAAAACACAGGCCATATTTTTCACAAGAAAAAGGAAAGCCTGTGCCTTACCACTTAGTCAGCTTAAAATTAACAATTGTGATGTCCCGTGGGTTAATTCTGTCAAATATCTAGGTGTATATTTAGACAAGACATTAACTTTCCGTGACCATATCACAAATACTCTCAACAAAATAAGTATTGCTACTATAATGCTTTATTTGTAGGAAATCACCCTTGAGTTAATTTAATAAGATTATTATCTGTAAAGTAATTTTTCAAGCTATAATTGTGAATGGATGTCCAGTATGGGGAGCTTGTGCAAAATCACACATTACAAAATTACAACTTTCACAAAACAAAACTTTGAAAATGATGGCAAATGGCAAATCTACCTTGGTTTTTTTGCACTCAACTCTTACATGAACAAACCGGTGTATATCAAGTTGCAAGAAAAATTGAAATTCTCAACCAAAAATTTTATTTAAGATGTATTGATTCCAAGAATGTATTAATCCAAAATTAAGTAAATCAATAAAAATGTTCCTTGTATAATTTATTTATTCTCATAAATTTAAATTGTTGTTTTATAATTATTTGTTTGCCTAGTTTGGCATTTCCTTATTAATATACATGAATATATAATTTTGTTTTTTGTTATTTATTTGTTTAAATTATTCATTATTTATTTATTTATTTATTTGTTTATATGTTAATTAATTTATTTATTTATATTGTTTCTTTATAATTTATTGATATATATATTTTTTTATTTATTTATTATTTATTCTCTTTTATAGCATATTTATTTATTTATAAATTAAAACAAAAAAAAAAAAAAATTGTTGGTACTTATTTAGTCAAACAGCAATATTTTTTGTTTCTTATTTATAATTAAATCAATTATTGTGTTAATTATTATCTAAAAACACAAAGATTATATCCCATAGCCTGGCAATTGCTTTATATTTTAAGTTGTATTTGTATCTAGTCACTTTTTTTTTTCCTTTTATATAAAATTCTGCAAAATCATATTAAATGAAGGTTTTAATCATAGTTTTCCTTCAAATGTAATCTCAAATTCAAAATTTCTTTAAAATATTAAAAAAAAAAATTTTTTCAGTTGTAAGATATAGTTCAAATATCAAATCTCTGAGCAAGCTGCGTATTATAAAAACAAAATCAAAAAACATGTAACAGCCTTTATCTATGAAAATAAAAAATCTATCTTACATAAAAATGTGTGCCATTGGTTTGTACATATGCGTAGAAAAATATACTTGCACAAAAATTGTTACATATTTTTGTGTTGATTACATTGTATGTAGAGCATCAACATTTTTAGTTTATATGTACACAATAAAACACATCCCAAGCATCACATAAACTGTTCAAGATTTCTCCAAACAAAATGATCATATCTGAACTACCTCTTAATTCAATCTTTTTAAAACCATTCCACTTTACAACATTTTACTTTGCTCCTCAAAAGTGTTTTTTGTTTTAAATATTAAGAAAACGTCTTTTAAACATCTTAAATACCTCTTTTATAAATATTTGTTCAAGTACAAGCTGAACTTAACCATCGCCCCATGTTGTTAACACCCTTAAGGTGGAGACTTCAGAAAAGGATCGGCTCACGGCTTATTTCCTGACGGCGGCGGCTTCTCAGCCGTCTTATGTCATTATATAAATTATAATTAATTTTTTCTTAATCTCGACATCACCACCACCAGAACAACTTCCTAGAGTAACTAAAAGAAAAGTTAGATTAATTTTAAAGTAAAAGCATAAATCAAAATTGTTAAGAATAAAAAACAAACAAAAAACTAAAGGAAACATTGTGGGTTTTACAAAAGAAATAAAGGAACAAAAAGTAAAGTGAAAGTTTACAACAACGAAGACACCAAAAGGAATCAATCCAAAGGTGAAACAAAAAAAAGTGTCGTGGTGAGTGAGCCAAAAAATCCTCCCCCTAACATTTGGTCATTCGAGCCGGATAACGCCAGTGTGTAAAGGAAAAAAGTGCTCATCAATTATATGAGAAACGATTGTGCATTTAGAGAAAGTACAGCCCCATAACGGAACCGGCACCGTCCCACAATAACGGCACGTCTGCAACAAAGCATCGTTGTCAGGCATACCGACATTTCATCCGAAATATAAGTATATTTTCATCGTCAGAGCAGACATTCTGGACGAACAAAAATTCAAATTCGAATGAATTTTGGCACTGTCCCTTAATAACGGCACGTGCGCACGCTTGGCACCGTCCCATAATAACGGCACGTCCGCACGTTTGGCACCGTCCCGTAATAACGGCAAATTTGGTACCGCCCCATAATAACGGAATTTACATCTGTAGCCTTAATCGATGTCATCCAAATCTGGAAATTTACATCTGTAGCCATTACATCTGTAGCCATTGTTATCGAAGTCGTCACCAGTTCCAGCTTCATCATCATCATTGCAGCCATCGTAAATTTTGTATTGCACAGGTATTTATTCAATTTTTTTCCAATTTGCTAAAATTTGTTATACATATATACGTGAGGTAGTTAAACGGTACAATTGGTACGTTCTACCACGCGGTAAAATTTGGAAGGGTTTATATCCTACGGTACAAATAAAATAAAATCGCCTTAGATTAGTACGGTTAATTTTCGGCGTTATAACGGTGGTGAGGAATGCGACACGTTCGTCGATTTTCATGCAACATTTAAAGAAAAACTCGGTAAAGGGCTTTCGCAATCGATGATTGAAGCATTCCGGGATGAGCTTCAAGATTTATGGTTAGATGTTAAGAAGGCTTATAGCCAATTTGTTCGGGCGGCGACTAAGGATGACGAACTTAAGGCGTCACTCGTTGAGGTTAAGGGAAAATACGAAAGCTCTTCCAATACCTATATTGAGTTTCTAAGTGAAATTCTCGAAGCTACGCGGCCATTAGAGGGCGATTCAAAAACTAGGGATAGTAAAATTAAAGATAAAGCGAATGATGAAAATAAGTGTTATGGTTTGACGCATAGTACGCATGTTCTGCCATGCGAGACTGAAGTTTTTAGTGGGAATTTTTTGAAATGGCCTGCATTTAGGGACATGTTCACTGCACTTTATGTCCGGCACGCAAAATTAAGTCCCGTTCAAAAACTTTTTCATTTGCGTGCCGGGACTAAAGATCATGCTTTGAACATTGTCTCTAAATTTGAAATCACAGACGACAATTTCGAGGCTGCGTGGTCGGCTCTTAAAGACCACTACGAAAATAAAAGAATACTCGTAAACAGCCATCTTGGTATTTTGCTCGGGCAACCGTGTATTCAGGTAGAATCGGCCGCGGCATTGAAGGAACTGCAAAGCAACATCAATGATGCTCTTATTGCTTTAAAGTCACATAGTATCGAAGTAAAAACATGGGACGCGTTTATAACCTACTTTTGTGCAACTCGTCTTCCATCACAAACACTTTCTTTTTGGGAAGAATCCCTCGATAAACCCACAGACATTCAAACGCGGGAGAGCATGAACAATTTCCTGACCAATCGGTATCGGGTGTTGGAAAATGTGGCTGACATGCAAAAGGTTAATAAAGTGTCGCGAGTTACAGTGTCCAAGCAGCAGTCTTCAAGCAATATGCCCCGTGTTCGTACACATCATGCCCAAATAAATTCCCAATGCAAAATTTGCCAAGGGGAACATTCATTGCGTCTATGTCCAGAGTTTTTAAAAATGACCGTGTCTAAAAGAAGAAATATCGTACGAAAATTGAAATATTGCTATAATTGTCTAGCTTTTACCCATATGGTACCTGCGTGCAAAAGTGAAAACACATGCTTTCATTGTAAGGGGAAGCATCATTCACTTTTACATTTTGATAACACTTCACCAGGAGGTGTTAATCCAAATTTACAGTCCACTCAATCTGCAGCTCCAAGTTCAAACAATACTTTTCAAAACTCTTGTTCCGAATGACAGTTCAAATGTTTCAAATCCTACCGGAACCCTTAACGTAAATGCCCAAGCCTTTTTTGCCAAATCACCAAATCACAGCGAACAACTCTTTTAGCTACGGCGATAGTAAGAATTCACCAAAATCAAAATGATTTTGAGTGGCGAGCCTTAATTGATCCGGGTTCAGAAATCTCTTTCATTTCTGAAGGGGTTCAAAGGAAATTACAACTACCCGTACGATCAGTGCAAGCCACGGTGGCAGGCATTAATTCAACGGTGACGGCAACTTCTTCGAAAATGTGTTCATTTACACTTAAATCAAAAATTGATAAGCATTTGACTCTCTTTGCTCAAGCTCTTGTGCTCAAAACTGTCACTGATAATGTACCCTCGGTGTCAGTGGAGCTAAGAGAATCCCAAAAATTTTTGATTTTCCACTAGCGGATCCCTATTTTTCTCAAAGTTCCAAGATTGACTTACTGATTGGCGCGGGTTTATACCCCTTTATTATCCGCGATGGTTTAAAAACTAAGGTGTTTCAGCAACTTATGGCTCAAAACACAGTTTTTGGATGGGTTTTACTTGGCCCACTGCAAAATCCCAATTCTGCAAATAATATGCAGTTTTCTAAATCGTTATCATTTTTTAACGAAGTTTCATTGAATGATGAAATTCAAAATTTTGGCAGCTTGAAGAGCTCCCAGAAACCCAAGTATGGACCGCCGCAGAACAACATTGTGAAGAGCCTTTTGAAAAAACCACTTATCGAGATGAAACCGGTCGTTATGTAGTGCGATTACCATTTAGAGAAGATTTTGTGCAAGATCCTCGTTTAGGATTTTTTTATGGAAACGCAAAACGACAATTCCTCAGAAATGAAGAACGTCTTTTAGGCAACCCTAGCCTCAAACACGAGTATGATTCGGTGTTATCAGAGTATGTTGACCTGGGTCACATGAAGCCAAGTGATACTTCAAGAGCTGTTTTGAACGATCAAAAAGCGTTTTTTATGCCGCATCATGCAGTCTTAAAACCCGAAAGCGTAACGACAAAGGTTCGTGTCGTCTTTAATGCGTCATTTGCTTCTTCAAACGGGAAGAGCTTAAATGACGTATTGTATCCGGGTCCAGCGCTCCAAACGGACATAACACTCTTGATGTTGAATTGGCGACTTTATAAATACGTTTTCAATAGTGATATAGAGACAATGTATCGGCAAATTAAAATTCATTCCGATCAAACACCCTTTCAAAAAATGTAACTTCGTGAAAGCTCAAAAGATCCTCACAGTGTTTTTGAAATGACGACACAAACATTTGGTGTGTCTTGCTCTCCATATTTAGCCATTTGTTCGTTGCATCACTTAGCCAAATCAATTAAATTGTCTCACCCTCTAGCTTCCAGTTTTCTTCCAAGAGAATTATTTGTATTAAGATGACGTGTTATCGGGAGCTCATGATATTTCCACGGCGTTAAAAGCGCAATCCGATTTAACCCTCGCTTTGAAATCAGCTGGTTTGAACTTGAGGAAATGAACTTCAAATTCAAAAGAGTTGTTGAAATCTATACCCAAAAGTTCACTTCTTAATGAATATTTTTTGAAATTCGATGACAAAAGATCAGTTAAAACTCTGGGTATACAGTGGAAGGCAACACTGGATACATTTTCCTTTTCCGTTCAGTCAGTTCCCCATTCTGTCTCTTTCACTAAGCGTTCAGTTTTATCAGTAATAGCCAAACTGTATGATCCGGTAGGGTGGTTGGCCCCTGTCGTTATTGTTGCTAAGATACTGATGCAACAAATATGGGAGGATAAGTCAGATTGGGATAGCTGCCTTCTCCCTATTACGGATCAAAGGTGGAAAACATTCGTATCCAGTTTGCCAGAAGTTGCAAACGTTCGTATTCCTCGATGGGTTGAATTTAGTCCGCCTGGTGTGTCACAGATACATGGGTTCTGCGATGCGTCGGAGAAGGCCTATGCAGCGTGCATTTATTTACGGGTACAACTTACTGATAAAATAACATCACATCTTTTGTGGGCCAAATCAAAAGTAGCCCCAGTGAATACTATTTCGTTGCCCAGATTAGAGTTAAAAGGTGCTGTCCTTGTGTCAAGGATGCTCCGTTTAGCGTCAACCTCACTTCAGATTCAAAACCTATCGTCAGTCCACCATAGAACTGGCCTGGCTTCAGAAACATCAAAGTTCGTGGAAAACTTTTGTAGCAAATAGAACAGCGGAAATTTTTAAAAAATTCATCGGTGACAAACTGGTTACATGTTGTTTCATCGGAAAATCCAGCTGATTTAGCTACCCGAGGGGTTTCTCCGGCCGATTTAAAACTAAATTCTTTGTGGTGGAATGGTCCTCAGTGGTTTGTTCAACCACAGGCACAGTGGCCAAAATCGAAGCATAAACCAGTCGATGACTCAGTTTTAGAGTTGAAAAGTGTTAAAACCCTAGCAGTACAAGTTGTCCAAGATTTTAAAGAGGAAATTTGCAAGTATTCGAACTGGCATAAGATTGTTTGCGTTATTGCTTACATTTTTCGATTTTATCACTCCTTCAAAAAGCGTGGACACATAAAACACTCAAGTTCAGAACTTTCGCACGAAGAAATTGTCTTCGCAAAACGAAAATTTGTTGTTCTTACTCAGAAAAAATATTTTCACAAGGATTACACTGATGTGTTACTGAAAAAACAGTTAGCGTCGAAGAGTTGGTTGCAAAAGTTCAATCCACTTATCGACGAAAATGGTATTTTGCGCTCCAATGGAAGATTGTCTTTGTCGACTCTGTCCTACAACGAAAAATTTCCGATTTACTTCCTATCAATTGTCTTTTCATACAACGATACGTTGAGTATGTTCACGAGCTATCGCTTCACGGTGAAATTCAACTCATGTTAAGGATGATTCGATCGGAATATTGGACACCTCGTATTAAAAATCTTATTACAAAAATGCATTATTGAATGTACAACTTGTACTCGGTACAAAAAAACATGTGCAAACGCAATTAATGGGTGCGTTACGCAAAGAAAGAACCGTTTTAAGTCGTGCTTTTACGAAAGTAGGTGTAGATTTTGCAGGTCCCTTTTTAATAAAAACGTATTATGGCCGAAAATGTCGGTAAGACAAAGGATACATTTGTATATTTGTCTGTTTTGCTACACGTGCCATACATTTGGAACTGGTAAGTGGTCTCACAACCCAAGCCTTTCTGACCGCATTTACACGTTTCGTGTCCCGAAGAGGAACGCCTGATAAAGTGTTCTCTGTACACGGAACTAATTTCGTCGGAGCTTCTAAAGTTCTTTTATCGGACTTTTATAAGTCACTCACGCATTGTCCTACTGCCTCCGCCCATCGATTTTCGCAAATAAAGTGGAATTTTATACCGCCCGGATCACCTCATATGGGTGGGTTATGGGAAGCGGGCGTTAAGAGCTTCAAAATGCAGTTCCGAAAAGTGGCAGGTAATGCAAAATTTACGTTTTAAGAATTCGTTACTCTACTCACTAGAATTGAATGTAGTTTAAATTCTCGCCCCATATCACCCATGTCGGAAAATGTAACGGACATAGTTCCATTGACCCCTGGTCATTTTCTCACAGGTGACATAATGGCAGGTTTGCCAGAACCGTCCTACCAACAAGAATCTTTAAGTGTAATGAATCGGTGGAAAAATGGAAAATTCTCCATCATCAACTTTGTGCTCGGTGGAAAGAAGAGTATTTAAAGGAGCTCCATAAGAGGTATAAACGGAAATATACAAAAAGAAGTAAATGATCTAGTTATTATTCGAAACGAGAATTTGCCACCCAACGAGTGGCGCCTTGGTCGAGTTATTTAAGTTTACGCCGGTCATGATGATAAAATTCGGGTAGCCGAGGTGATAACTGCGAGTGGTATCGTCACACGTTCGATTGCCAAACTTTGTATCCTCTTACCTCAAAAGTAGAATGAAATCGTTTAAAAATCTCTATTTAGAACGTATTCAGAACGAAGTACATTTTTTCAAACCGAAAAAGAAAGTTGCGATCCATTTGTTACAACAAAAAAAAAAAATCATATTTCTTTAACACAATTATATTCAGTAAAACAAATTGGAAAAACATTGTATGGTATCTCTAAGTTTGATATAAAAATGAATATGTATATATATAAACAAAAAAAAATTCGTAACTTTATCTTAAATTGTTCTTAAAAATTAAAAAAAAAAGGAAAAATATTAATTAAACCTTTACCTTAACTTATTAGGTACAAGCAAATTTTAATTGTATTTGTTGTTTTGGTGGTGTGACGGTTGTTGTTTTTATTGGCGATGGCTTGTTTTGCAACAATTATTGTAAGGCGGGCGGTAATGTTCAAGTACAAGCTGAACTTAACCATCGCCCATGTTGTTAACACCCTTAAGGTGGACACTTCAGAAAATGATCGGCTCACGGCTTATTTCCTGACGGTGGCGGCTTCTCAGCCATCTAATGTCATTATATAAATTATAATTCATTTTTTCTTATTTTCGACATCACCACCACCAGAACAACTTCCTAGAGTAACTAAAAGAAAAGTTAGATTAATTTTAAAGTAAAAGCATAAATCAAAATTGTTAAGAATAAAGAACAAACAAAAAACTAAAGGAGACATTGTGGTTTTTACTAAAGAAATAAAGGAACAAAAAATAAAGTGAAGGCTTACAACAACAAAGAAACCAAAAGGAATCAATCCAAAGGTGAAACAAAAAAAAGGTGTCGTGGTGAGTGAGCCAAAGAATCCTCCCCCTAACAATATTTGTATATTGGCTCTTTATAGATCCTCTTAAGAACGTCTTTAAATGGACCATATTTATAGCGCATTAAGAGTAGTTCATTTTCCTCTTTCAAATGCATATTAAAGATAATTTGCAGATGTTTTTTTATTAAAACATCTTTATCTATTTCACACTTAAAAAGAAACATAGCGATGGTATACATCTGTTAATTCAAAATTGGTGCTAATAATTATCCAAACATTTATATTTTGTATTCGCTTCATTTCGTGTTCGCAGCGCAGTTTCTATGTGTAGTTATTTTGTTTCAATTCGCACGTTAAACAACGCTATAAGACCCCATGACACACCATTTATATCTAACATATGGACAAATATTTAAATGTAGATTTTGAGAAAATTAAACAATTCTGAAACAAACATATTTGTGAAAAAGATAATCGAATATCAAAAGTTATATGTTGAAGCCGATTAGACCATATACTAAATTGAACATATTTTTATGTGGAATTGATCCGAAATTTTGTGTTTATTAGACGATATGCAACCAAAAGGCACAGTTCTGAAGTCAAAATGAAATAGGAGACACACAATTATGTGGTTTTCGCACATCGTCTAATCTAAGCTAAACTCTTTTTGTTACATCTGTGGTGAACAGCCTCAAATCAGGGAATTAATAAAAGATAGTTATGTATAAGAATTGAAATATATTAAAAAGGGGTGACTTTCATATCCTCATTAATATTTTATATTTACTGACACACTCTCTCTAGTCTTTATAATGTAAATGTCAAACATAAGTAAGTCGAACAAAGTGTGCGATTATCAAAGAAGAAGGTTGTGTTTTACATTAGACGTCGGATTTTTTTTTTTGCATTTCTCCAAATTGAAGAAAAATGTACATAGTTCTCAATATCAATAAATGCTGTTTTAATTCAGTCTGGCAAGGAGGCAAGGACGACGCATCAAAATTTTGCAATTTCTTTTTTTGAAACGGTTTGTCCGAAATTTTTAACTTCGTATGTTTTTAAAAATAATTTAAATAGCGATTCGTTTACAGAATCGATAGATTTAAAACTACAAACAAATTTCTCAAGTACGGGAAACACATTATGCTTATCGCAATTTTCGTATCCTATATCATCAAATGCTTTTTAATGTTCTTCGTTGTTTCGTTATATTTGCAGAGGACGTTGCTTGCCTTTTCGAAACAATGCTGGATTAAAATCGCATCCCGTAAACGCATGAAATCCTGCTAAGGATTTACAGGATACATTACCAAGCTCTTGATACAACGCTGACACCTTAATGACTCGCTGTTCATTCCAAATTTCCATTTGTTGTTACCGTTTTTAACATAATTCATGTTACATAACATTATTATTAAAATTTCTGTGTCAGAGACTTTTACTATAATATTAGCTTTGTATTCATACAATTACAATTTTGTATCAGCTTCTTGGTGAGCATCAAGTGTATACGTATCTTTGATGGAATTAAAACGCGGTCATCTCGAACCTCATACATAACATTTATCATTTTAGTACTACTTTTCTCATTTTTAAAAATGGTAGAATTTCCTTTGCTGTTGCCAGTTTATTTATTTGTTTCAGAATGAAATTCGGACATTTCAAATAAACGAACAATGTTTTATTTTATTATTAAATGAGGTTTGTATTTTAAAATTTATAAACGTTTATTAAAATATTCGTAAAAAAGTATTTGATTTTTGTTTCAATTTGTTGTGCATGCGAAAGTTATTTGGGGTTTTCAATCAACGCAGTAGTAAGGAAAAGAAGGAAAGAATTGTATTTTAATTGAATATTCTGTCCAAAAGTCTGGTATAACTTTTTCGGACTTCAATGAATAGGTAGTAGGTTAAATTAGGAACCAACATGAAAATGTGTTTTGAATTCGATTTTGTCATTTAAGAGTAAGAAGAAAAAAAAAAACAGAAATTTAGACCTTTTTGAAACTTTAAAATTAACTTTATCTTTAAAATATTTGTTTTTAAGAAAAAAATAATAATGTTTTCTGGTAGGGGGTCAGTCAATGTATAAACTTTGTATTCATATGTCTTCGAAAATATGAACCGTGTAAGAGTTATACGTGAAAAAAGAGCTTTTTTGACATTATAGGTTGTTTTAAATGTCAATATCTTCTTAACGGTGAGTCGTAAGAAAAAAATGGTCATCACTTTTTTTTGGCGGACAGCATGATCTACAAGTTTTACATGAAATAATTTTCGATAGCACTTACCGTTTCGGAGTTATAGGTGAAAACCCGGTATTTTTGACATTCAACCTTGAATAACTATTGGCGCTTGTGCGATTTGGCAATGAACTTTTGCGACTATATTTTGCATGCTTAAATAAACATTATTGCATTTCAAAATATTTATTTGGATTTTTTTGGGCAGTAATAATGCAATCGGTATCCAGGTCTGCCGGTCACTAAGCCTCTCGCAAACCGTCTGCCATTTTGTTTCACGTTTCTTGAGGATGGACAGAACATATTTGCGTTATCAGAATCCATGTACCTTATAATTTTTGTTCACCAAAATTTGACAACTTTGACCCCCCACCCAACCCATTTAGCATCTGAATCGCGCTGGTAGACGTGCGTACTGAATGATTCTCTCCAATAAAAATCAATCGTGTACCGATGACTCACTTTTTTTTTTGTAGCCAGCTCTCCGTCTTTATAGAGAATTGATTAACTACCTTCTATTGGCATATGAAGAATTGGGTTGCAATATTTCACTTGTTAAAATCCATTTTCTTCACTCACATCTGGATTTATTTTTCCTGAGAATTTGGGGGTTGTAACTGATGAACATGGAGAAAGGTTCCATCAGGAAATTTCAAAGATGGATAAACCTTATAAGTGTAGATGGATTCCAAGCATGATGGCTCACTACTGCTGGACGAGCAAAAGGGACCAACCGCAAACCAAATATTACAGAAAACCGTAGCTCTTGAATTTAAAAACCACATTATTTACATGTTCCTAGAAATATATAAAATATTTCCTTAATAAATGTATGTTCCTTACAAAAAAAAACTGCGTACCTATTTGTATTCACAACACCTTATACATAGAAAAAAAACACTAAACAAATTTTCCTTTGGCACAACGAAACTTAAATATTTTTGACCAGTGTTATTTTATCTATTGAGTTGGCTCCGCTGAAATAGCTATGATTCCAACTAGACTTTGTGGTACTATTTGTACTTAAGTTACTATTTTACACACAATACAATTTATAAAATAATAAAATATAATGCAATAAACGCTTAGTTAAATTCAATATAATAAAAAAAAACATAGTAACCAATCAAAATCATAAGAATACTAGAAATAATCAACATACATATTGCCACGTATAAGTAACAATGCAATTCACCAAATTCTATGTTGCTTAATTCGTAAATATCAGGATCAGGACTTCCATTATCATGAGAAGTAGTTCTTGTTGGGGATGCTAATTCTGTAATGCGTTCCAATTCGATTATTACTGGTTCGTTGGCATAGTCGTGAAGAATTTGGAGGGCTTCATACAAATGGTGACTTAAATCAGATGGTTCCGAAAACTCCCAAGATATTGGATGAACAATAACATTTACATCAAAGTTTCCTGATGCTGATGATGGTTGTTGATAATGATGACATTCAACATCAAGACGGTTAGGATAGTCTTCTCTTAGTGGTGATATTCTTATTTCTTCCTGATATGGCCAGACGACACCTTCTCTGATTGTTGGCAACCGTTGGCTTTGGAGGATATTTTTTCTTGGAGATTTTTCTGAATCGAGGACCGGGCTAACAGGATTTGCGTCAGGAGCAAATTGAACTTTATTTATTATTGCAGGAAGATCTATCATCGTCGCTTGATCCTTATCTATTTCTATGTCATCGATTTTAAAGTCAATATCTTAATCCATTTTACAATTTGAAATGATGACGTATGAACGTACATATGTTATGTACACACAAACATACAACCCATACAAAATAAAAAACAGATATTTCTATATGTTTAGCTTCGATTCAAACGATGGTTTTTCTTAAACTGCCAGGCCATCTCTAAAGATAAATAATTTGGAGCTGAGAATCTCAAATTTGTTATAGCCATTAAAAATGCATTGGGAAAATCAAAACAAAAAATTGGTATTCATTATGCTTTGGCGAATCTTATTATTCTTTAAGTACCTACTAAGTTCAGGTAATAAAAACGTTTATTGGTTTGCGTTTGTTCTCCAGCTGAAAATATGCATGATCCAGCATCAATAATGCTGTATAGTTTTATTTTGCATATACTGCTATACATACATGGTCCAGTAGAAGAAACTCATATTTCCCCACAACCAGAACCGAACTGAATTATGATGCTTCTAGCGGGCAGGATGCACAATTATTATTGCTGTCATTAAAAAATCAATGGTTTTTAAAAATAAATTTCCACAATGCTGGTGAAGTGTAATAGATAGGTACATTAATTGTGTGGCCATATTTTTTCCGAAAAAAGAAATGGTTATGTTTTTAATCCCATGATCTTATAGAGAGATAACTACAGACGATAGATTATTTGTTTTTTTTGGTGCGATTTCATGTTGGTGTATGAACAAGAAGACGTTGGCGTAGCTAGCTAGGGAGTTCAGAACAGCAATCCTCAAACTGCTTCAATTTAAATAAAAAAAAAATAAGTATAAATGGAGAGCTGCTGAGTAGACGTGTTCTGATTCTGGTGATACTGTTCAATTTCTTTGGAGGACATCATCTACCTTAAAAAAGAGGACAAAAAGAAAACAAAAACTAGGTCCACGAACATAAATTAAAGTACAAACAATTAATAACTTATATTTAACCCTTTCGGTACGGATGTGGTACAAGACAAAGAAAATTTATATGGACTTGTACCACATCCGTACCGAAAGGGTTAAAAAGAAAATTTTATAAAGTACTTTTTATATTTATGTTCAGATTGAATTTTTTTTAGTTTATTAATGAGAAAATTTTCAGATAAACTAAAGGTATGATTATTTGAAAAATGAAATTTAATTCCGGTTAGTTTTAAGAATTAATTTACCTCTAAAATTCAAATTTAATTTTTTTAAATTTTAGTTTCTAATGTGTGAGCACAAAATTCTTGAGGTTCTGGTTGGCCGGAACATTTTTTTTTAAGTTGAACACACAATTTGTTTTTTTGGAATAAACCCTTTGCATTTTCAATGAGAATCCATTTGGATCCACCATTTGAATAGAAAAATCTGCTTCTACAGTTCTTTTTATTTTAAGTATGTCTACCTACTTTAAAAGAATTTGTTTTCTTGAAGTTTAAACGTTTTTATTTTTCTCTCTGGCGTTTGACCCCTATGACCCCCCCTCTGGATCCGCCACTGATTTAGAGATAGACATCAGGGGAGCGATTACACTGGTGACTAGGTGACTATGGCAGTGGCCTATGTCCTGACGCATGAGATTGCTTTAGCCAAATCCGATTCGAAAAACATTTTTTTTGTTTAACTCAGTGGTCAAATTGAGAGAATTAAACGATTGCTGATGACAAACCAGTGTGAAACGAAATAATTGCCTCGGTAGCCTAGATATGTTTTTGTGTTGACTTGTTTAAAATGAAAGCTTCCAAAACTCTTGATGTACCCGATCTCGATCTTCTGTCATTTAAGTGCATTTGAAATGTTATGCTCTCATTTTTCGCGTATTTTCCTTTGATTGCGATGAAAATCTTGGAGTTACAAATCTTTTTGGCATGGTTTTAAAATGATCTTGTAAAAAATATTAGAGTAAATAAATTGAACCACCAAATAAAATAAAGTTTGATATTTTGCAACTTAAGGCTTAACTACCTTTTGCAAAAAGTAGTTCTATGCAGATATTTTCTTGGTGAAAAGGGGAAAAACAAAACAAATAACAGAAGCCGAACAAATGGGCGCGTTCAACTAAATTTAGAGGGTTGACACACGGGAGTCAAAATAATATCTGTTTTATTTTATGTTTTCTATCAGATTTGTATTGGCTATGTTTTTCTTTTAAATTCAGAGTTCGATGACTTTTTTAATTTTCGTAATTACTTGTTAGGGGAAAACAGAGGACAATTTCTTTAAACGTTGGAGGACGTTCCACGCCGGGGTTAAAAAGAGGACATGTCCTCCAAAAAGAGGACATATAGCAACCCTAGTCTAGTACCAACGAACTTTGATCGTGTTCATGATTTACTGCTAAAAGTGTTTGTTTTAGTTATAAAAAGCAAAAATAAAAGTGAAATTGTGTTATTTTTTTCCATTTTATTTTTCCTTTGTGCAAAACTATAAATTATACCTACTTATATACAATATATTCTAAATCTCTTAAACCTGGCTTCTGCACCAACACACAAAATTATTTAAACACTTGCTCTATTCGTTGGCATAACTACTACTCAAAAAAAATTGAAATCGTTTCACTTACCACCGAACTAAACAATCTTAAATTGTCATTAACTTAAAATTCAAATTTATTTCTTCTTCAGTGAAATCGTGTTACATGGTAGAATACTTTTAACATACAGATTACAATACATTGATTGTTAGCAACTAAACATTTTTTAATATAGAGAATTCATATGAAAGTAGAGATTATTATGAGAAAAATTGGAGAAAAAAACTCAATGGATGCAGAAAAAATCTTAAAACTATGAATAAAATAATCTTAAAATCTAACTTAATAATAACTTAAACTAAATTGGTATGGCTAAACCAGTGAATTTATTAATACATTTTCGTGACTCAAACATTTATTCTCAAAATTGATTGAAATTGTTTAATTTTAGACTTTATTTTTGAAATGTTGGTAATATCATGCAGCGCTAGTGTGAAGAAATGCCAAAGAAGATGCATTATCATTTTAAGAGTTTTGTTTTGACAAATTTGAAGTTTTTTTAAATGACATTCGGCACATTTATTCCAGCAAGGAGAAGCATACATATATTGATGTAGGAAGTATGACAACTTTATAGAGAAGAAGCTTATTATCCTTGCATAGATAAGAATTTTTATTAATAAGTGGATATAGAATTTTTATTAAAAAATTTGCTTTTTTGATAGACGCAGTAATATAGTTTGCGAAAGCTAAAAATGTTTTATCGAGAGTGATACCTAGGTATTTTATTGTTGTTGTGCATTCTATTGGAGTGTTACAGATCGACAGATTATATTGAGCTAGATTTGAAGCTTTTGTCTTTCTTGAAAAAAATATCGCTTTTGATTTCGTTGGATTTGTTTTAATTTTCCACCTGTGAAAAAACTTTTCGATTTCAAATAGAGCGTTTTGTAGATTCGTTAATATACTTTGAAGAGGGAAGATGACGGCCGACGATCTGTCAAACAAGTTGATTTTTTGAGTGCTGCGTAAAAATTTTGAGTTTCTATAGTTAATTTATATAATAAAATCTGCCAATCATTTTAAAACATTGAGAAAACTAAACTTTAAGTTATTACCATCGAAACTGCGTAAGTGCTAGACTTAAGCTAAAGTATTTTATCAAGCCAGCGCATACGCATGAATTCTAACCTTCAAACACCGTCAACAAACAAGCGAAATTTATCCGAAACATCCCCTGAATACGACAAAGATATTATACTGAAGAAAAAAAATAGAACGATCATGAGCTCTTTGGTTAATTTGTCATTGGAAGACTTTAATTGGATACTGGATGAGCGCTTCAGAAACCTGGCAACAAAACAAGACCTCGAACCCGTAATATCCAAACTAGTTCAACTGCGAGTGAGCAATGAAAGCTTACAAGCTCAGGTTAGAACTTTGGAAACGAGATGCGAGCAGCTCGAGCGGCGTTTTGAAGTAAATGATCTGCAGATGCGAGACCGGAACATTATTTTTCATCTTCCGATCACACAAAATGACAACCCGAAAGAGCGCCTGCAAAGCACTTTCGCAAGCATAACAAACGCTTCAAACACCATAGCTTTTGACCACTTCCAAGAACTTACCACCAAGGCTTCAAACCGGCGAACCTATCGCGTCAAGGTAGCAAATGGACAGTTGGCACGAGATATCTTATGCCAAGGAAGAAAGCTCGCAAATACGGGCATATCCATGCATATCCATGCATAAAGACTACCCAGCGGGTAGGAGGCCGAAAAGAACTTTATTGCTAAAGGTTAAAAGGGAGGTAAAACTGCTAAAACCAGACCTCAAGGTTAATTTGATGGACGATAAATTGTGCATTCAAGACCATTATTTCTTCTGGAACGATGAAAATGGATTAATGTGTGGGAGGTTAGATGGATTTAGTGTACTTTCGTTAAAATATAAAATTAATTTGCAGCGAGAAAACTTTTTACTCCAAAACAATAATATACAAACGTCAATGGTAAACGTCACGCAAACGTCATCAGCGAACTGTGTACTGCCATCTACAATTTTGGAAATGGTGTCGGCAATGCAGTGGATGTTAATCCACGTTCACAATATGATTTTGCAGTCAGCCAGATTATTAAAAATTTAGTTAGTTTTAAGAAATTAAAAATTTTAAGTTACAACATCAATGGATTAGAAAAAAAAAAATTATATTGTGATTTTTTTAATTACGTCAACAGTTTTGAAATTTGTTTGCTTAATGAAACTCACATCTTGCAACAAAACCAAAAATATTTCGAAGAATTCTTCATCGACTATGAACTGTGCTGGGTTGAAACAGTAAAAAGGAATGGAGCGGTTCGAGGAAGAGCATCTGATGGAGCTCTCTATGGCTTTAAAAAATCTTTGACTTTGATATAGTGCATCTTCAAGGAAATAGAAGAATTTAAATATATAGAAGTGGTGATATGCAACGAAGCAAAAAATTTAGTTCCTGTTTATTTAAATTGTTCACATAAGCACATAAGCAATGAAACACTAAACATCAGACGTGTTTTTGTCTATCGCATTTTTAAATAAGATTTTATTGCATTTAAAGTTTTCAAAGTGGTCTGAGTTTTATAACAATTTTTTGTAAGTGTGAACTCATTCGATTTTCAAAGTTTTCAATCGTGGGCATAAATTATAAAGCTTGTGAGATTAATTTCATTGTGATTTTAATTTCTTTTTTTTTTTGATTTCGGGAATTCGAGCAAGGTGACATTCATATATTTTATATATATGCAAGCTATGTCTGCAAAGAAAAACTCGGCGGAAGGTGAACAGCAACAAGTTGCTGGAATGCAATCGCGTGGAACACCTACACTGGGAACTCCCAACATCTCCAATAAATCCCCTCCACCCAAGCTTCGTCGACAGCTACAGCTATCTGCTCACGAAAACAACTTAATAAAGGAGATGCAAAAACAATTTAAAATCCAAAAAGAAACACTCACCGAGCTATCAAACAAAATGTCCAACATCGAGACATCAATTCTTAACAAAATAAACGATGAAATAACTGGTATCCAAACCGATATTAAAAACTTTAACTCACGACTAACAATAATCGAAAATGAACACATAAAAATCACAAATGAAAACAATAACATAAGTGATAAAATAAATGATCTCAAACAAACTCTCTTAACCGTAAATTTAGAAATAAATTCCATTAAATCCAAAACAATTGAAGATGACAGCAAAAGCTGTCTTCGATCAGAAATAGCACTGTTAAAAAATAAAATTGATGAACAGGAACACAATAATATCTCAACCGATGCAGTACTATATAATATTCCAACTGACCATCCTAATCTACGATCACTTTTTAACCACTTATGTTTATCACTGAATCTAATGGCGCCGGCACTTAAATATATCTTCCGCATACATCGTAAAGGACAATCGAAAACAAGTGCAATCATTATAAAATTTAATACTTCTTTTGAAAGAAACTTACTTTTACGAACGATATCCGAGTACAGAAAATCAAACAACTTACTTACTTTACTTTTGATGGCGCTCACAGCCCAGGATGGGCTTCGGCCTCAACTAACAAGCCCCTCCAGCCAGCTCTGTCCCTAGCTAGCCGCTTCCAGTTGCGCACACCGAGTGCTTTGATGTCGTCATTCACTTGATTGCGCCACCTGTTACGGGTTCTTCCTCTGCTGCGTACCCCATCGGGGTTGGATTCGAAGACTCGTCGGGCAGGTGCGTTGCTGTCCATACGCTCCACGTGCCCCAGCCATCTAAGCCGCTGTATTTTCAGCTTTTTGACCAGGTCAACGTCGCTGTATAGCCCGTATAGCTCGTCGTTGAATCTTCTCCTCCATACTCCTTCGATACACACCGGACCGAAAATCACACGAAGAATCTTCCTCTCAAAGCACCCTAGCAGATTTTTATCCGAATCTTTCAGTGTCCATGCTTCTGACCCATAAAGCAGGACCGGGATGATTAGGGTTTTGTATAAAGTCTCCTTGGTTCTCTGAGAGAGGGCCTTACTACTTAAATGCCTTCTTAGACCGAAGAAACAGCGGTTGGCAAGAGTAATTCTTCGCTTGATCTCTGCACTGATGTCATTCTGCGATGTAATAGTGGAGCCCAGGTAGACAAAGTCCTTGACAACTTCGAAGTTATATCTGTCCATCGTGATATTTTGCCCGAGTCGACGATGTTGAGATTCCTCTCTCGATGACAGCATATACTTCGTCTTGTCCTCATTAACCGCCAATCCCATTCTAGCCGCCTCCGATTCAATGCTCGCAAATGCCCCTGCCACAGCTCGCTTCGTTCTGCCGACAATGTCTATGTCATCCGCATATGCAAGCAATTGAACGGACTTTTGATAGATTGTACCGCTGGTGTTGACATGTGCGTTGCGTACAATGGCTTCAAGAACGATGTTGAATAGGTTGCATGATAACGCGTCGCCTTGCCTCAATCCTTTCTCAACATCAAAGGAATCGGTGGTGTTCTTACCAATTTTGACGGAGCAGCGAGATTTCTCCATCGTCATCCTGCACAAGCGGACGAGTTTGGCAGGGATGCCGAGACTCGACATGGCTCTGTATAATTCGTCCCTTTTCACGCTATCATACGCGACTTTAAAATCGATAAAAAGGTGGTGTGTATCGATCTGGAATTCCCGGGATTTTTCTAAAATCTGTCGGAGTGTGAACATTTGATCGACGGTTGACTTGCCTGGCCTAAAACCGCACTGATAAGGGCCGATCAGATCACTGACAAAAGGTTTTAAGCGGTCACACAGGATGGCCGACAAGATTTTATAAGCGACGTTCAGGAGACTAATTCCTCTGTAGTTGGTACATTTCAGAACATCTCCCTTTTTATGGATGGGGCACACTATACCGAGGTTCCATTCATCGGGCATACTTTCCTCCGACCAAATTTTGCAGATGAGCTGGTGTATGCTCCTAGCCAATTCATCCCCCGCTGATTTAAATAGTTCGGCTTGTAAGCCATCCGCACCTGCAGCCTTGTACGACTTAAGTTTGGATATCGCCAGCCGAACTTCGGTTAGGTCGGGTGGACGGAACTCTTGGCCATCATCGTCCAAGTTGAATGGAGCGTTCTGCCTATTAGCGGCATCTTGGCTGTCTTCGCCATTAAGCAGTCTAGAGAAGTGTTCTTTCCAGATCCTCAGCACTGACTGTGTGTCTACTTCCATATTCCCACTCTCATCTCGGCAGGCTTCCGTTCTAGCCTTGAATCCTTGGGTGGATCGCTTCACCCTCTGATAAAATTTTCGAACATCTCCCCTACCGCTACAACCCTCAATAGACTCTACCGCCCGCTTCTCGTGCTCTCTCTTTTTCCTCCTGAGAAGTCGGCGTTCCTCTTTTCGTTTCAGCCCGTAGAGCTCCCGGGCCACTCTCTCAGCAGCTCTTGTTCGAGTCTGCAGCATTGCCTGGTAGGCCTCGTCCTTAGCTGCATGCGCTAGCCGGCACTCCTCATCGAACCAGGGGTTTCGTTGTATTCGCCTAGTGAAACCCAGCACATCAGAGGCGGCACTTCTAATGGCTTGTTGACAGTGTTCCCACTGGTCCTCTGCACTTGATGCTGGTAGCGGACCTCCTGAGAGATTAAGAGTTACGTGGTCTGCAAAAGTTCTGGCAGTCTCTTGCGATTTAAGCTTCTCGACATCGAATCTTTTCACAGCATCTGCTCTGCGTTGTCGCGTCATGGATATCCGCATACGTAGTCTAGCTACCACCAGGTAGTGATCCGAGTCAATGTTGGCCCCTCGGAACGTTCGGACGTCCAAGATACTGGAAGCATGTCTCGCGTCTATCGCAACGTGGTCGATTTGGTTGACGGTTACTTGATCACGCGACCGCCAAGTCCCCTTGTGTATATTGAGGTGTGGGAAATAGAGTGGAAAATCAAACAAGAGACAATTAAATCTGCGGGACGTGGGAGTTGACTCCGATATGCCAATTTACATTCGAGAATGCTTATCATCGAAAAACCAAAATATTCTGCACGCTGCGCTTGAGTTGAAAAAGAAAAAAGTCATATCAACTGTGTTTACGTTTAGAGGCTTCGTTTATTTCAAACGTCACATGCACGAAGAAGCCACCAAAGTAAACAACATTGAAAGCTTACAATCGGAGAGTATAGATAACATAGAAAACATCGCAGTGGCACCAGCGCCGCCGCCAGTAGCCCATACTTCACCACAATGATGCTTATAATGCAGTGAATTTATATAAATTTGTAAGGACTTTTATGCTTTTCGTACTACATTAATTTGGCTTTATATTTTTTACTACTTTTATTATACATATATTTCACGAAAGCTTCTTTTTATTTAAAATTTAATGTAAATTTTCTTAAATTTTTTAAATTTTCTCTTTTTATGTATAATTATATTCTTTTTTTTTTCTCAAACTTAAATTGTTTGTTTCTTATTTTTTTTTTTTTTTATTATTATTAATAACTTTTATATTGATTTTTATAGAATTTCATATTTAATGCTTATTTTTTTATTATTAACTATTTTTTTCATATGCAGCAAAAGTTTAGCAAAGGTTTTTGGTAATGATTTCGTTATATTTAGCATAAATATAATGACTCATCTTCTTTTTTCACGTACTATCATATATTTTTTAAATTATTATGATGTCGGGTGAACGTAATGTAAATACTGCTGTTTCCAACAACGAGCAAACTGTTAATATTTCAAAAGCCATGTTAAAAGTTCTAGTTTCACAAAATCAAGGGTTCAAAATATGCCATATAAATGCGCAAAGCTTATTTAAGAAGATTGACGAATTTCGAGACTTGTTTGAAGGTTCAGAGGTTGATGCTATATGTGTATCAGAAACTTGGTTTAAAAATATTAGTGATAAATTTTACGATATGAAAGGATATAAGATGTTCAGGGTTGATAGATGCGATCGTATTGGTGGTGGAGTAGCTATGTATATAAGAGAGTCGTTAAAAATCAAGGTAATTTTTTCTTCTCCATCAAACTGTGCATTTGAATGTCTCTGGGTTGAAATTATTAACACTAATAACAATGATGGAAACCTTTTGTTAGGTGTAGTCTATAGGCCATATTCTTCCATCGACTTAGCACCAATTTATTCTTTTTTAGAAGAAAATTCTATGATTTTTCCTAACATAATACTCTGTGGAGACTTTAATTGCAATCTCTTTGTTGATGAAGCGTTGGAAACTAGCTTGAGGCCTTTTAACCTACGCGCTGTAAACATCGTAAATCCAACTCATTTTTCACCCACTACTAGCACACTTCTTGACGTTTACTTTGTGACTGACCTTAATAAGGTTCTTCTTTATGACCAGTTATCTGTTCCTGGTTTTTCCAGACACGACCTTATACATCTTTCTTTCGATTTTTCTCTTGTCAACGTTGGTAAAACCTATGAATATCGTGATTTTAGGAACTTAAGCACCAGCGCCCTAGAGGCGGATGTTCGCGGGGTCCGATGGGAAGACATTTACTTGTTGTTATCTCCTGATGAACAAGTAGATTTTCTGCAACATAATTTAAAAGCACTTTTTGATACCCATGTTCCCCTTAGGACTAAAACAATAACGCATAAGGATAATCCTTGGTTCACACAAGAAATTTGTCAAGCCATTAACTATCGTTATTCTGTCTACAATAGATGGAAACGTTTCAGAATAGCCGAAGATCGCCAACAGTTCCGGCAATTGCGTAATAGGTGTGTAGAGCTTATAACAGTTGCAAAAACCCGGTGGAATGCAAATAAACTTAAACTGTCACAGAACGGGCGGAAGCTCTGGAAGAACCTTCGTGAGGTAGGTATTGGTAAGCAGGGATATGTCAATGCTGATTTTGACTGTGATAGTTTGAATAGAACATTCATATCATCCGTTCCTAGACCATCGCCTATAGGTTTGTCACAGTCATTACAACTTGATTCGTCTCTATTTCCGACACCACAAATTTCCTTTCATTTTATAAGGGTAACACCAGAAGATGTTGTAGAAAGCTTTATTTCTATAAAATCAAATGCTATGGGTTTCGATGGATTACATCCAACGATTGTAAACGCAGTTCTACCACTTATCCTACCATTTGTTACTCATTTAATAAATACAATTTTGACCAAAAGCATTTTTCCTTCACAATGGAAAGTTTCCAAAGTTATACCTGTACCCAAGAACCGTTCCAACAAAGAGTTTCGTCCCATATCTATTTTGTCATTCATATCCAAAGTAGTTGAAAGGCTTATGCATAAACAGATTTCCCACTTTCTAAACACAAATAATCTTTTATCACCCAAACAGTCTGGTTTTCGACCAAACCATAGCAGTACTACTGCGCTCCTGGAAGTGATTGAGCTGGTAAGAAAAGCCTTAGATGGTGATCAAGTTACCTTCTTGGTTCTGCTTGATTATTCTAAGGCCTTCGATACTATTGATCATAACATAATGTGCAGTAAACTTTCTTGCCTGTTTAATTTTTTTCCTGAGGCAGTAAAGCTTATGTTTTCCTTTCTTACTGGTAGACGCCAAGCAGTAGTTTCAGGAAATCAGGTGTCTAAATTACTCCCTTTGACTTATGGTGTTCCACAAGGATCTATTTTGGGGCCGCTTCTTTTTTCAACGTATGTAAATGATCTACCACATTTATTAAAACACTGCGAGACACAAATGTACGCTGACGATGTTCAGCTTGTTAAGAGCTGCCATCTAGGTCTTATAGAAGATTGTGTCAATAATATTAATGAAGAACTAAATGCTATTTTTGCGTGGTCTAATAAATGTGGTCTCGTTCTAAACACTATAAAAACAAAATGCCTTGTCATTTCTAAAAAGACCCTTGATTTGTCATACTTCCCTTCTGTGGAGCTAAATGCTACACCTGTAGATTATGTGGATAGGGCTAAGAACTTGGGATTTTTTTGTAATAGGAACTTGACTTGGAATGATGAAATTAATGTTATTGTAGGAAAGGCATACGGAGCGTTAAGAAACCTATCAGCTTTTAACAAATTTACACCACCTAACACTAGGAAAATGCTAGCGAAATCACTTATAGTACCAATCTTGACTTCTGGGTGTGAAATCTTCTGCAGCTCCGATGCGGTGAGTCAGAGGCGGCTAAACGTTGTGTTTAATAACGTTGCTCGTTATGTTTATGGCCTAGGAAGATATTGTCACATCTTGTCTTATTCAAAAAGTTTATATGGAATAAGTTTTGATAACCTCTTAAAATTTAGGACTTTGATAACATTGTTTAAGATAATACAAACGCAGAAACCTCTCTACCTTTACAATGTAATTCAGTTCTCAGCTTCAAGTAGAACAAATCAAATTTTAATTCCAAGGTTTACTTGTCTAACCTCAGAAAGACAGTTTTTCATAAATGGTGCTCGTTTGTGGAATCTTCTCCCACGTGAAATAAGAAGATCAGAGTCATTAAAAACTTTTAAAAGAGATTTGATGGCCCTTTTTATGGGCTCATAGTATTAATAATTACAATAAAAATGTTCAACTCCTTTTATGTTTCGATTAAATAAACTGCCAATGGTTCATATTTCAAAGTAACAGAATTACCATACACTATAAGCAAATCACTCATATTATAGCGAATATTAAAATTATTAAAATTATTAAAATCTTTATTCATCAATTTTATTTTGCTGCATAAAAGAAAAAGATAGAAATTTTATATTATATTAAATTATTATTATAATAATTTTGTATAATTTTTCTCTTTAATTTCTTTTATTTTTTTCCTTTTGTAAAATTCGTAAATAGTTTCTTTCTACTTTTTTTTTTTTTTGTTTTTACTTAAATTATGTAATGAAAATGAATTCAAATTAACCTCAATCCAAACACTTAAATATTTGTAAATATTAATATAATAATATACATAATTACAACTTAAACTTAGTATAAAGTAATTAATTAACTAAAATTTAAATTTTCCAACGAAAAGCTTAATTATCTAAAAGATGTAATCTTAAAATTAAGTCCCTTTTGTCATAATAAACAAACAAACAAACATTGGCAACCTGACTTTACTTCTTTATTCGATGCTATGCAATCAATAGGAGAAAAACACTGCATGCTAATTGGAGATTTTAACGCGCGTACCGGACAAGAACAATGCGTATCTTTTGGAAGCCATCCAGTTCCAAGAAAATCTAGAGATTTTCTCTCTCTAGAGAGAGAGAAATTAATGCCAGGGGAAAAATTATATTGGAAATGGGAAGTTCTTTCGATTTGACCATAATGAACGGTACCCAAAAAGGTGATGAGGATGGCAAACTCACTTTCATCCGGAATCCAGGCCAGTCCGTTATAGATTATCTCCTTATGTCTAGCGATATAGCTAGCCACTTATTTGATTTTTTTGACGTCGACAGCCAGTCATACTCTGACCATATGCCGTTGATCACTACTCTGAACACTTCAGAATCAGATAACGAAGTACGTCGCGAAACTGAAAATTGCCTTCCCCCAAAACTTAAATGGCAGAAAAATCGTGTAGAAGAATATCAAACGAAATTAAATCGCAAAATGACAGAACAAAGACTTAATGAACACCCACCAACCGTAGAAGCTTTAGAGAACGCTTTAGAGAACGTTATCTACAGCGGTTTCACATCACACAAAACAGGGGACATGTAAAAACAATTCAGCTTGGTATGATAAGGATTGTGAGTCCGCCAGAAAGAGATCGTTTGCACTCTTAAACTTATATCAAAGCTTTAATGCCTGTTATTTAAAAGACGACTACCTAGCAGCAAATCGAGCTTTTAAAGCTTTATGTAAGTAAACAAAAACTAAGCTTTTACAAAAAGCAAGCCGAAAGTCTTACGCACAGCAAAAACTCTTCGGACTTCTAGAAAGGAATTCAAAATATAAAAGGAAAAACATTTGCAACAAAAACTCTCTTACCAGCAACAACCCTAAAAGACCATTTTGAAAAGCAATTAAACGCGGAACTTTTTTCTCATCCAATATAGTACGCTAAACCAAATTTTGAAAATCAAATTTTAGATAGAGAAATAACGCTCTCAGAAGTAGAAGCAGTAGTTTCGAAAGCAAAAGATAACAAGGCACCTGGAGTAGATCGGATTCCAAATGAGTTTTTTAAATATGCAACAAAGGAGTTTTTAAAGTATCTCACGAACTTATATAATGATATTTTCAGAACAGGGGAAACTCCAGAGGCTTTCCGAAAATCAATTATATTTCCCACATTTAAAAAAGGAGATAAGACGGACCCATCAAACTACAGAGGAATCGCTTTTCTCAATATATCGCTAAAGATCTTTATGGAAATCCTAAGATGCCGCCTTACAACATAGATCGAAAGCAATCGCCTTCTCACTGATTTTCAAATTCGATTCATGAAAGGTTATTCGACTGTCGACTATATATTTAGCCTGACCAACATCTCAGAGATATATCTACGTAGAGGAAAAAAGTTATTCGCCTTTTTCGTCGACTTCCGAGCTGCATTTGCTTTAATGTTTAAGTTGTTTGGATATGGAATGTCCCTTAAATTTGGAAGGATGATTGAGGCATCTATAAGGAAACATTGTATGCAGTATGGGACGGGAAAAATCTCTCTGAATGGTTCCTTGCATTATCTGGTCTAAGACAAGGTTGCAATCTCAGCCCTTCAGTTGTTGGTCTTTATGTTGAAGACTTAATAAAGGACATGCCCTGTGGCATAACTATTGATGGATTTCCGATTAAAATACTCATGTACGCAGATGATCTTGTCCTCCTAGCCGAATCAGCTCAGCCCCTACAGTTAATGATAAACAAATTACATACGTATTGTTTGAAGTGGACCCTCACTGTTAACCTGAACCAGGCAAAAACAATGGTATTTAGGAGAGGAACAGGACGGTTAGCGGCAAATGAAAAATAGTACTATAGAACTGATTTAATTGAAACTGTAAGAGAATACCAGTACCTTGGTTTCACTATAACGTGCAAACTTAACATAGAAAAACACTTGACTCAAAAGCTGTCTTCCGCCAAAAATGCGATTGGCACGGTGTGGCGTAATGTCTACGGAAGTAAGGACCTAGCATTTAGTGTGAAATATCAAGTCTACTTGCAACTTCAGAATCCATATAGCTTTATGCTGCAGAATCATGGGGCTGGCACCAGTCGAAAACTACCGAAAAACTCCTGAGGTTCTATCTAAAACGACAATTTCGGCTACCAGACACAACGCCGCACTATATGCTTCTTTTAGAAACTGGATTATCACCTCTCTATGTTGCATCGTTAAAGTTACACTTCAACTACATCATCAAACTTATGTACAGTCAAACGGAAAAAGTTGCTAGAAAGATTGCAATCTCAATAATAAGATCCCAAAGCTCATGGTTTGAAGAATGGAAGAATTTGGCAGACATTTGTGGTCTTTGTTTCAACCTCAATCTAAATAATCTACAAGAATGGAAGCCGTTTCTTTACAAGCTACTTGAAAAGCTTCACACCAAAGTAAGGGAAGACAGTGTGGAAAATGGAAACAGTTCACTCCACAGGGAAACTTACCCTAAACTTCTTTACGATCTGGGTGAAAATAACTATTTCAAGGATTGCTCCGAAACAATGTCTTTGATATTCCGAGCAAGAGGAGAAATGCTGCCACTTACTTTTATACCCCACCGTGACGACTTACCATTAAAATGCTCGCTATGTACAACGAATGAAAGGGAAGATGTAGTGCATTTCATCGCAAGATGTCCAATTTTGGAAGAGATAAGGCGACAAGTCTGGCATCAAAACTATTTGGAACAAACGGATTTTTTAGCTAAATTAAACGGAGCAGACTGACAAAAATTATCGCAATTTATTAAAATAGCACTTTCTTATAGAAGAAGAATAACAAGAGAAAACTTTTAATTTCAAATTGTTATCAAAACTCAATTAATTTACAAAATTTGAAAATTTGTTTTAAAAGGGCTATCATCTGGCTGACGGCCCTTCAGGCCATGCCAAAAAGATTTATGTTTAAAAACCAACATTGTAAATTTTCTTTTTGAATTAATGAATAAATCAAATCTAATCTAATCTAATCTAAATCTAATCTTAATATACTTTGACAATCGTTAGAGCTACAGAATAAAGCTGTATCATCAGCAAAGAAGGCATTTTCACAGTGTAAGTTTCTAGGAAAATCAGCAATATACAAGTTATATAAAAGTGGCGATAAGGTTGAACGCTTTTATGGAAAACAGAGGATGAATCGGAAAAAAAATTGACATAAGAAAGTCTATCTGACATAATGCTTTGAATGATTTTAAGGATGTAGGTAGGGAAATTTTGAGTGAATAATTTGTGGAGCAGTCCGTCGTGCCAAACACTGTCGAATACCTTTTGGATATCAAATTTTGGATACCAAGTGATTTTTTGTTTTTAAGAGAATTTTTAACTGTATTTGTGATTTTTTTCAGTTGATGAGTCGTCGAGTGCTTCTTTCTAAAACCGAACTGTTCAATTGGAACAAGACTGTTTGATTCAACAAAGTCGTTCATCTTTAAGAGAATGATTTTTTCAAAAAGTTTACCTACACTGCTAAGTAAGCTTATTGGGCGATAACTCGACGGTTGCATCAATGGTTGAGTTGGTTTAGCTATTGGAATGATCTCCGCAATCTTTCATCTTCTTGGAGATATCCGTATCACAGACAACTTTCAAATAGGGATGTAATATACTGAACAGCATTCTTTGGTAGGTATTTGATGACCCTGTTTGAAATTTTATCATTACCAGCTGCTTTTTTTTGATGCAAACACAAGAAATAGTATTTTTAACCAGAGATATTGGTATATGAATATTATTTATTTCAATTGAAGTTAGGTTAATACAGTTGACATTGTTTTGAACTAATTGTTTGGTTTGTGTGGCACTTTAGCCCTCTGTTATTGAGTGACTAGAATGAAAATATTTACCGAATTCAGTGGCCTTCTCTTCATTGGTATGAAGAATTTCACCATTGCATTCAAGGTATTGGATTCTTTTATTTTTTTTCTTAAAAATCTTCGAATGTTTCCAAATTTTTTGCTCGTGTTTGTCAATTTTCGATAACATATGATTCCAGTTATTATTACGTATTTCCTGAATTTTTTGTATAACTCATTTGTTAAGCAAATTCAATTGAAATTTCAGAAATAAGTCCCTAGATCTTTGATAACGTCTGCGTATTAAATTCCTTAATGTAATCGTCTTTCTTACGTCATTTGTTAGCAAAGAAATTTCGCTGTTTTTTTTAAGGGAGGCGGAAAGTAAAGGGACAGATGCCTTGATCCCTTCATTAATGGTACATACAAATGAGTTAACTTTATCATCAATTTCCTCTAACGTAAAGGTAGAGGGTTGAGAAAAGCCAGAAAAAGAAGCGTTTACGCAACGTTTAACTTTTTTTCAATTTGCCCGTTTGAAATTGTAATTTTCAGATGGCGCTACAATGGTAAACGATTCATTAAGATAGAAAACAACAGGTTTGTGGTCAGATGAACGATCATTTATCACAATTGGTCGCGAAATATTGTCAATTGTATTTGAAAGAACCAGATCTAAAGTTGAGGGAAGTCCTCGACCATTGGAAGGTCTATAAGTTGGTTCAGATGGATAAGCAATATCAAAATCTTCGAAGACTTTGAGGTGAGACAATACAGTTCCTCACGAATTTGCGCAAACACAGCCCCATGAAAAATGACGACACTTAAAGTCACCGCATAAGAGATAATTATCGTTTGTTATCATTAACTTCAAGATGTCAGACTTAAATTTTTGTTTTTTTTTTTCGTTGCTTGCTCTACCGCCAGGAAAATAGGCAGCCATAATTTTGAATACTTTTGAGGGATTTCATTCGACTTCAATTGATAAAGTTTCTATCAAATAAGTTTTTGTGGTTGGAACTAGTTTATGTTTCACAGACTTGTTTACGAAAATGCATACTCCTCCACCCCTCTCCGATAATCTGTCCGATCTGTAACAATAGAAATTTCTGTTATGTATACTAATATTTCGCTTTAGCCAGGTTTCGGTTATCACTGCGATATCAATTTTGTTTTCAATTAAAAAATGAAAGTATTCTATTTCTTTGTTTTTTAAACTTTTAGCATTCCACAAAAGCATTTTTAATTTATTGTCCATAGTTACTATAAAGATATTTAATGCTTAAATGAGCTATAACGTTAAATTGATCTTGTCTGCTTTTACATAGAGATAATTTGCTTAACATTTCATTTTTAAGAGAAATAAGTTCATCTAGACTAAATAAATAGCTGTTTTGGTTCGACGGTCGTGAATCTGTTCTCAACTGTATGCTATCACTGGTGGATGCTGCTGGTTGATTACGTTTTTTCTGAATTAAGCCAGGAAAATCAGAAGCGTTGAGGTTAAATCCGGTATGTTTGCTTGGAAGTGGTTCATGAATAACATGTTCCAAACCAGGACGCATTCTCCTATTTCTGGCTTTAAGTCGGTTTTGTATTTCGATGAATTCTAACCACTTTTTCCATGTGGCATCAGTTGCAGTGTGTTGTTCACCACACTTAACGCATTTAGGTAGTTTTTCTTTATTGGTGCATTCTTGTGAGTTGTGAGTTTCAGAGCAGTGAGAGCATGCTTTTTGACATTACAAAAAGAAGAGCCATGTCCAAACATTAAACATTGATGGCATTGAAGGACGAAGTGTGGATTCTTCCGATAAAAATCCCAATATACTGAAACGTGTTTCACAAACCTAGCTTGTCTTCTTAGTTCATTCATTTTAATGCTTTTATTGTTAAGGTTAACTAAATAATTACACTGTTCTTTGTATTTAGGACTTTTCATGTTCATTATGGAAAGATTTGTACAGAATTCAGTTTTAAGCTCATCAATATTTATTTTATGTAAACCATATAACACTACTTTAAATGGTTTCTGGTTTTTAAAGTTATGTTATATGTATACAGAGAATATGGAAGCTAGCGAGTAGACGCATATTTTATCTGGCAATTTGTGAACCTTGTAAACTATCGAAAAGTGGCCAAAAAAGGCTAATAAAAAAAAATTAATAAAAAAATTAGCAATTTAATTTGAAACCTTAGTGTAATACTGTGCACAAACATCAGAAAATTGAAAAATAAAAATATTCTTTTTACACTATTACAAATAAAATTAAAAAGAAAGAAAAAACACAGTGCCAATTCCGAACTGTCTACCTAGTGCTCTCTTATATTATGTTTAAATCTCCCCCGTCGAAACGTTCCGGCTCGAAAATACGTTCAAATAAAAGAGATTCACCGCTTAAATCTCCCTGCTCACCAACACGCTGTTAAACCAATGGACGACGAAAAAAATTCTTGGGAAGAAAAAATGGACGCAAAATTGGAAAAACAAAGTGAGTTCATTATCACCTTACTTGCTAAAAAAATGTCCGAAAGCGAAGCGAATATAAAACAAAAAATAGACGTAGAGATCAGTGAAATGAAAAAGAACATCTTTGACATAAACAAAAAAGTCACTCACTTAGAAGCCTCATTATCAGACACTAACAATGACATGCTATCTTTTAAAACCGAATTCGCCTCGTTGAAAGAAACACTTACACATGTAAATAATGAATTAATAAGTGTTAAAGCAGACCTATCCGAAAAAAACACTGACCTTTCACAATTACAAAATGTTTTACACCCTACCACCAATGAATTAAACGTTATGAAAAGCTCACTGCATACACAAGAAAACCGACAAGTTGCATGTGATGCTTTTTTATTTGGTATCCCGCATTCACCTGAAAAAAATTTGAACTCCGTTTTCAATACACTTTGCCATACAATCCGAGTAGCCAAAAGCAAAAATTTCGATGCAAGTGATATGGACTCTAATGAGCTCAATAAGCAATTCATTTCTCTCCCGGTTCCAAGTTTGGTTGCAAACCAAACTTTTACTCCAGTGAGAATCGATGATTTGGGTTTTGGCTTTAGGTCAGTTGATAGCATCGAAGTAGTTGAAAGCATTCTATCTGTTAAATCAGATGCTGTTGGCCTCGATGAGATGAGCCCTAAACTTCTCAAGCTAATACTTCCTTTTGTTCTACCGTACATAACTTATATTTTCAACACCATTTTAATGACAGGGGAATATCCAAGGCAATGGAAATTAGCAAAAATAATACCAGTTCCAAAAAACTTAAAGAATATTGAATTTAGACCAATTGCTATCTTGCCTTTTTTTATCTAAAGTCTTTGAACGAATTTTACAAAAACAAATGACACTATATCTCAACTCTTCGAATCTTCTTACACCAAAACAGTCTGGTTTTCGAAAGGGACATAGTTGTATAACAGCTCTATTAAAAGTAACAAAAGATATACGTCAAGCTTTGGACAAAGAAAACGTTAGCTTTCTCATTCTTTTGGTTGACCACTCCGTTTTATGTGATAAACTTCTTCAGTTTTTCAATTTTCGACTTATGCTCCTTTTTTCCTACTTGTCTGATCGAAAACAGACCGTACAGTTAAACAACGTTCTGTCTGATTTTCTTCCAACTTTTCGTGGTGTTCCGCAAGGCTCTATTTTGGGTCCTCTTTTGTTTTCTCTTTACGTTAATGAATTGCCGTCTATAGTTAAAAATTGTTCTATCCAAATGTATGCCGATGACGTGCAATTGTATTTTAGTTGCCCTTTAGGACTAATAGAGCACGGTGTGTGTTGTGTCAACGAAGATCTTGAAGGCATTTCGCGTTGGTCTCATCAAAATTGTCTTTTGTTAAATCCCAAAAAATCTGTTTCCATTGGGATATCTAAAAAAGCGATCGATCTTTCATACTTCCCTCCTGTGATCTTGCAAAATACCCCAGTTAATTATGTTGAAACTGCAAAAAATCTTGGCGTGATTTTTAACAGGACGTTAACATGGAATAACCACATAAATAGCGTTGTTGGTAAAACCTATGGTATTCTTCGAACTTTGTGGCAACACAGTTCTTCACACCTCTAAGAATTCGAATGCTGCTGGTAAAAACGCTTGTTGTACCGACCCTTATTTATGGTTGTGAAATTTATTCACACTGTGACTCGGTCAGTAAAAGAAAACTCAATGCAGCTTTCAATAGTCTAACACGTTATATTTTCGGAATTCGTAGAGATGAGAGTATTTCTAATTTCTCTAAGTGTATTTTGAATATGACCTTATAAAACTTTCTTAATTACCGTGTACTCACTATGCTAACAAACATTCTTATGAACAATCAGCCCCAGTATCTCAGCGAAATCATAAGTATGGCATCCTCGCAAAGAACAAGAATATTGATTCATGCACGCTATGCTTCTCTTATATCTGAACGTCAGTTTTTTGTCCATTCAACTCGCCTATGGAATGCTCTACCGCGCAATATAAGGGAAGTGAATGATGCTGCAAGATTAAAGGATAAACTAAGAATTTATTTTTCTCAATTGTAATTACCAACTACCAATCTATAGGTATCCACATTATTATACCTTTTTGACTGCTCCCTCTCCTTCTCTTTTCTTTCACCCTTTTATCTTATCTTCTCTCTATACTTAATCTTACTTCTCACTTACTATCTTACCTTCCTAATTAAAAATTTGGATTCATTCCACGCTTTGCATTATATAAAATGTCCTTATATCTCTTAAGAAAATGTTATATTCTAGCTTTCATACTCATTATATTATAACTTATCATAGCTTATATCTAAGTTAAAAGACAATCTGTCTTAATGTATATAAGCAATTTATAAATAAATAAATAAAATAAATTAAATAAATTAAATTTAATTTATTTTAATTCAGTTTCAGTGTAGAGATTAAAACGGCACCCAATTGAAGTATTTTTGCAATCAAATTTGGCTATGCCGTTATCTTTTATGCATTGAGTCACATAAACACTATTTTTTCCTATCAAGTGAATAGGAGGTGACTCGATTTTTATGGGTACTTCATGTACAGCCTCTGACATTGATTCTTTATTATCAGACAAATCGGAAAGATCACTAAAGCGATTAAACGATGATGAATTATGTTGGGAGATTCATGGATTTTTTGTCAATTTTTTTCGTTGGCTCATTTTTACAGTTGGGGAATTCTCATCAGATGATGATGAGTCTCGTAACCGTTTGCGATTTTGCAGAATTTTCAGCGCAGTTAGAAATAACACAAGAGAAAGCTATCTCGAGCAAGTATAACGATGTCCGCGGCTTGACTGACTGAAAATTGTCATTAACAAATGCTTCTTCTGAGTGCGCAAAAACTAAAGCACTGCTTGTCGATAAAAGTGTTGAACTTACAAACGCAAAGAAAAAAAATAGAACGATCATGAGCTCTTTGGTTAATTTGTTATTGGAAGACTTTAATTGGATACTGGATGAGCGCTTCAGAAACCTGGCAACAAAACAAGACCTCGAACCCGTAATATCCAAACTAGTTCAACTGCGAGTGAGCAATGAAAGCTTACAAGCTCAGGTTAGAACTTTGGAAACGAGATGCGAGCAGCTCGAGCGGTGTTTTGAAGTTAATGATCAGCAGATGCGAGACCGGAACATTATTTTTCATCTTCCGATCACACAAAATGACAACCCGAAAGAGCGCCTGCAAAGCACTAAAGCAAGCATAACAAACGCTTCAAACACCATAGCTTTTGACCACTTCCAAGAACTTACCACCAAGGCTTCAAACCGGCGAACCTATCGCGTCAAGGTAGCAAATGGACAGTTGGCACGAGATATCTTAAGCCAAGGAAGAAAGCTTGCAAATACGGGCATGTCCATGCATAAGGATTACCCAGTGGGTATGAGGCGGAAAAGAACTTTATTGCTAAAGGTTAAAAGGGAGGTAAAACTGCTAAAACCAGACAGACCAGTGAGTCCGCCAGAAAAAGATCGTTTGCACTCTTAAACTTATATCAAAGCTTTAATGCCTGTTATTTAAAAGACGAAACGTCATCAGCGAACTGTGTACCGCCATCTACTTCTCAGATGGGAAACAAATTTGGAAATGGTGTCGGCAATGCAGTGGATGTTAACCCACGTTTACAATAGGATTTTGCAGTTAGCCAGATTATTAAAAATTTAGTTAGTTTTAAGAAATTAAAAATTTTAAGTTACAACATCAATGGATTAGCAAACAAAAAATTATATTGTGATTTTTAATTACGTCAACAGTTTTGAAATTTGTTTGCTTTATGAAACTCACATCTTGCAATAAAACCAAAAATATTTCGAAGAATTCTTCAACGACTATGAATGGTGCGGGGTTGAAACAATAAAAAGGAATGGAGCGGTTCGAGGAAGAGCATCTGATGGAGCTCTCTATGGCTTTAAAAAATCTTTGACTTTGATATAGTGCATCTTCAAGGAAATAGAAAAATTTAAATATATAGAAATGGTGATATGCAACGAAGCAAAAAATTTAGTTCCTGTTTATTTAAATTGTTCACATTGGCAACCTGACTTTACTTCTTTAGTCGATGCTATGCAATCAACAGGAGAAAAACACTGCATGCTAATTGGAGATTTTAACGCGCGTACCTGACAAGAACAATGCGTATCTTTTGGAAGCCATCCAGTTCCAAGAAAAGCTAGAGACGGGGAAATTAATTCCAGGGGAAAAATTATATTGGAAATGGGAAGTTCTTTCGATTTGACCATAATGAACGGTACCCAAAAAGGTGATGAGGATGGCAAACTCACTTTCATCCGGAATCCAGGCCAGTCCGTTATCGATTATCTCCTTATGTCTAGCGATATAGCTAGCCACTTATTTGATTTTTTTGAAGTCGACAGCCAGAAATACTCTGACCATATGCCGTTGATCACTACTCTGAACACTTCAGAATCAGATAACGAAGTACGTTGCGAAACTGAAAATTGCCTTCTCCCAAAACTTAAATGGCAGAAAAATCATGTAGAAAAATATCAAACCAAATTAAATCGCAAAATGACAGAACAAAGACTTAATAAACACCCACCAACGGTAGAAGCTTTAGAGAACGAGCGGTTTCACATCACACAAAACAGGGGATATGAAAAAACAATTCAGCTTGGTATGATAAGGATTGTGAGTCCACCAGAAAAAGATCGTTTGCACTCTTAAACTTATATCAAAGCTTTAATGCCTGTTATTTAAAAGACGACTACCTAGCAGCAAATCGAGCTTTCAAAGCTTTATGTAAGTAAAAAAAAACTAAGCTTTTACAAAAAGCAAGCCAAAAGTCTTACGCACAGCAAAAAGTCTTCGGACTTCTGGAAAGGAATTCAAAATACTTGACTTTGACTTGATATTTCAAAAGCGTTTGATAGAGTTTGGCATCAAGCTCTTTTATCGAAAATGCGCGCATTTGGTTTCGATGAATCTCTTCTTCATTGGATTAGAAATTACCTTTCGGACCGTTCAATACAAGTTGTATTGGACGGTTTCAAGTCTGAAATCCACAAAATAAATGCTGGTGTGCCCCCGGGCTACGTTTTGTCTCCGACTCTCTTCCTTATTTTTATAAATGATCTTTTGTCTGAAACTTCTAATCCATTAAACTGTTTCGCTGACGACAGTACCCTCAGCTTTTCATATTCGTTTACAGATTCACATCCATGTCCTTCGGATGTGGAACTTGAACGGCAGCGTATGATAAGCTCATTAAATTCTGATCTTAACAGCATCGTTCAATGGGGAATCAAAAACCGCGTAGAATTTAATGCTTCTAAAACTCAATGCTGTCTCCTGTCGTTAAAGCGAAACCCACTCCCAATGCCGCTATCAATGGACGGCACTTGCATCGAGGAAACCAAACAGCTCTTAGTTCTCGGTATGTGTGTCACAGCCCACCTTTTGTGGAATGACCACATATTTGATGGCGCAAAAAACGCTGCTAAGTGTTTAGGTTTTCTCCGCAGATGCAAGAAATTTTTTTCCCCTTCTGATCTGGCTATGATCTACAAAGCCTTTATTCGTCCAAAACTTGAGTACAATTCTCATGTCTGGGCAGGAGGTCCAAAAACTCACTTAAGTTTGTTGGACAGAATACAAAAGAGAGCTTTAAAAATGATAGGTGAAGGATCTATAACGGAAACAATTACATCTCTCGAACACCGCCGTAATGTTTCATGTCTTTCCCTATTTTACCGTTGTTTTTATAAACAGTGTTCTAGTGAAATAGCCAGTCCCTCCCCTTAAACAATTCAACCATAATACTCGCGCTTCTAGGAATGCCCATCAGTTTACCCTCGAGCCCAACTTCGGACGTACTGTTAAGTATAGAGATTCTTACTTTAGTCGAACCACAAGAATGTGGAATACTTTACCTGGCTCTGTGTTTCCCTCTTATTACAGTATTCAGACATTCAAAACAAATGTTCATCGGTATCTCCTTTTTAACCCTTTCCAATTTCCTGAACGCTCGCACTGTGTGTAAATATGTTAAGGGTAATAATAATCCCTTTTGTGCGCGCAAAGTTTAAAAAAAAAGCGCCTGCAAAGCACTTGCGCAAGCATAACAAACGCTTCAAACACCATAGCTTTTGACCACTTCCAAGAACTTACCACCAAGGCTTCAAACGGCGAATCTATCGCGTCAAGGTAGCAAATGGACAGTTGGCACGAGATATCTTAAGCCAAGGAAAAAAGCTTGCAAATACGGGCATATCCATGCATAAAGACTACCCAGTGGGTATGAGGTGGAAAAGAACTTTATTGCTAAAGGTTAAAAGGGAGGTAAAACTGCTAAAACCAGACCTCAAGGTTAATTTGATGGACGATAAATTGCGCATTCAAGACCATTATTTCTTCTGGAACGATGAAAATGGATTAATGTGTGGGAGGTTAGATGGATTTATAGTGTACTTTCGTTAAAATATAAAATTAATTTGCATCGAGAAAACTTTTTACTCCAAAACAATAATATACAAACGTCAATGGTAAATGTCACGCAAACGTCATCAGCGAACTGTGTACCGCCATCTACTTTTCAGATGGGAAACAATTTTGGAAATGGTGTCGGCAATGCAGTGGATGTTAATCCACGTTCACAATAGGATTTTGCAGTCAGCCAGATTATTAAAAATTTAGTTAGTTTTAAGAAATTAAAAATTTTAAGTTACAACATCAATGGATTAGCAAACAAAAAATTATATTGTGATTTTTTTAATTACGTCAACAATTTTGAAATTTGTTTGGTTTATGAAACTCACATCTTGCAACAAAACCAAAAATATTTCGAAGAATTCTTCAACGACTATGAACTTTGCTAGGTTGAAATAGTAAAAAGGAATGGAACCGTTCGAGGAAGAGCATCTGATTGAGCTCTCTATGGCTTTAAAAAATCTTTGACTTTGATTAAGTGCATCTTCAAGGAAATAGAAGAATTTAAATATATAGAAATGGTGATATGCAACGAAGTAAAAAATTTAGTTCCTGTTTATTTAAATTGTTCACATTGGCAATTTGACTTTACTTCTTTAGTCGATGCTATGCAATCAATAGGAGAAAAACACTGCATGCTAATTGGAGATTTTAACGCGCGTACCGGACAAGAACAATGCGTATCTTTTGGAAGCCATCCAGTTCCAAGAAAATCTAGAGAGGGGGAAATAAATGCCAGGGGAAAAATTATATTGGAAATGGGAAGTTCTTTCGATTTGACCATAATGAACGGTACCCAAAAAGGTGATGAGGATGGCAAACTCACTTTCATCCGGAATCCAGGCCAGTCCGTTATCGATTATCTCCTTATGTCTAGCGATATAGCTAGCCACTTATTTGATTTTTTTGAAGTCGACAGCCAGACATACTCTGACCATATGCCGTTGATCACTACTCTGAACACTTCAGAATCAGATAACGAAGTACGTTGCGAAACTGAAAATTGCCTTCTCCCAAAACTTAAATGGCAGAAAAATCATGTAGAAGAATGTCAAACCAAATTAAATCGCAAAATGACAGAACAAAGACTTAATGAACGCCCACCAACGGTAGAAGCTTTAGAGAACGAGCGGTTTCACATCACGCAAAACAGGGGACATGTAAAAACAATTCAGCTTGGTATGATAAGGATTGTGAGTCCACCAGAAAAGATCGTTTGCACTCTTAAACTTATATCAAAGCTTTAATGCCTGTTATTTAAAAGACGACTACCTAGCAGCAAATCGAGCTTTCAAAGCTTTATGTAAGTCATAAAAAAAACTAAGCTTTTACAAAAAGCTTTTACAAAAACATTTGCAACAAAAACACTCTTACCAGCAACAACCCTAAAAGACCATTTTGAAAAGCAATTGAAAGCGGAACTTTTTTCTCATCCAATACAGTACGCTAAACCAAATTTTGAAAATCAAATTTTAGATAGAGAAATAACGCTCTCAGAAGTAGAAGCAGTAGTTACGAAAGCAAAAGATAACAAGGCACCTGGAGTAGATCGGATCCCAAATGAGTTTTTTAAATATGCAACAAAGGAGTTTTAAAGTATCTCACGAACTTATATAATGATATTTTCAGAACAGGGGAAACTCCAGAGGCTTTCCGAAAATCAATTATATTTCCCACATTAAAAAAAGGAGATAAGACGGACCCATCAAACTACAGAGGAATCGCTTTTCTCAATACATCGCTAAAGATCTTTATGGAAATCCTATGATGCCGCCTTACAACATGAATCGAAAGCAATCGCCTCCTCAGTGAATTTCAAATTGGATTCAGGAAAGGTTATTCAACTGTCGACCATATATTTAGCCTGACCAACATCTCATAGATATATCTACGTAGAGGAAAAAAGTTATTCGCCTTTTTCGTCCACTTCCGAGCTGCATTTGATTCCATTGATAGAAAAGCTTTAATGTTTAAGTTGTTTGGATATGGAATGTCCCTTAAATTTGGAAGGATGATTGGGGCATCTATAAGGAAACATTGTATGCAGTATGGGACGGGAAAAATCTCTCTGAATGGTTTCTTACATTATCTGGTCTAAAACAAGGTTGCAATCTCAGTCCTTCAGCTGTTTGCCTTTATGTTGAAGACTTAATAAAGGACATGCCCTGTGGCATAACTATTGATGGATTTCCGATTAAAATACTCATGTACGCAGATGATCTTGTCCTCCTAGCCAAATCAGTTCAGTCCCTACAGTTAATGATAAACAAATTACATGCGTACTGTTTGAAGTGGACCCTCACTGTTAACCTGTACAAGTCAAAAACAATGGTATTTAGGAGAGGAACAGGACGGTTAGCGGCAAATAAAAAATGCTACTATAGAACTGATTTAATTGAAACTGTAAGGGAATACCAGTACCTTGGTTTCACTATAACGTGCAACCTTAACATAGAAAAATACTTGGCTCAAAAGCTGTCTTCAGCCAAAAATGCGATTGGCACGGTCTGGCGTAATGTCTACGGATGTAAGGACCTAGCATTTAGTGCGAAATACCAAGTCTTCCTTGCAACTTCAGAATCCATAATGCTTTATGCTGCAGAATCATGGGGCTGGCACCAGTCGGAAACCACCGAAAAATTCCTGATGTTGTATTTAAAACGACAATTTCGGCTACTAGACACAACGCCGAACTATATGCTTCTTTAAGAAACTGGATTATCACCTCTCTATGTTGCATCGTTAAAGTTACACTTCAACTACATCATCAAACTTATGTACAGTCAAACGGGAAAAGTTGCTAGAAAGATTGCAATCTCTATAATAAGATCCCAAAGCTCATGGTTTGAAGAATGGAAGAATTTGGCAGACATTTGTGGTCTTTCTTTCAACCTCAATCTAAATAATCTACAAGAATGGAAGCCGTTTCTTTACAAGCTACTTGAAAAGCTTCATACCAAAGTAAAAAGTTCACTCCATAGGGAGACTTACCCTAAACTTCTTTACGATCTGGGTGAAAATAACTATTTCAAGGATTGCTCCGAAACAATGTCTTTGATATTCCGAGCAAGAGCAGAATTGCTGCAACTTAATTTTATCCCCCACCGTGACGACTTACCATTAAAATGCTCGTTATGTAACACGAATGAAAGGGAAGATGTAGTGCATTTCATCGCAAGATGTCCAATTTTGGAAGAGATAAGGCGACAAGTCTGGCATCAAAACTATTTGGAACAAACGGATTTTTTAGCTAAATTAAACGGAGCAGACTGACAAAAATTATCGCAATTTATTAAAATAGCACTTTCTTATAGAAGAAGAATAACAAGAGAAAACTTTTAATTTCAAATTGTTATCAAAACTCAATTAATTTACAAAATTTGAAAATTTGTTTTAAAAGGGCTATCATCTGGCTGACGGCCCTTCAGGCCATGCCAAAAAGATTTATGTTTAAAAACCAACATTGTAAATTTTCTTTTTGAATTAATGAATAAATCAAATCTAATCTAATCTAATCTAAATCTAATCTTAATATACTTTGACAATCGTTAGAGCTACAGAATATAGCTGTATCATCAGCAAAGAAGGCATTTTCACAGTGTAAGTTTCTAGGAAAATCAGCAATATACAAGTTATATAAAAGTGGCGATAAGGTTGAACGCTTTTATGGAAAACAGAGGATGAATCGGAAAAAAAATTGACATAAGAAAGTCTATCTGACATAATGCTTTGAATGATTTTAAGGATGTAGGTAGGGAAATTTTGAGTGAATAATTTGTGGAGCAGGCCGTCGTGCCAAACACTGTCGAATACCTTTTGGATATCAAATGATATCATACCAAGTGATTTTTTGTTTTTAAGAGAATTTTTAACTGTATTTGTGATTCTTTTCAGTTGATGAGTCGTCGAGTGCTTCTTTCTAAAACCGAACTGTTCAATTGGAACAAGACTGTTTGATTCAACAAAGTCGTTCATCTTTAAGAGAATGATTTTTTCAAAAAGTTTACCTACACTGCTAAGTAAGCTTATTGGGCGATAACTCGACGGTTGCATCAATGGTTGAGTTGGTTTAGCTATTGGAATGATCTCCGCAATCTTTCATCTTCTTGGAGATATCCGTATCGCAGACAACTTTCAAATAGGGATGTAATATACTGAACAGCATTCTTTGGTAGGTATTTGATGACCCTGTTTGAAATTTTATCATTACCAGCTGCTTTTTTTTGATGCAAACACAAGAAATAGTATTTTTAACCAGAGATATTGGTATATGAATATTATTTATTTCAATTGAAGTTAGGTTAATACAGTTGACATTGTTTTGAACTAATTGTTTGGTTTGTGTGGCACTTTAGCCCTCTGTTATTGAGTGACTAGAATGAAAATATTTACCGAATTCAGTGGCCTTCTCTTCATTGGTATGAAGAATTTCACCATTGCATTCAAGGTATTGGATTCTTTTATTTTTTTTCTTAAAAATCTTCGAATGTTTCCAAATTTTTTGCTCGTGTTTGTCAATTTTCGATAACATATGATTCCAGTTATTATTACGTATTTCCTGAATTTTTTGTATAACTCATTTGTTAAGCAAATTCAATTGAAATTTCAGAAATAAGTCCCTAGATCTTTGATAACGTCTGCGTATTAAATTCCTTAATGTAATCGTCTTTCTTACGTCATTTGTTAGCAAAGAAATTTCGCTGTTTTTTTTAAGGGAGGCGGAAAGTAAAGGGACAGATGCCTTGATCCCTTCATTAATGGTACATACAAATGAGTTAACTTTATCATCAATTTCCTCTAACGTAAAGGTAGAGGGTTGAGAAAAGCCAGAAAAAGAAGCGTTTACGCAACGTTTAACTTTTTTTCAATTTGCCCGTTTGAAATTGTAATTTTCAGATGGCGCTACAATGGTAAACGATTCATTAAGATAGAAAACAACAGGTTTGTGGTCAGATGAACGATCATTTATCACAATTGGTCGCGAAATATTGTCAATTGTATTTGAAAGAACCAGATCTAAAGTTGAGGGAAGTCCTCGACCATTGGAAGGTCTATAAGTTGGTTCAGATGGATAAGCAATATCAAAATCTTCGAAGACTTTGAGGTGAGACAATACAGTTCCTCACGAATTTGCGCAAACACAGCCCCATGAAAAATGACGACACTTAAAGTCACCGCATAAGAGATAATTATCGTTTGTTATCATTAACTTCAAGATGTCAGACTTAAATTTTTGTTTTTTTTTTCGTTGCTTGCTCTACCGCCAGGAAAATAGGCAGCCATAATTTTGAATACTTTTGAGGGATTTCATTCGACTTCAATTGATAAAGTTTCTATCAAATAAGTTTTTGTGGTTGGAACTAGTTTATGTTTCACAGACTTGTTTACGAAAATGCATACTCCTCCACCCCTCTCCGATAATCTGTCCGATCTGTAACAATAGAAATTTCTGTTATGTATACTAATATTTCGCTTTAGCCAGGTTTCGGTTATCACTGCGATATCAATTTTGTTTTCAATTAAAAAATGAAAGTATTCTATTTCTTTGTTTTTTTAAACTTTTAGCATTCCACAAAAGCATTTTTAATTTATTGTCCATAGTTACTATAAAGATATTTAATGCTTAAATGAGCTATAACGTTAAATTGATCTTGTCTGCTTTTACATAGAGATAATTTGCTTAACATTTCATTTTTAAGAGAAATAAGTTCATCTAGACTAAATAAATAGCTGTTTTGGTTCGACGGTCGTGAATCTGTTCTCAACTGTATGCTATCACTGGTGGATGCTGCTGGTTGATTACGTTTTTTCTGAATTAAGCCAGGAAAATCAGAAGCGTTGAGGTTAAATCCGGTATGTTTGCTTGGAAGTGGTTCATGAATAACATGTTCCAAACCAGGACGCATTCTCCTATTTCTGGCTTTCGATGAATTCTAACCACTTTTTCCATGTGGCATCAGTTGCAGTGTGTTGTTCACCACACTTAACGCATTTAGGTAGTTTTTCTTTATTGGTGCATTCTTGTGAGTTGTGAGTTTCAGAGCAGTGAGAGCATGCTTTTTGACATTACAAAAAGAAGAGCCATGTCCAAACATTAAACATTGATGGCATTGAAGGACGAAGTGTGGATTCTTCCGATAAAAATCCCAATATACTGAAACGTGTTTCACAAACCTAGCTTGTCTTCTTAGTTCATTCATTTTAATGCTTTTATTGTTAAGGTTAACTAAATAATTACACTGTTCTTTGTATTTAGGACTTTTCATGTTCATTATGGAAATTCGAAGAACTTCTAGTTTAAGATTTGTACAGAATTCAGTTTTAAGCTCATCAATATTTATTTTATGTAAACCATATAACACTACTTTAAATGGTTTCTGGTTTTTAAAGTTATGTTATATGTATACAGAGAATATGGAAGCTAGCGAGTAGACGCATATTTTATCTGGCAATTTGTGAACCTTGTAAACTATCGAAAAGTGGCCAAAAAAGGCTAATAAAAAAAAATTAATAAAAAAATTAGCAATTTAATTTGAAACCTTAGTGTAATACTGTGCACAAACATCAGAAAATTGAAAAATAAAAATATTCTTTTTACACTATTACAAATAAAATTAAAAAGAAAGAAAAAACACAGTGCCAATTCCGAACTGTCTACCTAGTGCTCTCTTATATTATGTTTAAATCTCCCCCGTCGAAACGTTCCGGCTCGAAAATACGTTCAAATAAAAGAGATTCACCGCTTAAATCTCCCTGCTCACCAACACGCTGTTAAACCAATGGACGACGAAAAAAATTCTTGGGAAGAAAAAATGGACGCAAAATTGGAAAAACAAAGTGAGTTCATTATCACCTTACTTGCTAAAAAAATGTCCGAAAGCGAAGCGAATATAAAACAAAAAATAGACGTAGAGATCAGTGAAATGAAAAAGAACATCTTTGACATAAACAAAAAAGTCACTCACTTAGAAGCCTCATTATCAGACACTAACAATGACATGCTATCTTTTAAAACCGAATTCGCCTCGTTGAAAGAAACACTTACACATGTAAATAATGAATTAATAAGTGTTAAAGCAGACCTATCCGAAAAAAACACTGACCTTTCACAATTACAAAATGTTTTACACCCTACCACCAATGAATTAAACGTTATGAAAAGCTCACTGCATACACAAGAAAACCGACAAGTTGCATGTGATGCTTTTTTATTTGGTATCCCGCATTCACCTGAAAAAAATTTGAACTCCGTTTTCAATACACTTTGCCATACAATCCGAGTAGCCAAAAGCAAAAATTTCGATGCAAGTGATATGGACTCTAATGAGCTCAATAAGCAATTCATTTCTCTCCCGGTTCCAAGTTTGGTTGCAAACCAAACTTTTACTCCAGTGAGAATCGATGATTTGGGTTTTGGCTTTAGGTCAGTTGATAGCATCGAAGTAGTTGAAAGCATTCTATCTGTTAAATCAGATGCTGTTGGCCTCGATGAGATGAGCCCTAAACTTCTCAAGCTAATACTTCCTTTTGTTCTACCGTACATAACTTATATTTTCAACACCATTTTAATGACAGGGGAATATCCAAGGCAATGGAAATTAGCAAAAATAATACCAGTTCCAAAAAACTTAAAGAATATTGAATTTAGACCAATTGCTATCTTGCCTTTTTTTATCTAAAGTCTTTGAACGAATTTTACAAAAACAAATGACACTATATCTCAACTCTTCGAATCTTCTTACACCAAAACAGTCTGGTTTTCGAAAGGGACATAGTTGTATAACAGCTCTATTAAAAGTAACAAAAGATATACGTCAAGCTTTGGACAAAGAAAACGTTAGCTTTCTCATTCTTTTGGTTGACCACTCCGTTTTATGTGATAAACTTCTTCAGTTTTTCAATTTTCGACTTATGCTCCTTTTTTCCTACTTGTCTGATCGAAAACAGACCGTACAGTTAAACAACGTTCTGTCTGATTTTCTTCCAACTTTTCGTGGTGTTCCGCAAGGCTCTATTTTGGGTCCTCTTTTGTTTTCTCTTTACGTTAATGAATTGCCGTCTATAGTTAAAAATTGTTCTATCCAAATGTATGCCGATGACGTGCAATTGTATTTTAGTTGCCCTTTAGGACTAATAGAGCACGGTGTGTGTTGTGTCAACGAAGATCTTGAAGGCATTTCGCGTTGGTCTCATCAAAATAGTCTTTTGTTAAATCCCAAAAAATCTGTTTCCATTGTGATATCTAAAAAAGCGATCGATCTTTCATACTTCCCTCCTGTGATCTTGCAAAACACCCCAGTTAATTATGTTGAAACTGCAAAAAATCTTGGCGTGATTTTTAACAGGACGTTAACATGGAATAACCACATAAATAGCGTTGTTGGTAAAACCTATGGTATTCTTCGAACTTTGTGGCAACACAGTTCTTCACACCTCTAAGAATTCGAATGCTGCTGGTAAAAACGCTTGTTGTACCGACCCTTATTTATGGTTGTGAAATTTATTCACACTGTGACTCGGTCAGTAAAAGAAAACTCAATGCAGCTTTCAATAGTCTAACACGTTATATTTTCGGAATTCGTAGAGATGAGAGTATTTCTAATTTCTCTAAGTGTATTTTGAATATGACCTTATAAAACTTTCTTAATTACCGTGTACTCACTATGCTAACAAACATTCTTATGAACAATCAGCCCCAGTATCTCAGCGAAATCATAAGTATGGCATCCTCGCAAAGAACAAGAATATTGATTCATGCACGCTATGCTTCTCTTATATCTGAACGTCAGTTTTTTGTCCATTCAACTCGCCTATGGATAGCTCTACCGCGCAATATAAGGGAAGTGAATGATGCTGCAAGATTAAAGGATAAACTAAGAATTTATTTTTCTCAATTGTAATTACCAACTACCAATCTATAGGTATCCACATTATTATACCTTTTTGACTGCTCCCTCTCCTTCTCTTTTCTTTCACCCTTTTATCTTATCTTCTCTATATACTTAATCTTACTTCTCACTTACTATCTTACGTTAGAAATAACGCAGTTAGAAATAACACAAGAGAAAGCTATCTCGAGCAAGTATAACGATGTCCGCGGCTTGACTGACTGAAAATTGTCATTAACAAATGCTTCTTCTGAGTGCGCAAAAACTAAAGCACTGCTTGTCGATAAAAGTGTTGAACTTACAAACGCAAAGAAAAAAAATAGAACGATCATGAGCTCTTTGGTTAATTTGTTATTGGAAGACTTTAATTGGATACTGGATGAGCGCTTCAGAAACCTGGCAACAAAACAAGACCTCGAACCCGTAATATCCAAACTAGTTCAACTGCGAGTGAGCAATGAAAGCTTACAAGCTCAGGTTTGAACTTTGGAAACGAGATGCGAGCAGCTCGAGCGGTGTTTTGAAGTTAATGATCAGCAGATGCGAGACCGGAACATTATTTTTCATCTTCCGATCACACAAAATGACAACCCGAAAGAGCGCCTGCAAAGCACTAAAGCAAGCATAACAAACGCTTCAAACACCATAGCTTTTGACCACTTCCAAGAACTTACCACCAAGGCTTCAAACCGGCGAACCTATCGCGTCAAGGTAGCAAATGGACAGTTGGCACGAGATATCTTAAGCCAAGGAAGAAAGCTTGCAAATACGGGCATGTCCATGCATAAGGATTACCCAGTGGGTATGAGGCGGAAAAGAACTTTATTGCTAAAGGTTAAAAGGGAGGTAAAACTGCTAAAACCAGACAGACCAGTGAGTCCGCCAGAAAAAGATCGTTTGCACTCTTAAACTTATATCAAAGCTTTAATGCCTGTTATTTAAAAGACGAAACGTCATCAGCGAACTGTGTACCGCCATCTACTTCTCAGATGGGAAACAAATTTGGAAATGGTGTCGGCAATGCAGTGGATGTTAACCCACGTTCACAATAGGATTTTGCAGTTAGCCAGATTATTAAAAATTTAGTTAGTTTTAAGAAATTAAAAATTTTAAGTTACAACATCAATGGATTAGCAAACAAAAAATTATATTGTGATTTTTAATTACGTCAACAGTTTTGAAATTTGTTTGCTTTATGAAACTCACATCTTGCAACAAAACCAAAAATATTTCGAAGAATTCTTCAACGACTATGAATGGTGCGGGGTTGAAACAATAAAAAGGAATGGAGCGGTTCGAGGAAGAGCATCTGATGGAGCTCTCTATGGCTTTAAAAAATCTTTGACTTTGATATAGTGCATCTTCAAGGAAATAGAAAAATTTAAATATATAGAAATGGTGATATGCAACGAAGCAAAAAATTTAGTTCCTGTTTATTTAAATTGTTCACATTGGCAACCTGACTTTACTTCTTTAGTCGATGCTATGCAATCAACAGGAGAAAAACACTGCATGCTAATTGGAGATTTTAACGCGCGTACCTGACAAGAACAATGCGTATCTTTTGGAAGCCATCCATTTCCAAGAAAAGCTAGAGACGGGGAAATTAATTCCAGGGGAAAAATTATATTGGAAATGGGAAGTTCTTTCGATTTGACCATAATGAACGGTACCCAAAAAGGTGATGAGGATGGCAAACTCACTTTCATCCGGAATCCAGGCCAGTCCGTTATCGATTATCTCCTTATGTCTAGCGATATAGCTAGCCACTTATTTGATTTTTTTGAAGTCGACAGCCAGAAATACTCTGACCATATGCCGTTGATCACTACTCTGAACACTTCAGAATCAGATAACGAAGTACGTTGCGAAACTGAAAATTGCCTTCTCCCAAAACTTAAATGGCAGAAAAATCATGTAGAAGAATATCAAACCAAATTAAATCGCAAAATGACAGAACAAAGACTTAATAAACACCCACCAACGGTAGAAGCTTTAGAGAACGAGCGGTTTCACATCACACAAAACAGGGGATATGAAAAAACAATTCAGCTTGGTATGATAAGGATTGTGAGTCCACCAGAAAAAGATCGTTTGCACTCTTAAACTTATATCAAAGCTTTAATGCCTGTTATTTAAAAGACGACTACCTAGCAGCAAATCGAGCTTTCAAAGCTTTATGTTAGTAAAAAAAAACTAAGCTTTTACAAAAAGCAAGCCAAAAGTCTTACGCACAGCAAAAAGTCTTCGGACTTCTGGAAAGGAATTCAAAATACTTGACTTTGACTTGATATTTCAAAAGCGTTTGATAGAGTTTGGCATCAAGCTCTTTTATCGAAAATGCGCGCATTTGGTTTCGATGAATCTCTTCTTCATTGGATTAGAAATTACCTTTCGGACCGTTCAATACAAGTTGTATTGGACGGTTTCAAGTCTGAAATCCACAAAATAAATGCTGGTGTGCCCCCGGGCTACGTTTTGTCTCCGACTCTCTTCCTTATTTTTATAAATGATCTTTTGTCTGAAACTTCTAATCCATTAAACTGTTTCGCTGACGACAGTACCCTCAGCTTTTCATATTCGTTTACAGATTCACATCCATGTCCTTCGGATGTGGAACTTGAACGGCAGCGTATGATAAGCTCATTAAATTCTGATCTTAACAGCATCGTTCAATGGGGAATCAAAAACCGCGTAGAATTTAATGCTTCTAAAACTCAATGCTGTCTCCTGTCGTTAAAGCGAAACCCACTCCCAATGCCGCTATCAATGGACGGCACTTGCATCGAGGAAACCAAACAGCTCTTAGTTCTCGGTATGTGTGTCACAGACCACCTTTTGTGGAATGACCACATATTTGATGGCGCCAAAAACGCTGCTAAGTGTTTAGGTTTTCTCCGCAGATGCAAGAAATTTTTTTCCCCTTCTGATCTGGCTATGATCTACAAAGCCTTTATTCGTCCAAAACTTGAGTACAATTCTCATGTCTGGGCAGGAGGTCCAAAAACTCACTTAAGTTTGTTGGACAGAATACAAAAGAGAGCTTTAAAAATGATAGGTGAAGGATCTATAACGGAAACAATTACATCTCTCGAACACCGCCGTAATGTTTCATGTCTTTCCCTATTTTACCGTTGTTTTTATAAACAGTGTTCTAGTGAAATAGCCAGTCCCTCCCCTTAAACAATTCAACCATAATACTCGCGCTTCTAGGAATGCCCATCAGTTTACCCTCGAGCCCAACTTCGGACGTACTGTTAAGTATAGAGATTCTTTCTTTAGTCGAACCACAAGAATGTGGAATACTTTACCTGGCTCTGTGTTTCCCTCTTATTACAGTATTCAGACATTCAAAACAAATGTTCATCGGTATCTCCTTTTTAACCCTTTCCAATTTCCTGAACGCTCGCACTGTGTGTAAATATTTTAAGGGTAATAATAATCCCTTTTGTGCGCGCAAAGTTTAAAAAAAAAGCGCCTGCAAAGCACTTGCGCAAGCATAACAAACGCTTCAAACACCATAGCTTTTGACCACTTCCAAGAACTTACCACCAAGGCTTCAAACGGCGAATCTATCGCGTCAAGGTAGCAAATGGACAGTTGGCACGAGATATCTTAAGCCAAGGAAAAAAGCTTGCAAATACGGGCATATCCATGCATAAAGACTACCCAGTGGGTATGAGGTGGAAAAGAACTTTATTGCTAAAGGTTAAAAGGGAGGTAAAACTGCTAAAACCAGACCTCAAGGTTAATTTGATGGACGATAAATTGCGCATTCAAGACCATTATTTCTTCTGGAACGATGAAAATGGATTAATGTGTGGGAGGTTAGATGGATTTATAGTGTACTTTCGTTAAAATATAAAATTAATTTGCAGCGAGAAAACTTTTTACTCCAAAACAATAATATACAAACGTCAATGGTAAATGTCACGCAAACGTCATCAGCGAACTGTGTACCGCCATCTACTTTTCAGATGGGAAACAATTTTGGAAATGGTGTCGGCAATGCAGTGGATGTTAATCCACGTTCACAATAGGATTTTGCAGTCAGCCAGATTATTAAAAATTTAGTTAGTTTTAAGAAATTAAAAATTTTAAGTTACAACATCAATGGATTAGCAAACAAAAAATTATATTGTGATTTTTTTAATTACGTCAACAATTTTGAAATTTGTTTGCTTTATGAAACTCACATCTTGCAACAAAACCAAAAATATTTCGAAGAATTCTTCAACGACTATGAACTTTGCTGGGTTGAAATAGTAAAAAGGAATGGAACCGTTCGAGGAAGAGCATCTGATTGAGCTCTCTATGGCTTTAAAAAATCTTTGACTTTGATTAAGTGCATCTTCAAGGAAATAGAAGAATTTAAATATATAGAAATGGTGATATGCAACGAAGTAAAAAGTTTAGTTCCTGTTTATTTAAATTGTTCACATTGGCAATTTGACTTTACTTCTTTAGTCGATGCTATGCAATCAATAGGAGAAAAACACTGCATGCTAATTGGAGATTTTAACGCGCGTACCGGACAAGAACAATGCGTATCTTTTGGAAGCCATCCAGTTCCAAGAAAATCTAGAGAGGGGGAAATAAATGCCAGGGGAAAAATTATATTGGAAATGGGAAGTTCTTTCGATTTGACCATAATGAACGGTACCCAAAAAGGTGATGAGGATGGCAAACTCACTTTCATCCGGAATCCAGGCCAGTCCGTTATCGATTATCTCCTTATGTCTAGCGATATAGCTAGCCACTTATTTGATTTTTTTGAAGTCGACAGCCAGACATACTCTGACCATATGCCGTTGATCACTACTCTGAACACTTCAGAATCAGATAACGAAGTACGTTGCGAAACTGAAAATTGCCTTCTCCCAAAACTTAAATGGCAGAAAAATCATGTAGAAGAATGTCAAACCAAATTAAATCGCAAAATGACAGAACAAAGACTTAATGAACGCCCACCAACGGTAGAAGCTTTAGAGAACGAGCGGTTTCACATCACGCAAAACAGGGGACATGTAAAAACAATTCAGCTTGGTATGATAAGGATTGTGAGTCCACCAGAAAAGATCGTTTGCACTCTTAAACTTATATCAAAGCTTTAATGCCTGTTATTTAAAAGACGACTACCTAGCAGCAAATCGAGCTTTCAAAGCTTTATGTAAGTCATAAAAAAACTAAGCTTTTACAAAAAGCTTTTACAAAAACATTTGCAACAAAAACACTCTTACCAGCAACAACCCTAAAAGACCATTTTGAAAAGCAATTGAAAGCGGAACTTTTTTCTCATCCAATACAGTACGCTAAACCAAATTTTGAAAATCAAATTTTAGATAGAGAAATAACGCTCTCAGAAGTAGAAGCAGTAGTTACGAAAGCAAAAGATAACAAGGCACCTGGAGTAGATCGGATCCCAAATGAGTTTTTTAAATATGCAACAAAGGAGTTTTAAAGTATCTCACGAACTTATATAATGATATTTTCAGAACAGGGGAAACTCCAGAGGCTTTCCGAAAATCAATTATATTTCCCACATTAAAAAAAGGAGATAAGACGGACCCATCAAACTACAGAGGAATCGCTTTTCTCAATACATCGCTAAAGATCTTTATGGAAATCCTATGATGCCGCCTTACAACATGAATCGAAAGCAATCGCCTCCTCAGTGAATTTCAAATTGGATTCAGGAAAGGTTATTCAACTGTCGACCATATATTTAGCCTGACCAACATCTCATAGATATATCTACGTAGAGGAAAAAAGTTATTCGCCTTTTTCGTCCACTTCCGAGCTGCATTTGATTCCATTGATAGAAAAGCTTTAATGTTTAAGTTGTTTGGATATGGAATGTCCCTTAAATTTGGAAGGATAATTGGGGCATCTATAAGGAAACATTGTATGCAGTATGGGACGGGAAAAATCTCTCTGAATGGTTTCTTACATTATCTGGTCTAAAACAAGGTTGCAATCTCAGTCCTTCAGCTGTTTGCCTTTATGTTGAAGACTTAATAAAGGACATGCCCTGTGGCATAACTATTGATGGATTTCCGATTAAAATACTCATGTACGCAGATGATCTTGTCCTCCTAGCCAAATCAGTTCAGTCCCTACAGTTAATGATAAACAAATTACATGCGTACTGTTTGAAGTGGACCCTCACTGTTAACCTGTACAAGTCAAAAACAATGGTATTTAGGAGAGGAACAGGACGGTTAGCGGCAAATAAAAAATGCTACTATAGAACTGATTTAATTAAAACTGTAAGGGAATACCAGTACCTTGGTTTCACTATAACGTGCAACCTTAACATAGAAAAATACTTGGCTCAAAAGCTGTCTTCAGCCAAAAATGCGATTGGCACGGTCTGGCGTAATGTCTACGGATGTAAGGACCTAGCATTTAGTGCGAAATACCAAGTCTTCCTTGCAACTTCAGAATCCATAATGCTTTATGCTGCAGAATCATGGGGCTGGCACCAGTCGGAAACCACCGAAAAATTCCTGATGTTGTATTTAAAACGACAATTTCGGCTACTAGACACAACGCCGAACTATATGCTTCTTTAAGAAACTGGATTATCACCTCTCTATGTTGCATCGTTAAAGTTACACTTCAACTACATCATCAAACTTATGTACAGTCAAACGGGAAAAGTTGCTAGAAAGATTGCAATCTCTATAATAAGATCCCAAAGCTCATGGTTTGAAGAATGGAAGAATTTGGCAGACATTTGTGGTCTTTCTTTCAACCTCAATCTAAATAATCTACAAGAATGGAAGCCGTTTCTTTACAAGCTACTTGAAAAGCTTCACACCAAAGTAAAAAGTTCACTCCATAGGGAGACTTACCCTAAACTTCTTTACGATCTGGGTGAAAATAACTATTTCAAGGATTGCTCCGAAACAATGTCTTTGATATTCCGAGCAAGAGCAGAATTGCTGCAACTTAATTTTATCCCCCACCGTGACGACTTACCATTAAAATGCTCGTTATGTAACACGAATGAAAGGGAAGATGTAGTGCATTTCATCGCAAGATGTCCAATTTTGGAAGAGATAAGGCGACAAGTCTGGCATCAAAACTATTTGGAACAAACGGATTTTTTAGCTAAATTAAACGGAGCAGACTGACAAAAATTATCGCAATTTATTAAAATAGCACTTTCTTATAGAAGAAGAATAACAAGAGAAAACTTTTAATTTCAAATTGTTATCAAAACTCAATTAATTTACAAAATTTGAAAATTTGTTTTAAAAGGGCTATCATCTGGCTGACGGCCCTTCAGGCCATGCCAAAAAGATTTATGTTTAAAAACCAACATTGTAAATTTTCTTTTTGAATTAATGAATAAATCAAATCTAATCTAATCTAATCTAAATCTAATCTTAATATACTTTGACAATCGTTAGAGCTACAGAATATAGCTGTATCATCAGCAAAGAAGGCATTTTCACAGTGTAAGTTTCTAGGAAAATCAGCAATATACAAGTTATATAAAAGTGGCGATAAGGTTGAACGCTTTTATGGAAAACAGAGGATGAATCGGAAAAAAAATTGACATAAGAAAGTCTATCTGACATAATGCTTTGAATGATTTTAAGGATGTAGGTAGGGAAATTTTGAGTGAATAATTTGTGCAGCAGGCCGTCGTGCCACACACTGTCGAATACCTTTTGGATATCAAATGATATCATACCAAGTGATTTTTTGTTTTTAAGAGAATTTTTAACTGTATTTGTGATTCTTTTCAGTTGATGAGTCGTCGAGTGCTTCTTTCTAAAACCGAACTGTTCAATTGGAACAAGACTGTTTGATTCAACAAAGTCGTTCATCTTTAAGAGAATGATTTTTTCAAAAAGTTTACCTACACTGCTAAGTAAGCTTTTTGGGCGATAACTTGACGGTCGCATCAATGGTAGAGTTGGTTTAGCTGTTGGAATGATCTCCGCAATCTTTCAACTTCTTGGAAAATATCCGTATCGCAGCCAACTTTCAAATAGGGATGTAATATACTGAACAGCATTCTTTGGTAGGTATTTGATGACCCTGTTTGAAATTTTATCATTACCAGCTGCTTTTTTTTGATGCAAACACAAGAAATAGTATTTTTAACCAGAGATATTGGTATATGAATATTATTTATTTCAATTGAAGTTAGGTTAATACAGTTGACATTGTTTTGAACTAATTGTTTGGTTTGTGTGGCACTTTAGCCCTCTGTTATTGAGTGACTAGAATGAAAATATTTACCGAATTCAGTGGCCTTCTCTTCATTGGTATGAAGAATTTCACCATTGCATTCAAGGTATTGGATTCTTTTATTTTTTTTCTTAAAAATCTTCGAAAGTTTCCAAATTTTTTGCTCGTGTTTGTCAATTTTGGATAACATATGATTCCAGTTATTATTACGTATTTCCTGAATATTTTGTATAACTCATTTGTTAAGCAAATTCAATTGAAATTTCAGAAATAAGTCCCTTGATCTTTGATAACGTCTGCGTATTAAATTCCTAAATGTAATCATCTTTCTTACGTCATTTGTTAGCAAAGAAATTTCTCTGTTTTTTTTTTTAAGGGAGGCGGAAAGTAAAGGGACAGACGCCTTGATCCCTTCATTAATGGAACATTCAAATGAGTTAACTTTATCATCAATTTCCTCTAACGTAAAGGTAGAGGGTTGAGAAAAGCCAGAAAGTGAAGCGTTTACGCAACGTTTAAATTGTTTTCAATTTGCCCGTTTGAAATTGTAATTTTCAGATGGCGCTACAATTGTGAACGATTCATTAAGATAGAAAACAACAGGTTTGTGGTCAGATGAAAGATTATTTATAACAATTGGTCGGGAAATATTTTCAATTGTATTTAAAAGACCGAGATCTAAAGTTGAGGGAAGTCCTCGACCATTAGGAAGGTCTATAAGTTGGTTCAGATGGATAAGCAATATCAAAATCTTCGAAGACTTTGAGGTGAGACAATACAGTTCCTAACGAATTTGCGCAATCACAGCCCCATGAAAAATTACGACACTTAAAGTCACCGCATAAGAGATAATTATTAAGAGATAAAAATTAAATAAGTTTTTGTGGTTGGAACTAGTTTATGTTTCACAGACTTGTTTACGAAAATGCATACTCCTCCACCCCTCTCCGATAATCTGTCCGATCTGTAACAATAGAAATGTCTGTTATGTATACTAATATTTCGCTTTAGCCAGGTTTCGGTTATCACTGCGATATCAATTTTGTTTTCAATTAAAAAATGAAAGTATTCTATTTCCTTGTTTTTTAAACTTTTAGCATTCCACAAAAGCATTTTTAATTTATTGTCCATAGTTACTATAAAGATATTTAATGCTTGAATCAGCTATAACGTTAAATTGATCTTGTCTGCTTTAACATAGAGATAATTTGCTTAACATTTCATTTTTAAGAGAAAAAAGTTCATCTAGACTAAATAAATTGCTGTTTTGGTTCGACGGTCGTGAATCTGTTGTCAACTGTATGCTACCACTGGTGGATGCTGCTGGTTGATTACGTTTTTTTCTGAATTAAGGGGCCAGTTATAGCTATCATTGAAAACCATCATCGAAAAAGTTAGCTGTTGATTTTGAGGCCCTTCGAAAGTTTTATCATTGAATATTTAAATGCAGAAATATATCTTACGACTTCAAAATGATTTCGCCTCCAAAAAAAATTAATTTTGATCCATATCTTCCCCACAACGTAACTTTTAATTTTTGCAATGATCATTGGTAAGGTAGTTCATCATTGAAAAATTAAAAGTCATTTTATGAGAAAAGTTGTACCAAATTAATTTTTTTTTACCTCGAAATAAATATTAAGTCAACAAGCTTTACTTTGGCATCAAAATAATCATTTATTTTTTCTTCAAAATCTCTCAAAATTGACAATTAATATTTTCAATGATGGTTTTCAATGAAAGCTATAACTGGGGCCTAAGCCAGGAAAGTATGTATTGGACAGTATGCCGCTCGATATGTACTTATTGGCTGTGTAAATTTTCTTCTGCGACATTATTGACATTTGTATTAATTAATTATTATATTTTAATTCATAAACACTTGTTTTAAATAATTTAACAAATTCTGTTGATTATTTCATCTTCGCGCGAGTGATCTGTATCAATGTGATCTTTTTTTTTACAAAAATATAATTTCCGATATAATCAGAATAAATTTAAGTCATAGATTTTTTGTTTCTATTAATTGAGTATATTAACATAAGCTTTCACCCATCCCGCTCGCCCGTTGTGCATTTGCTATTACAATACAATTGCTGCCTCATCTGCCGTGGTGAGTGAAACATTTGTTGTATATGTTCTGCCTCTGAAGCAAATTGGTGTTACACACAATCAAATATTTGTATTCTTCCTTGCATGCAACCCGCAACCCGCATCCCGCAGCGAAATTTTAATTGGGTGCCTATATGCTGTGACAATTATACACATCCTCATCAAAATTGAAGTCATCTTTGCATATTTTCAAAAATTGCCCGTCTCTTTTGGATACTACAAACTTTCTTTTTTGGTTTTGTCTCATCTTTTCCCGGTGAGTGCATTTTTAGTAGATGTTCTGTCGATAGTTTTTTTTTTTGATTCTACATAAACAAAAATTTGACTTTTTCTCTTGGAAATAAAAACAACAACAACGTCTGCACATCGAGAAATAAACATCGAATTGTCAAAAACTACATTATCCTACATTCTACATAAAGCCGATACACGAACCTTTTCATCACACTAAACTACGTTACCTACCTGAAAGAAGTTTTTACACTGACCTAAAAAAATTAACAGACAAAACTCAATAATAAAATTGAATTAAAATGACATCTTGCACTTTATGCGAAAAAATTTCGGACTATTTGATTGATTCAATAATATGTCATGGTAACTGTCGAAGATCATTTCATTTAGATTGTATTGACGCCCCATATAGCACTATCAAGCTTTTCAAGGAAAGAAAATCTTTCTATTATTTTTGCGACGAGTGCGATCCGTTTGCGTACACTAACATTACTCGAGATGTTTTACAAAATAAATATAACCTCGAAAAGTTACATGCTTAATTACTGCAGCTTACCGAAAAAGTTAACAAAATAACCACCTCGCCTACAATACACAATACGGAATCACATAATGATGAAATCGAAATGATTGATAACCGATCTCAAAATGACACATTATCTTTAAAGCGAAAAATTGACGATACTGATTCCGAATCTTGTGAAGTTAATCCCTCAACGAAGAAGCCTGCCACTTCTTATTCTATCTTTGCATCTCTGCCACCTTCTAAACCTCTTCAATCACCTCTACCACCATCTACTTTTTCAACATCTCTTGACCCAATCATAGCACTAGTAACCTCACCATCATCAATTGAGCCTATACCTGCACATGCACATGACAATCCATCTTCATTAACGTTACCTAATATAAAATCTTCATTTTTTCATTCAACCAAAAAACCAAGTCTTGTCCATCATTTTAATTCACCCATATCAAGAGGATTGAAAGTTGTAGAAGGTCATAGAACATTGTTTATATCTAAACTTGACCCTTCAACAAACGCCCTCGATATAAAAACCTTTATTTCGAACCAGACTAGTACATCTTCGCTATTAAAAGTTGAGAAAATGATCCATCGAAACTACTCGAAATATGCATCTTTTAAGATAAGAGTTCCAGATTCAATTTTCCTTCTTCTCAACTCAACATCCCTTTGGCCAAAAGGGATAATAATACATGAATTTGAAAACAAACAACATAATATAAAAACGTCATCCCATAACCCTTTTCAAGACACCCGGACAATTCAATATCATCGAAGAAGCAGCTCCAACAAGTTTTGATTTATTACCAAAACGTCAATGGACTAAGGACAAAGATCAATGCGGTCTACAAAAACATAAACAATCTCCAACATAACATAATTATACTAACAGAAACTTGGCTAAATAATTCTTTCTTAGATACCGAACTCTTCGACTCAAGTTACCAAGTCTTCAGGCGAGACAGGCACCACTCGAACGACTCAGAGACAGTTGGTAGAGGAATTTTATTTGCAGTCAAAAACTGCTTAATATGCACTTTGGTTGATTCTTTTGATCTTTCTGACGTCGAAATACTTTGTATTAAAATCAAATTGGAAACAGGATATCTTTATACCATCTCTGTGTATATACCTCCAAGATCTACAAGCTGCATCTACGAAAACTGCATACATTTAATTGAGAACATTCATGACCAAATGGAACCAAATGATGAGCTCCTAATCTTAGGTGATTTCAATCTTCCGAATTTGAACTGGACAAAATCAACAGATCTCAACTATATATCTCCTGTAAACCCAACGAGTACTAATGAGTTCTTAGTCATTGATGGTCTAGCTTCTTGTGGACTTAGTCAACTTAATAGGGTTGCTAACCGTTTTAATAAATATTTGGACTTAATATTTTTCTCCGACACAATAAATGCTGACGTAGCTGTAACTGCAGCCGATGTTATACTATTAGAAGAAGACCGTCACCATCCAGCTTTAAATATATCACTCAGTATAAACGTATGCAATATCCCTTTCATTTCAAATGAAAAACTTGAATTCAATTTTAAAAAATGTAATTTTAATGAACTAATCAATTTGTTATGTAATGTTGACTGGAATCAAATGCTCTTAAACCTTAATATTGATGATATGTGTCTTAAATTTTATAGTATTCTATTTAACTGCTTTTATGAAACTACACCATTACGAAAATCCTGCTATAAATCTAAAACTCCACCATGGTTTGACACTCACCTAAAAAACTTAAAAAATAAAAGAAATAAAGCATGGCATAAATATCGCAAAACCAGAGCCGATGACGATTTCAGGACTTACTCCGAACTTAAATATAATTTCACTGAGTATCTCAACACTCTTTATTCAGATTATATTTTAAAAATTGAAGATGAGTTAAAACAGACCCCAAAAAAATTCTGGAACTTAGTAAAAAGTAAAAGACATGTTGATGGCTACCCTAACTATATGTCATATAATAACACAACAAGTCATGACGCCCAAATAATTTCAAATATGTTTGCTAATTTCTTCAAAGATGCTTTCGATGTGCCTCCTTCTATTCAAACTTCTGATTCGTTCTTTTCTAACCGAAATTTCCCACACCTTAACTCACTTAATTTTACCATATGTGAAGATTCAATTGTTCGTAGTGTCTCAGAATTTGACGACTGTTTTAGCCCTCTTTTTGTTTTATTCAATGAATCTCTTAGGTGCTCCATCTTTCCATTATTATGGAAAAGTTCATTTATAACTCCAATTCATAAAAAAGGGACTAAGAATGAAATCTCGAATTACCGACCCATCGCCAAACTTTCTGTTATTCCCAAAGTGTTTGAGTCCATTATCTGTAATATGTTATCCTTTAACTGTAAGTCAATTATTTGTGACAATCAACATGGTTTCATCCAAAATAAGTCAACTATTACAAACCTACTTCATTTTACTTCCTTTTGCCTTGATTCCTTCGAAAATCAGAATCAAGTAGATTGTGTGTTCACAGATTTTAGTAAGGCCTTCGATAAATTGTGTCACCAGACTTTGGTCCATAAACTTAAGGCCTTAGGATTTAATGACAAATTCTTGATATGGATCTCGTCATATTTAAAGAACAGAAGGTATAGTGCTCATTTTAGAAATGAGCTCTCTGATCAATTTTATGTCAACTCTGGTGTCCCACAAGGTAGCCACTTGGGCCCCCTATTATTTATTTTACATATAAATGACATAACTTCCATAATAAAAAACTCCTCTGTTCTAATATATGCTGATGACATTAAGATTTTCAAAACTATATGTTCAATTAATGACTGCTCACAGCTTCAAGAAGATCTTCATAGATTAAGAGAATGGTGCAATACAAACCGACTTTTGTTGAATATTGACAAATGTAAAACAATGTGTTTTACACGCAAAAAAACAATTATAGATTATAACTATATATTAGATTCTTCTTCTCTTTGTAAGCTTTCCGTTTTCTCTGATTTAGGTGTTATTCTTGACACTAAATTGACGTTCACTGACCATTATAACTTTATAGTTAAAAAAGCAAATAAAATTCTCGGTTTTATTAATAGCCCAGGAAACAAAAACATGGCTCCATACAAGTTTCTAAATTTTGGTAATAGCTTTGATACTTATATATATTGTACCTAATACTATTATACAACTTTTCAGAAATATCCTTGGGTGTGGCTGTTGAGCAAAAAAAAAATAACGGGATTTTAGTGTGATTTTTTTTTTTTATTTTTGGGAATTCTTTGTTTCATGAAAATGGCTATATCTTTAAATATAATTAGCTTAGAAACAAGATTGGTACGTTAAATTATTGATAATTATTTTTTCTTTAATAATAAAATATAATAAGGAATATATATACGATAAAAACTTTTTAAAAATACACAGAGTCAATTTTTTTGAAAAAAGTCGTAATGGAGGTTGGTTTAGTTTTGTTTATTCGTAACTTGATACAAAAAAAAAAAAAAAAAATGTCCAGTTTTCAGAATTCAATTGTGCAGAAAACCTCATTTTTAGAATTACATAAAAAAAATGTATTTAACTGTGTTTGATAAGATTTTAATTGCACCCTTTCTTCACAAAATTCCTATAGAGACATGCCTCCATACAAAATTCTAAATTTCGGTAATAGGTTTGATACTTACTTATATTGTACCTAATACCATTATATGTCTTTTCAGAAACATCCCCACCTGTGTATTCTTGGATTTTATAGATGTAGGAATAAGTTTGAAATTGTTTTTTATTAAATTATAAAATATAAAAAAAAAATAAATTCATGCGTAACACTTTTTAAAAATACACTAAAAATTTTTTTTTTTGTAAAAAAAAAAAAGTTGTAATGGATGTTTTTTTTTTTGTTTAAAAGAAAAAACAAGCCCACGCCTCTTTCCCCTTCAGATACCGCACGCGCTGGGATCCTTTTTCACCGAGTACAAAAGCAATTACGATTGCAAGTCATATCGGCACTTATATTAATTATTTGATGTTAGATAATAATACAAAAAATGTTGGTTGAATTTGGTTTTACCGTAGCCTTAAACAAAAAAATACACAATCTGCACCCTTTTAAAGAACCAATTCTAAAGAAATCCTCATTTTTCAGAATTACATAAAACGTTTGTTTACCTGGTTTTGAGAAGATTTTAAATCTACCCTTTTTTAATAAAAGTTCCAATTATGAAGATTATCGCTGACTTTAAGTGACTTACAGGATTATTTCATTTCTTGGAAAATTAGCAGGTAGAAGAAAGTAAGAATGCATTGTACCTTTTTTTAAGTACCTGTACTAGTTGCACAAAAAATTATTAGTATAAATTTGCCATATTCAAAGGGTTATTATTCAGTTTAATTGTGAACATCAAAGTGTAAAGATTATTTTTGAATTTCAAGGTGTAAAGTTGTGAAAAAATAACACTTTATAATGTCACATAATAATAGTATTTGTGTTATTTGTGATCAGTGTATACAAAAAAAAAGATGGTGTACTTGTGAAAAGGGGTATTGATACCTTAATTGAAGCATCAAAATCGAGGAATGATAATTTGTGGACAAAATTTGAAATTGTTGGAGAAATTTTGTTACATACGGAGTGTTGGAAAAATTATACAAGAAAGGATAGTATTTCTGCTTTTAAAAGAGTGTGTCAACAAGGTAACAAAACTTAATAAGTTATAAAAACTAAAATATAAGCATTCATTATTTTATTATCTTTTCAGAGCCATCTCCATCGTCTTGCAGCCGCCAAAAAATTTTGAGATCCAGTGGTACATATTTTGATTTCCATAAGAATTGTTTATTTTGTGCTGAAGAGATTGGAGGAGTTGACAAGAAAAATATGGGTCGGCAGAATCAAGTCAGTGTTGTAACATCATCAGAAATGCAACAAAATATTCAGGATCTTTGTTGTAAGCGCAATGATGATTGGGGTAGTATTGTCAATACACAATAAGCGGCGTTGATAGTTTATGGACCCAAAAACCAAGATATCATCTCAAATGCTATTGCAAATTCAGGGAAATTACCATTTCATCGACTGGAAGCAAACCCAAAAATGAGGGCTGTCGTGCAGCTTTTGAAGCCTTGTGTAACTTTATAGACACAAGTAATGAATGCCAATTTACATTAAGTGATCTAAGGGAAAAAATAAAGGAATTCAGTGGCAATGACGTGGATTTGTACGGTGACTACTATTTTTAAATTGCTTAGCTACCAACATACGTGAAAAAGATACAATTTTAACTTTTAAGGACATGCTTCCCAAGGAATTGTTAGTACAGAATTGGGCTTCAAACAGATGCAGTTCTATAGAAGAGGAACGAGTGAGAATTGTGAAAGCTGCGGCAGCAATTATCAAAGAAGACGTTTAATCCCAAATTTATGATACAACACAGTATCCTACATTCGACGATATAGAAAATGGCGGGGAAGAACTTGTACCAGAGACTTTGAAGGTTTTTACGGATACGCTTTATGAACAACGGAATACATGTAGTTCAAAAAAAAAACCAAAGAAGGTGTTTATCAACCAATGCATGATATACGCGTGCAGACCAAAGTCATTCATATCACCAGCGCTCCTTGGATTATCAGTTTACCTTCATCGTAAAGTTGGTTCGAGACACATCATTGACGTTTTGAATGCATTAGGTATATCTGCATCATACAACGAGGCTGCAAATTACATCAAATGTGCAACAGAGTTCACAGAAGTCAAAGTAAAGGAAAATGGATTCATGCAATTTGTATTTGATAATGCAGATGTTAATGTATGCACTTTGGACGGAATGGACACATTTCATGCTCTTGGAGGAATTAAATGCATTGTACCGACTAAATCAGTCAAACTATACGACAAGATACAACAAATATTTTTTTTTTTTCAGAAATGTCCGCAGAAGGAACCTGCAAAATATCTTAAAAGACGCAATATAAAATTTTTAACAAAATTAAATATTTCTTTTAGTGTTATTCAGTACCGTTAGCTATTCAATTTCAATAGTAAATATTGTAAGAAAAGTGAACATTTCATTTCAACTTTCAAAGACGATTTTTCCAACTTTACGGTTCCTTATAAAAAATAAATTACATTTTCTTAAACTGAGTTAAATTGGTCATCATTTGAAATATTTTGAATCTTTGTTAAATGTACCGTTGTATTTTTTTTTTCTTTTTTTTTTAGTTAGAACTCAAATATTTTCTAACACGTTTCATGATGGATTAAGTTCAAAATTTTCCAAGTAATGTGTTATAAAAACTGTTGTTATACCACATATGACGGAAAATATAATAAAGAACAAATAAATACTGCATTTAGTTTAATTGGGTCCCGTTAAATACTCCATTTTAACAAAATACACTTAAACAAAATGAAAAAAAAAAATCATTTTCTTCAATTTGTATACAAATTTGACAAATTTAGTGCTACTTTATAAAACAAGTTAACATACAATCTTAAGAACCATTTATTGCTGCATAATTTAAAATAGTTTTGAAGTTCAAAAACTGTACCGTTATATTTTTTTTTCTTAAAAGCTTTAAGGTTTAAGTTGTTTGGATATGGAATGTCCCTTAAATTTGGAAGGATGATTGAGGCATCTATAAGGAAACATTGTATGCAGTATATATAACAAAATACACTTAAACAAAATGAAAAAAAAAATCATTTTCTTCAATTTGTATACAAATTTGACAAATTTAGTGCTACTTTATAAAACAAGTTAACATACAATCTTAAGAACCATTTATTGCTGCATAATTTAAAATAGTTTTGAAGTTCAAAAACTGTACCGTTATATTTTTTTTTTTTTTTTTTTTTTTAAGAAAAATCATTTTTTTTTTCATGGTTGTCTCTTGAATAAATTCAAAATATTTTGAGAATGGTAATTATTTTATCTGTGACCACACATTTTAAACAATGCGAAATCGAATAATAAACAAAATAAATTACTTTTTTTTATAAAAATTTTTTGACTGTTAACTTGGAACGATAAGAACTGTAAAAAAAAATTGCAAAATTTTTACTTCTTCAACGTTTAATAAAATTTTTACCAAGTTTAAGACACTTTAAAAAAAAACAAAATTCTTTTATCTTATGTCAAATAACTCCAAAAAAATTCAGACCCCCAAAAAATTCTGGAACTTCGTAAAAAGTAAAAGACATGTTGATGGTTACCCTAACTATATATCATATAATAACACAACAAGTCATGACGCCCAAATAATTTCAAATATGTTTGCTAATTTCTTCAAAGACGCTTTCGATGTGCCTCTTTCTATTCAAACTTCTGATTCGTTCTTTTCTAACCGAAATTTCCCACACCTTAACTCACTTAATTTTACCATATGTGAAGATTCAATTGTTCGTAGTGTCTCAGAACTTGACGACTGTTTTAGCCCGGGCCCTGATAGTGTACCATCTTGTGTGCTAAAAAAATGTGTGTCTTATTTATCCTATCCTCTTTTTGTTTTATTCAATGAATCTCTTAGGTGCTCCATCTTTCCATTATTATGGAAAAGTTCATTTATAACTCCAATTCATAAAAAAGGGTCTAAGAATGAAATCTCGAATTACCGACCCATCGCCAAACTTTCTGTTATTCCCAAAGTGTTTGAGTCCATTATCTGTAATATGTTATCCTTTAACTGTAAGTCAATTATTTGTGACAATCAACATGGTTTCATCCAAAATAAGTCAACTATTACAAACCTACTTCATTTTACTTCCTTTTGCCTTGATTCCTTCGAAAATCAGAATCAAGTAGATTGTGTGTTCACAGATTTTAGTAAGGCCTTCGATAAATTGTGTCACCAGACTTTGGTCCATAAACTTAAGGCCTTAGGATTTAATGACAAATTCTTGATATGGATCTCGTCATATTTAAAGAACAGAAGTTATAGTGCTCATTTTAGAAATGAGCTCTCTGATCAATTTTATGTCAACTCTGGTGTCCCACAAGGTAGCCACTTGGGCCCCCTATTATTTATTTTACATATAAATGACATAACTTCCATAATAAAAAACTCCTCTGTTCTAATATATGCTGATGACATTAAGATTTTCAAAACTATATGTTCAATTAATGACTGCTCACAGCTTCAAGAAGATCTTCATAGATTTAGAGAATGGTGCAATACAAACCGACTTTTGTTGAATATTGACAAATGTAAAACAATGTGTTTTACACGCAAAAAAACAATTATAGATTATAACTATATATTAGATTCTTCTTCTCTTTGTAAGCTTTCCGTTTTCTCTGATTTAGGTGTTATTCTTGACACTAAATTGACGTTCACTGACCATTATAACTTTATAGTTAAAAAAGCAAATAAAATTCTCGGTTTTATTAATAGCCCAGGAAACAAAAACATGGCTCCATACAAGTTTCTAAATTTTGGTAATAGCTTTGATACTTATATATATTGTACCTAATACTATTATACAACTTTTCAGAAATATCCTTGGGTGTGGCTGTTGAGCAAAAAAAAAATAACGGGATTTTAGTGTGATTTTTTTTTTTTATTTTTGGGAATTCTTTGTTTCATGAAAATGGCTATATCTTTAAATATAATTAGTTTAGAAACAAGATTGGTACGTTAAATTATTGATAATAATTTTTTCTTTAATAATAAAATATAATAAGGAATATATATACGATAAAAACTTTTTAAAAATACACAGAGTCAATTTTTTTTGAAAAAAGTCGTAATGGAGGTTGGTTTAGTTTTGTTTATTCGTAACTTGATAAAAAAAAAAAAAAAAATGTCCAGTTTTCAGAATTCAATTGTGCAGAAAACCTCATTTTTAGAATTACATAAAAAAAATGTATTTAACTGTGTTTGATAAGATTTTAATTGCACCCTTTCTTCACAAAATTCCTATAGAGACATGCCTCCATACAAAATTCTAAATTTCGGTAATAGGTTTGATACTTACTTATATTGTACCTAATACCATTATATGTCTTTTCAGAAACATCCCCACCTGTGTATTCTTGGATTTTATAGATGTAGGAATAAGTTTGAAATTGTTTTTTATTAAATTATAAAATATAAAAAAAAAATAAATTCATGCGTAACACTTTTTAAAAATACACTAAAAATTTTTTTTTTTTGTAAAAAAAAAAAAGTTGTAATGGATGTTTTTTTTTTGTTTAAAAGAAAAAACAAGCCCACGCCTCTTTCCCCTTCAGATACCGCACGCGCTGGGATCCTTTTTCACCGAGTACAAAAGCAATTACGATTGCAAGTCATATCGGCACTTATATTAATTATTTGATGTTAGATAATAATACAAAAAATGTTGGTTGAATTTGGTTTTACCGTAGCCTTATCAAAAAAATACACAATCTGCACCCTTTTAAAGAACCAATTCTAAAGAAATCCTCATTTTTCAGAATTACATAAAACGTTTGTTTACCTGGTTTTTAGAAGATTTTAAATCTACCCTTTTTTAATAAAAGTTCCAATTATGAAGATTATCGCTGACTTTAAGTGACTTACAGGATTATTTTATTTCTTCGAAAATTAGCAGGTAGGCAGGTAGAATAAAGTAAGAATGCATTGTACCTTTTTTTAAGTACGTGTACTAGTTGCACAAAAAATTATCAGTATAAATTTGCCATATTCAAAGGGTTATTATTCAGTTTAATTGTGAACATCAAAGTGTAAAGATTATTTTTGAATTTCAAGGTGTAAGGTTGTGAAAAAATAACACTTTATAATGTCACATAATAATAGTATTTGTGTTATTTGTGATCAGTGTATACAAAAAAAAAGATGGTGTACTTGTGAAAAGGGGTATTGATACCTTAATTGAAGCATCAAAATCGAGGAATGATAATTTGTGGACAAAATTTGAAATTGTTGGAGAAATTTTGTTACATACGGAGTGTTGGAAAAATTATACAAGAAAGGATAGTATTTCTGCTTTTAAAAGAGTGTGTCAACAAGGTAACAAAACTTAATAAGTTATAAAAACTAAAATATAAGCATTCATTATTTTATTATCTTTTCAGAGCCATCTCCATCGTCTTGCAGCCGCCAAAAAATTTTGAGATCCAGTGGTACATATTTTGATTTCCATAAGAATTGTTTATTTTGTGCTGAAGAGATTGGAGGAGTTGACAAGAAAAATATGGGTCGGCAGAATCAAGTCAGTGTTGTAACATCATCAGAAATGCAACAAAATATTCAGGATCTTTGTTGTAAGCGCAATGATGATTGGGGTAGTATTGTCAATACACAATAAGCGGCGTTGATAGTTTATGGACCCAAAAACCAAGATATCATCTCAAATGCTATTGCAAATTCAGGGAAATTACCATTTCATCGACTGGAAGCAAACCCAAAAATGAGGGCTGTCGTGCAGCTTTTGAAGCCTTGTGTAACTTTATAGACACAAGTAATGAATGCCAATTTACATTAAGTGATCTAAGGGAAAAAATAAAGGAATTCAGTGGCAATGACGTGGATTTGTACGGTGACTACTATTTTTAAATTGCTTAGCTACCAACATACGTGAAAAAGATACAATTTTAACTTTTAAGGACATGCTTCCCAAGGAATTGTTAGTACAGAATTGGGCTTCAAACAGATGCAGTTCTATAGAAGAGGAACGAGTGAGAATTGTGAAAGCTGCGGCAGCAATTATCAAAGAAGACGTTTAATCCCAAATTTATGATACAACACAGTATCCTACATTCGACGATATAGAAAATGGCGGGGAAGAACTTGTACCAGAGACTTTGAAGGTTTTTACGGATACGCTTTATGAACAACGGAATACATGTAGTTCAAAAAAAAAACCAAAGAAGGTGTTTATCAACCAATGCATGATATACGCGTGCAGACCAAAGTCATTCATATCACCAGCGCTCCTTGGATTATCAGTTTACCTTCATCGTAAAGTTGGTTCGAGACACATCATTGACGTTTTGAATGCATTAGGTATATCTGCATCATACAACGAGGCTGCAAATTACATCAAATGTGCAACAGAGTTCACAGAAGTCAAAGTAAAGGAAAATGGATTCATGCAATTTGTATTTGATAATGCAGATGTTAATGTATGCACTTTGGACGGAATGGACACATTTCATGCTCTTGGAGGAATTAAATGCATTGTACCGACTAAATCAGTCAAACTATACGACAAGATACAACAAATATTTTTTTTTTTTTCAGAAATGTCCGCAGAAGGAACCTGCAAAATATCTTAAAAGACGCAATATAAAATTTTTAACAAAATTAAATATTTCTTTTAGTGTTATTCAGTACCGTTAGCTATTCAATTTCAATAGTAAATATTGTAAGAAAAGTGAACATTTCATTTCAACTTTCAAAGACGATTTTTCCAACTTTACGGTTCTTTATAAAAAATAAATTACATTTTCTTAAACTGAGTTAAATTGGTCATCATTTGAAATATTTTGAATCTTTGTTAAATGTACCGTTGTATTTTTTTTTTCTTTTTTTTTTAGTTAGAACTCAAATATTTTCTAACACGTTTCATGATGGATTAAGTTCAAAATTTTCCAAGTAATGTGTTATAAAAACTGTTGTTATACCACATATGACGGAAAATATAATAAAGAACAAATAAATACTGCATTTAGTTTAATTGGGTCCCGTTAAATACTCCATTTTAACAAAATACACTTAAACAAAATGAAAAAAAAAATCATTTTCTTCAATTTGTATACAAATTTGACAAATTTAGTGCTACTTTATAAAACAAGTTAACATACAATCTTAAGAACCATTTATTGCTGCATAATTTAAAATAGTTTTGAAGTTCAAAAACTGTACCGTTATATTTTTTTTTCTTAAAAGCTTTAAGGTTTAAGTTGTTTGGATATGGAATGTCCCTTAAATTTGGAAGGATGATTGAGGCATCTATAAGGAAACATTGTATGCAGTATATATAACAAAATACACTTAAACAAAATGAAAACAAAAATCATTTTCTTCAATTTGTATACAAATTTGACAAATTTAATGCTACTTTATAAAACAAGTTAACATACAATCTTAAGAACCATTTATTGCTCCATAATTTAAAATAGTTTTGAAGTTCAAAAACTGTACCGTTATATTTTTTTTTTTTTTTTTTTTTTTAAGAAAAATCATTTTTTTTTTCATGGTTGTCTCTTGAATAAATTCAAAATATTTTGAGAATGGTAATTATTTTATCTGTGACCACACATTTTAAACAATGCGAAATCGAATAATAAACAAAATAAATTACTTTTTTTTATAAAAATTGTTTGACTGTTAACTTGGAACGATAAGAACTGTAAAAAAAATTGCAAAATTTTTACTTCTTCAACGTTTAATAAAATTTTTACCAAGTTTAAGACACTTTAAAAAAAACAAAATTCTTTTATCTTATGTCAAATATAATTTTGCGTAGTTTGATGTATTTTTCAAGTTTTTTGGATGCGCCGTTATATTTTTTTTTTTCGTAAAAACTGCAAAAATTCAGTTTACATTTTCACTTTTTCAACGCTTACTAATTTTTTTTTTAAATTTAAGGTCGTAATATACAAAAAAAAAATGTACACAGTTTTATGCTTTAGTAAATTTTGGATCATATGAAGTTTTTTCAGCTTTCTGAAATGTACTGATATTTTTTTTTTTTATCATTTGAAACTTTTAAGTTTTTGTTCATGGTTCCCTATCCATTTTATTGAAATTATTCAAGATTTAACTTAAAGAAAAATCTCAAAAGTATCTCAAACAATGTTGAATTTAACAGTGAAAAAAGTGTGTTTTTTGATTTTGTTATATTTTGTTTACAATTCCGTTTTAACAGTAAATACTGTACAAAATTGTTTAAAATGTTCACTTTTTCAAGTTTTTATAAAAAATTGATAGAGTGAACGGTACATAATAAAATAAAATGTTTAGTTTCTTGTTCTAAATTCAATTCTGCATCGTTTGAGGTATTTAACAATTTTCTTAAATATACCGTTATATTTTTTTTAATTTATACCTTAATTTTTTTTTTCGTGATTTGTCTTTGAGTAAAATATTTTTTTTACAGAAGGGTAAATAACACAAGCTTGTAAGATATATCAAATGACGCAGAATTAATTAGTTAACAAAACTGTATTTTTTGTTTTTATTTATATTTGTTAAAAAATACACTTTAACTTTCTTTTGTTAGACCAATACTTGAATACGGCTGCGTTATATGGGCACCTTACTATTCAGTTCATATAAACAGACTTGAAGGTATCCAGAGAAGGTTTTTGCGTTTTTGTCTTCGTTTTCTTCCGTGGTCCCAAAGGTCCACACTACCCCCATATTCTCACAGACTCTTGCTTATAAACCTCCCTTAACTATTACAACGTAGAAAGTATCTCCAACTTTGTTTTATTGTAAAATTAATCAATGTTTCAATAATATCTCCATCAGCTCTGTATCGTCTTAATTTTAGCTATAGTCAAACGAGCATAAGAAGTCAGTTGCCTTTACGTCCGATTTTCAGCAGAACAAACTATGGTGTGAATAGCCCTCTAAATCAATTGATTTCAGTTTTCAATAATTATTATTTTTTAATTTCCTCTGTAAACGACAACGTCAAAAGCAAAAGATTTAAAGATAACTTTTTTAATATATTGTAGTTATGTATATTTTTTTTTTTTTTTTTAAGTAAATTGTTTTGTAAATTAAATTGTGTGTTAATAGCTATAAGTTTTTTTCTTAACGTTAGGCCATTAACGGATTAATAAATAAATAAAAAATAAATAAAAGAAAGTCAGAAGCGTTGAGGTTAAATCCGGTATGTTTGCTTGGAAGTGGATCATGAATAACATGTTCCAAACCAGGACGCATTCTCCTATTTCTGGCTTTAATTCGGTTTTGTATTTCGATGAATTCTAACCTCTTTTTCCATGTGGCGTCAGTTGCAGTGTGTTGTTCACCACAGTTAACGCATTTAGGTAGTTTTTCTTTATTGGTGCATTCTTGTGAGTTGTGAGTTTCAGAGCAGTGAGAGCATGCTTTTTTGACATTACAAAAAGAAGCGCAATGTCCAAACATTAAACATTGATGGCATTGAGGGACGAAGTGTGGATTCTTCCGATAAAAGTCCCAATATACTGAAACGTGGTTCACAAACCTAGCTTGTCTTCTTAGTTCATTTCATTCATTTTAATGCTTTTATTGTTAAGGTTAACTAAATAATTACACTGTTCTTTGTATTTATAACTTTTAATGTTCATTATGGAAATTCGAAGAACTTCTAGTTTAAGATTTGTACACAATTCAGTTTTAAGGTCATCAATATTCATTTTATGTAAACCATATAACACTACTTTAAATGGTTTCTGGTTTTTAAAGTTATGTGTGAAAAATTGGAGATTATTTTCGCGAAGGGCAGATTTAATTTAATTTAATTCAGTTTCAGTGTACAGATTAAAACAGCACCCAATTGAAGTATTTTTGCAATTAAATTTGGCTATGCCGTTATCTTTCATGCATTGAGTCACATAAACACTATTTTTTCCTATCAAGTGAATAGGAGGTAACTCGATTTTTATGGGTACTTCATGTACAGCCTCTGACATTGATTCTTCATTATCAGACAAATCAGAAAGATCACTAAAGCGATTAAACGATGATGAATTATGTTGGGAGATTCACGGATTTCTTGTCAATTTTTTTCGTTAGCTCATTTTTACAGTTGGGGAATTCTCATCAGATGATGATGAGTCCCGTAACCGTTTGCGATTTTGCAGAATATTCAGCGCAGTTAGAAATAACACAAGAGAAAGCTATCTCGAGCAAGTATAACGATGTACGCGGCTTGACTGACTGAAAATTGTCATTAAAAATGCTTCTTCTGAGTGCGCAAAAACTAAAGCACTGCTTGTCGATAAGAGTGTTGAACTTACAAACGCAAAGAAAAAAAATAGAACGATCTTGAGCTCTTTGGTTAATTTGTCATTGAAAGACTTTAATTGGATACTGGATGAGCGCTTCAGAAACCTGGCAACAAAACAAGACCTCGAACCCGTAATATCCAAACTAGTTCAACTGCGAGTAAGCAATGAAAGCTTACAAGCTCAGGTTAGAACTTTGGAAACGAAATAAGAGCAGCTTGAGCGGCGTTTTAAAGTTAATGATCTGCAGATGCGCGACCGGAACATTATTTTTCATCTTCCGATCACACAAAATGACAACCCGAAAGAGCGCCTGCAAAGCACTTGCGCAAGCATAACAAACGCTTCAAACACCATAGCTTTTGACCACTTCCAAGAACTTACCACCAAGGCTTCAAACGGCGAATCTATCGCGTCAAGGTAGCAAATGGACAGTTGGCACGAGATATCTTAAGCCAAGGAAAAAAGCTTGCAAATACGGGCATATCCATGCATAAAGACTACCCAGCGGGTATGAGGCGGAAAAGAACTTTATTGCTAAAGGTTAAAAGGGAGGTAAAACTGCTAAAACTAGACCTCAAGGTTAATTTGATGGACGATAAATTGCGCATTCAAGACCATTATTTCTTCTGGAACGATGAAAATGGATTAATGTGTAGGAGGTTAGATGGATTTAGTGTACTTTCGTTAAAATATAAAATTAATTTGCAGCGAGAAAACTTTTTACTCCAAAACAATAATATACAAACGTCAATGGTAAATGTCACGCAAACGTCATCAGCGAACTGTGTACCGCCATCTACTTCTCAGATGGGAAACAATTTTGGAAATGATGTCGGCAATGCAATGGATGTTAATCCACGTTCACAATAGGATTTTGCAGTCAGCCAGATTATTAAAAATTTAGTTAGTTTTAAGAAATTAAAAATTTTAAGTTACAACATCAATGGATTAGCAAACAAAAAATTATATAGTGATTTTTTAATTACGTAAACAAATTTGAAATTTGTTTGCTTTATGAAACTCACATCTTGCAACAAAACCAAAAATATTTCGAAGAATTCTTCAACGACTATGAACTGTGCTGCGTTAAAATAGTAAAAAGGGAGCCGTTCGAGGAAGAGCATCTGATGGAGCTCTCTTTGGCTTTAAAAAATCTTTGACTTTGATTAAGTGCATCTTCAAGGAAATAGAAGAATTTAAATATATAGAAATGGTGATATGCAACGAAGTAAAAAATTTAGTTCCTGTTTATTTAAATTGTTCACATTGGCAATTTGACTTTACTTCTTTAGTCGATGCTATGCAATCAATAGGAGAAAAACACTGCATGCTAATTGGAGATTTTAACGCGCGTACCGGACAAGAACAATGCGTATCTTTTGGAAGCCATCCAGTTCCAAGAAAATCTAGAGAGGGGGAAATTAATGCCAGGGGAAAAATTATATTGGAAATGGGAAGTTCTTTCGATTTGACCATAATGAACGGTACCCAAAAAGGTGATGAGGATGGCAAACTCACTTTCATCCGGAATCCAGGCCAGTCCGTTATCGATTATCTCCTTATGTCTAGCGATATAGCTAGCCACTTATTTGTTTTTTTTTGAAGTCGACAGCCAGACATACTCTGACCATATGCCGTTGATCACTACTCTGAACACTTCAGAATCAGATAACGAAGTACGTTGCGAAACTGAAAATTGCCTTCTCCCAAAACTTAAATGGCAGAAAAATAATGTAGAAGAATATCAAACCAAATTAAATCGCAAAATGACAGAACAAAGGCTAAATGAACACCCACCAACGGTAGAAGCTTTAGAGAACGAGCGGTTTCACATCACACAAAGCAGGGGACATGTAAAAACAATTCAGCTTGGTATGATAAGGATTGTGAGTCCACCAGAAAAAGATCGTTTGCACTCTTAAACTTATATCAAAGCTTTAATGCCTGTTATTTAAAAGACGACTACTTAGCAGCAAATCGAGCTTTCAAAGCTTTATGTAAGTAAAAAAAAACTAAGCCTTTACAAATAGCAAGCCAAAAGTCTTACGCACAGCAAAAAGTCTTCGGACTTCTGGAAAGGAATTCAAAATACTTGACTTTGACTTGATATTTCAAAAGCGTTTGATAGAGTTTGGCATCAAGCTCTTTTATCAAAAATGCGCGCATTTGGTTTCGATGAATCTCTTCTTCATTGGATTAGAAATTACCTTTCGGACCGTTCAATACAAGTTGTATCAAGTATCAAGTCTGAAATCCACAAAATAAATGCTGGTGTGCACCGTTTTGTCTCCGACTCTCTTCCTTATTTTTATAAATGATCTTTTGTCTGAAACTTCTAATCCATTAAACTGTTTCGCTGACGACATTACCCTCAGCTTTTCATATTCGTTTACAGATTCACATCCATGTCCTTCGGATGTGGAACTTGAACGGCAGCGTATGATAAGCTCATTAAATTCTGATCTTAACAGCATCGTTCAATGGGGAATCAAAAACCGCGTAGAATTTAATGCTTCTAAAACTCAATGCTGTCTCCTGTCGTTAAAGCGAAACCCACTCCCAATGCCGCTATCAATGGACGGCACTTGCATCGAGGAAACCAAACAGCTGTCAGTTCTCGGTATGTGTGTCACAGACCACCTTTTGTGGAATGACCACATAATCATGGCGCCAAAAACGCTGCTAAGTGTTTAGGTTTTCTCCGCAGATGCAAGAAATTTTTTTCCCCTTCTGATCTGGCTATGATCAACAAAGCCTTTATTTGTCAAAAACTTGAGTACAATTCTCATGTCTGGGCAGGAGCTCCAAAAACTCACTTAAGTTTGTTGGACAGAATACAAAAGAGAGCTTTAAAAATGATAGGTGAAGGATCTATAACGGAAAAAATTACATCTCTCGAACACCGCCGTAATGTTTCATGTCTTTCCCTATTTTACTGTTGTTTTTATAAACAGTGTTCTAGTGAAATAGCCAGTTACATTCCTCCCCTTAAACAATTCAACCGTAATACTCGCGCTTCTAGGAATGCCCATCAGTTTACCCTCGAGCCCAACTTCGGACGTACTGTTAAGTATAGAGATTCTTTCTTTAGTCGAACCACAAGAATGTGGAATACTTTACCTGGCTCTGTGTTTCCCTCTTATTACAGTATTCAGACATTCAAAACAAATGTTCATCGGTATCTCCTTTTTAACCCTTTCCAATTTCCTGAACGCTCGTACTGTGTGTAAATATTTTAAGGGTAATAATAATCCCTTTTGTGCGCGCAAAGTTTAAAAAAAAAAGCGCCTGCAAAGCACTTGCGCAAGCATAACAAACGCTTCAAACAACATAGCTTTTGACCACTTCCAAGAACTTACCACCAAGGCTTCAAACGGCGAACCTATCGCGTCAAGATAGCAAATGGACAGTTGGCACGAGATACCTTAAGCCAAGGAAAAAAGCTTGCAAATACGGGCATATCCATGCATAAGGACTACCCAGTGGGTATGAGGCGGAAAAGAACTTTATTGCTAAAGGTTAAAAGGGAGGTAAAACTGCTTAAACCAGACCTCAAGGTTAATTTGATGGACGATAAATTGCGCATTCAAGACCATTATTTCTTCTGGAACGATGAAAATGGATTAATGTGTGGGAGGTTAGATGGATTTATAGTGTACTTTCGTTAAAATATAAAATTAATTTGCAGCGAGAAAACTTTTTACTCCAAAACAATAATATACAAACGTCAATGGTAAATGTCACGCAAACGTCATCAGCGAACTGTTTACCGCCATCTACTTCTCAGATGGGAAACAATTTTGGAAATGGTGTCGGCAATGCAGTGGATGTTAATCCACGTTCACAATAGGATTTAGCAGTCAGCCAGATTATTAAAAATTTAGTTAGTTTTAAGAAATTAAAAATTTTAAGTTACAACATCAATGGATTAGCAAACAAAAAATTATATTGTGATTTTTTAATTACGTCAACAATTTTGAAATTTGTTTGCTTTATGAAACTCACATCTTGCACCAAAACCAAAAATATTTCGAAGAATTCTTCAACGACTATGAACTGTGCTGGGTTGAAATAGTAAAAAGGAATAGAGCCGTTCGAGGAAGGGCATCTGATGGAGCTCTCTATGGCTTTAAATAATCTTTGACTTTGATTAAGTGCATCTTCAAGGAAATAGAAGAATTTAAATATATAGAAATGGTGATATGCAACGAAGTAAAAAATTTAGTTCCTGTTTATTTAAATTGTTCACATTGGCAATTTGACTTTACTTCTTTAGTCGATGCTATGCAATCAATAGGAGAAAAACACTGCATGCTAATTGGAGATTTTAACGCGCGTACCGGACAAGAACAATGCGTATCTTTTGGAAGCCATCCAGTTCCAAGAAAATCTAGAGAGGGGGAAATTAATGCCAGGGGAAAAATTATATTGGAAATGGGAAGTTCTTTCGATTTGACCATAATGAACGGTACCCAAAAAGGTGATGAGGATGGCAAACTCACTTTCATCCGGAATCCAGGCCAGTCCGTTATCGATTATCTCCTTATGTCTAGCGATATAGCTAGCCATTTATTTGATTTTTTTGAAGTCGACAGCCAGACATACTCTGACCATATGTCGTTGATCACTACTCTGAACACTTCAGAATCAGATAACAAAGTACGTTGCGAAACTGAAAATTGCCTTCTCCCAAAACTTAAATGGCAGAAAAATCATGTAGAAGAATATCAAACCAAATTAAATCGCAAAATGACAGAACAAAGACTTAATAAACACCCACCAACGGTAGAAGCTTTAGAGAACGAGCGGTTTCACATCACACAAAACAGGGGATATGTAAAAACAATTCAGCTTGGTATGATATGGATTGTGAGCCCACCGGAAAAAGATCGTTTGCACTCTTAAACTTATATCAAAGCTTTAATGCCTGTTATTTAAAAGACGACTACCTAGCAGCAAATCGAGCTTTCAAAGCTTTATGTAAGTAAAAAAAAACTAAGCTTTTACAAAAAGCAAGCCAAAAGTCTTACGCACAGCAAAAAGTCTTCGGACTTCTGGAAAGGAATTCAAAATACTTGACTTTGACTTGATATTTCAAAAGCGTTTGATAGAGTTTGGCATCAAGCTCTTTTATCGAAAATGCGCGCATTTGGTTTCGATGAATCTCTTCTTCATTGGATTAGAAATTACCTTTTGGACCGTTCAATACAAGTTGTATTGGACGGTTTCAAGTCTGAAATCCACAAAATAAATGCTGGTGTGCCCCCGGGCTCCGTTTTGTCTCCGACTCTCTTCCTTATTTTTATAAATGATCTTTTGTCTGAAACTTCTAATCCATTAAACTGTTTCGCTGACGACAGTACCCTCAGCTTTTCATATTCGTTTACAGATTCACATCCATGTCCTTCGGATGTGGAACTTGAACGGCAGCGTATGATAAGCTCATTAAATTCTGATCTTAACAGCATCGTTCAATAGGGAATCAAAAACCGCGTAGAATTTTATGCTTCTAAAACTCAATGCTATCTCCTGTCGTTAAAGCGAAACCCACTCCCAATGGCGCTATCAATGGACGGCACTTGCATCGAGGAAACCAAACAGCTCTCAGTTCTCGGTATGTGTGTCACAGACAACCTTTTGTGGAATGACCACATATTTGATGGCGCCAAGAACGCTGCTAAGTGTTTAGGTTTTCTCCGCAGATGCAAGAAATTTTGTTCCCCTTCTCATCTGGCTATGATCTACAAAGCCTTTATTCGTCCAAAACTTGAGTACAATTCTCATGTCTGGGCAGGAGCTCCAAAAACTCACTTAAGTTTGTTGGACAGAATACAAAAGAGAGCTTTAAAAATAATAGGTGAAGGATCTATAACGGAAACAATTACATCTCTCGAACACCGCCGTAATGTGTCATGTCTTTCCCTATTTTACCGTTGTTTTTATAAACAGTGTTCTAGTGAAATAGCCAGTTGCATTCCTCCCCTTAAACAATTCAACCATAATACTCGCGCTTCTAGGAATGCCCATCAGTTTACCCTCGAGCCCAACTTCGGACGTACTGTTAAGTATAGAGATTCTTTCTTTAGTCGAACCACAAGAATGTGGAATACTTTACCTGGCTCTGTGTTTCCCTCTTATTACAGTATTCAGACATTCAAAACAAATGTTCATCGGTATCTCCTTTTTAACCCTTTCCAATTTCCTGAACGCTCGCACTGTGTGTAAATATTTTAAGGGTAATAATAATCCCTTTTGTGCGCGCAAAGTTTAAAAAAAAAGCGCCTGCAAAGCACTTGCGCAAGCATAACAAACGCTTCAAACACCATAGCTTTTGACCACTTCCAAGAACTTACCACCAAGGCTTCAAACGGCGAACCTGTCGCGTCAAGGTAGCAAGTGGACAGTTGGCACGAGATATCTTAAGCTAAGGAAAAAAGCTTGCAAATACGGGCATATCCATGCATAAAGACTACCCAGTGGGTATGAGGCGGAAAAGAACTTTATTGCTAAAGGTTAAAAGGGAGGTAAAACTGCTAAAACCAGACCTCAAGGTTAATTTGATGGACGATAAATTGCGCATTCAAGACCATTATTTCTTCTGGAACGATGAAAATGGATGAATGTGTGGGAGGTTAGATGGATTTAGTGTACTTTCGTTAAAATATAAAATTAATTTGCAGCGAGAAAACTTTTTACTCCAAAACAATAATATACAAACGTCAATGGTGAATGTCACGCAAACGTCATCAGCGAACTGTGTACCGCCATCTACTTCTCAGATGGGAAACAATTTTGGAAATGGTGTCGGCAATGCAGTGGATGTTAATCCACGTTCACAATAGGATTTTGCAGTCAGCCAGATTATTAAAAATTTAGTTAGTTTTAAGAAATTAAAAATTTAAAGTTAAAACATCAATGGATTAGCAAACAAAAAATTATATTGTGATTTTTTTAATTACGTCAACAATTTTGAAATTTGTTTGCTTTATGAAACTCACATCTTGCAACAAAACCAAAAATATTTCGAAGAATTCTTCAACGACTATGAACTGTGCTGGGTTGAAATAGTAAAAAGGAATGGAGCCGTTCGAGGAAGAGCATCTGATGGAGCTTTCTATGGCTTTAAAAAATCTTTGACTTTGATTAAGTGCATCTTCAAGGAAATAGAAGAATTTAAATATATAGAAATGGTGATATGCAACGAAGTAAAAAATTTAGTTCCTGTTTATTTAAATTGTTCACATTGGCAATTTGACTTTACTTCTTTAGTCGATGCTATGCAATCAATAGGAGAAAAACACTGCATGCTAATTGGAGATTTTAACGCGCGTACCGGACAAGAACAATGCGTATCTTTTGGAGAGGGGGAAATTAATGCCAGGGGAAAAATTATATTGGAAATGGGAAGTTCTTTCGATTTGACCATAATGAACGGTACCCAAAAAGGTGATGAGGATGGCAAACTCACTTTCATCCGGAATCCAGGCCAGTCCGTTATCGATTATCTCCTTATGTCTAGCGATATAGCTAGCCACTTATTTGATTTTTTTGAAGTCGACAGCCAGACATACTCTGACCATATGCCGTTGATCACTACTCTGAACACTTCAGAATCAGATAACGAAGTACGTTGCGAAACTGAAAATTGCCTTCTCCCAAAACTTAAATGGCAGAAAAATCATGTAGAAGAATATCAAACCAAATTAAATCGCAAAATGACAGAACAAAGACTTAATGAACGCCCACCAACGGTAAAAGCTTTAGAGAACGAGCGGTTTCACATCACACAAAACAGGGGACATCTAAAAACAATTCAGCTTGGTATGATAAGGATTGTGAGTCCACCAGAAAAAGATCGTTTGCACTCTTAAACTTATATCAAAGCTTTAATGCCTGTTATTTAAAAGACGACTACCTAGCAGCAAATCGAGCTTTCAAAGCTTTATGTAAGTAAAAAAAACTAAGCTTTTACAAAAAGCAAGCCAAAAGTCTTACGCACAGCAAAAAGTCTTCGGACTTCTGGAAAGGAATTCAAAATACTTGACTTTGACTTGATATTTCAAAAGCGTTTGATAGATTTTGGCATCATGCTCTTTTATCGAAAATGCGCGTTTGGTTTCGATGAATCTCTTCTTCATTGGATTAGAAATTACCTTTCGGACCGTTCAATACAAGTTGTATTGGACGGTTTCAAGTCTGAAATCCACAAAATAAATGCTGGTGTGCCCCCGGGCTCCGTTTTGCCTCCGACTCTCTTCCTTATTTTTATAAATGATCTTTTGTCTGAAACTTCTAATCCATTAAACTGTTTCGCTGACGACAGTACCCTCAGCTTTTCATATTCGTTTACAGATTCACATCCATGTCCCTCGGATGTGGAACTTGAACGGCAGGTTATGATAAGCTCATTAAATTCTGATCTTAACAGCATCGTTCAATGGGGAATCAAAAACCGCGTAGAATTTAATGCTTCTAAAACTCAATGCTGTCTCCTGTCGTTAAAGCGAAACCCACTCCCAATGCCGCTATCAATGGATGGCACTTGCATCGAGGAAACCAAACAGCTCTCAGTTCTCGGTATGTGTGTCACAGACCACCTTTTGTGGAATGACCACATATTTGATGGCGCCAAAAACGCAGCTTAGTGTTTAGGTTTTCTCCGCAGATGCAAGAAATTTTTTTCCCCTCCTGATCTGGCTATGATCTACAAAGCCTTTATTCGTCCAAAACTTGAGTACAATTCTCATGTCTGGGCAGGAGCTCCAAAAACTCACTTAAGTTTGTTGGACAGAATACAAAAGAGAGCTTTAAAAATGATAGGTGAAGGATCTATAACGGAAACAATTACATCTCTCGAACACTGCCGTAATGTTTCATGTCTTTCCCTATTTTATCGTTGTTTTTATAAACAGTGTTCTAGTGAAATAGCCAGTTGCATTCCTCCCCTTAAACAATTCAACCGTAATACTCGCGCTTCTAGGAATGCCCATCAGTTTACCCTCGAGCCCAACTTCGGACGTACTGTTAAGTATAGAGATTCTTTCCTTAGTCGAACCACAAAAATGTGGAATACTTTACCTGGCTCTGTGTTTCCCTCTTATTACAGTATTCAGACATTCAAAACAAATGTTCATCGGTATCTCCTTTTTAACCCTTTCCAATTTCCTGAACGCTCGCACTGTGTGTAAATATTTTAAGGGTAATAATAATCCCTTTTGTGCGCGCAAAGTTTAAAAAAAAAGCGCCTGCAAAGCACTTGCGCAAGCATAACAAACGCTTCAAACACCATAGCTTTTGACCACTTCCAAGAACTTACCACCAAGGCTTCAAACGGCGAACCTATCGCGTCAAGGTAGCAAATGGACAGTTGGCACGAGATATCTTAAGCCAAGGAAAAAAGCTTGCAAATACGGGCATATCCATGCATAAGGACTACCCAGTGGGTATGAGGCGGAAAAGAACTTTATTGCTAAAGGTAAAAAGGGAGGTAAAACTGCTAAAACCAGACCTCAAGGTTAATTTGATGGACGATAAATTGCGCATTCAAGACCATTATTTCTTCTGGAACGATGAAAATGGATTAATGTGTGGGAGGTTAGATGGATTTAGTGTACTTTCGTTAAAATATAAAATTAATTTGCATCGAGAAAACTTTTTACTCCAAAACAATAATATACAAACGTCAATGGTAAATGTCACGCAAACGTCATCAGCGAACTGTGTACCGCCATCTACTTCTCAGATGGGAAACAATTTTGGAAATGGTGTCGGCAATGCAGTGGATGTTAATCCACGTTCACAATAGGATTTTGCAGTCAGCCAGATTATTAAAAATTTAGTTAGTTTTAAGAAATTAAAAATTTAAAGTTAAAACATCAATGGATTAGCAAACAAAAAATTATATTGTGATTTTTTTAATTACGTCAACAATTTTGAAATTTGTTTGCTTTATGAAACTCACATCTTGCAACACAACCAAAAATATTTCGAAGAATTCTTCAACGACTATGAACTGTGCTGGGTTGAAATAGTAAAAAGGAATGGAGCCGTTCGAGGAAGAGCATCTGATGGAGCTTTCTATGGCTTTAAAAAATCTTTGACTTTGATTAAGTGCATCTTCAAGGAAATAGAAGAATTTAAATATATAGAAATGGTGATATGCAACGAAGTAAAAAATTTAGTTCCTGTTTATTTAAATTTTTCACATTGGCAATTTGACTTTACTTCTTTAGTCGATGCTATGCAATCAATAGGAGAAAAACACTGCATGCTAATTGGAGATTTTAACGCGCGTACCGGACAAGAACAATGCGTATCTTTTGGAAGCCATCCAGTTCCAAGAAAATCTAGAGAGGGGGAAATTAATGCCAGGGGAAAAATTATATTGGAAATCGGAAGTTCTTTCGATTTGATGAACGGTACCCAAAAAGGTGATGAGGATGGCAAACTCACTTTCATCCGGAATCCAGGCCAGTCCGTTATCGATTATCTCCTTATGTCTAGCGATATAGCTAGCCACTTATTTGATTTTTTTGAAGTCGACAGCCAGACATACTCTGACCATATGCCGTTGATCACTACTCTGAACACTTCAGAATCAGATAACGAAGTACGTTGCGAAACTGAAAATTGCCTTCTCCCAAAACTTAAATGGCAGAAAAATCACGTAGAAGAATATCAAACCAAATTAAATCGCAAAATGACAGAACAAAGACTTAATGAACGCCCACCAACGGTAGAAGCTTTAGAGAACGAGCGGTTTCACATCACACAAAACAGGGGACATGTAAAAACAATTCAGCTTGGTATGATAAGGATTGTGAGTTCACCAGAAAAAGATCGTTTGCACTCTTAAACTTATATCAAAGCTTTAATGCCTGTTATTTAAAAGACGACTACCTAGCAGCAAATCGAGCTTTCAAAGCTTTATGTAAGTAAAAAAAAACTAAGCTTTTACAAAAAGCAAGCCAAAAGTCTTACGCACAGCAAAAAGTCTTCGGACTTCTGGAAAGGAATTAAAAATACTTGACTTTGACTTGATATTTCAAAAGCGTTTGATAGAGTTTGGCATCAAGCTCTTTTATCGAAAATGCGCGCATTTGGTTTCGATGAAACTCTTCTTCATTGGATTAGAAATTACCTTTCGGACCGTTCAATACAAGTTGTATTGGACGGTTTCAAGTCTGAAATCCACAAAATAAATGCTGGTGTGCCCCCGGGCTCCGTTTTGTCTCCGACTCTCTTCCTTATTTTTATAAATGATCTTTTGTCTGAAACTTCTAATCCATTAAACTGTTTCGCTGACGACAGTACCCTCAGCTTTTCATATTCGTTTACAGATTCACATCCATGTCCTTCGGATGTGGAACTTGAACGGCAGCGTATGATAAACTCATTAAATTCTGATCTTAACAGCATCGTTCAATGGGGAATCAAAAACCGCGTAGAATTTAATGCTTCTAAGACTCAATTCTGTCTCCTGTCGTTAAAGCGAAACCCACTCCCAATGCCGCTATCAATGGACGGCACTTGCATCGAGGAAACCAAACAGAATGACCACATATTTGATGGCGCCAAAAACGCTGCTAAGTGTTTAGATTTTCTCCGCAGATGCAAGAAATTTGTTTCCCCTTCTCATCTGGCTATGATCTACAAAGCCTTTATTCGTCCAAAACTTGAGTACAATTCTCATGTCTGGGCAGGAGCTCCAAAAACTCACTTAAGTTTGTTGGACAGAATACAAAAGAGAGCTTTAAAAATGATAGGTGAAGGATCTATAACGGAAACAATTACATCTCTCGAACACCGCCGTAATGTGTCATGTCTTTCCCTATTTTGCCGTTGTTTTTATAAACAGTGTTCTAGTGAAATAGCCAGTTGCATTCCTCCCCTTAAACAATTCAACCATAATACTCGCGCTTCTAGGAATGCCCATCAGTTAACCCTCGAGCCCAACTTCGGACGTACTGTTAAGTATAGAGATTCTTTCTTGAGTCGAACCACAAGAATGTGGAATACTTTACCTGGCTCTGTGTTTCCCTCTTATTACAGTATTCAGACATTCAAAACAAATGTTCATCGGTATCTCCTTTTTAACCCTTTCCAATTTCCTGAACGCTCGCACTGTGTGTAAATATTTTAAAGGTAATTAAAAAAAAGCGCCTGCAAAGCACTTGCGCAAGCATAACAAACGCTTCAAACAACATAGCTTTTGACCACTTCCAAGAACTTACCACCAAGGCTTCAAACGGCGAACCTATCGTGTCAAGGTAGCAAATGGACAGTTGGCACGAGATATCTTAAGCCAAGGAAAAAAGCTTGCAAATACGGGCATATCCATGCATAAAGACTACCCAGTGGGTATGAGGCGGAAAAGAACTTTATTGCTAAAGGTTAAAAGGGAGGTAAAACTGCTTAAACCAGACCTCAAGGTTAATTTGATGGACGATAAATTGCGCATTCAAGACCATTATTTCTTCTGGAACGATGAAAATGGATTAATGTGTGGGAGGTTAGATGGATTTATAGTGTACTTTCGTTTTTTTTTTTTTTTTTTTTTTTATTTGTGCGCGCACTAAAGGGGTTGTGACTTCCCTTACTATGTTGAACACAGTGCGAGCTTTAGGAAAATAGGGAAGGATTTAAGAGGAGGAACCGATGCACATTGGTTTTGAAGTTCTGAATATTAAAATGGGAGGGAAAGATAGAGTCGGGTAAAGCATTCCACATTCGCGTGGTGCGGGAAAAGAAAGAATCCCTGAACTTGACAGTACGTCCGAAGTTGGGCTCAAGGGTAAACTGATGGGCATTCCTAGCAGCGCGAGTATTACGGTTGAATTGTTTAAGGGGAGGAATGCAACTGGCTATTTCGCTAGAGCACTGTTTATGAAAATAACGATAAAATAATGAAATACAAGAAACATTGCGGCGGTGTTCTAGAGAAGCAAATGTATCAGTTATATTTCTTTCACCTATCATTTTCATAGCTCTTCTTTGAATTCTATCCAATAGGCTTAAATGGGCTATTGGAGCACCTGCCCAAACATGGGAGTTGTACTCGAGTTTTGGACGAATAAAGGCTTTATAGATTACAGCCAGATCAGAAGGAGAGAAAAATTTCTTGCATCGCCGAAGAAAACCTAAGCACTTAGCAGCATTTTTGGCGACGTCGAATATGTGGTCATTCCACAGAAGGTGGTCTGTTATACACATACCGAGGACTGAAAGCTTTTCGGTTTCCTCAATGCAAGTGCCACTCATGGATAGTGGCATAGGGGGTGGGTTTCTCTTAGACGACAGTAGACAGCATTGGGTTTTTGAAGCATTAAATTCCACTCGGTTTTTAATTCCCCATTGGACAATGCTGTCAAGATCGGAATTTAATGAGCTAATCATACGCTGCCGTTCAAGTTCCACATCCGAAGGACATGGATGTGAATCTGAAAACGAATATGAGAAGCTGAGGGTGCTGTCATCAGCGAAACAGTTTAATGGATTAGACGTTTCAGACAGAAGATCATTTATGAATATAAGGAAGAGAGTCGGAGACAAAACGGAGCCCTGGGGCACACCAGCATTTATTTTGTGAATTTCAGACTTGAAACCGTCCAATACAACTTGTATTGAACGGTCCGAAAGGTAATTTCTAATCCATCGAAGAAGAGATTCATCGAAACCAAATGCGCGCATTTTCGATAAGAGAGCTTGATGCCAAACTCTATCAAACGCTTTTGAAATATCAAGGGCAATAATCTTACTTTCTCCAAAACGATGTAAAGATGTGTTCCACTGTTCGGTGAGATATACCATCAGATCACCAGTGGACCTATTGCTACGAAAGCCGTACTGCCGGTCATTAAGAAGCTTTCGTTCCTCGAGATATTTCTTTAGCTGGAAATTAATCAGCGTTTCCATGACCTTGGAAAGAAGGGACGTAAGTGCAATTGGTCGATAGTTTGAGGGTGAGGAAGATACGCCTTTTTTAGGGACAGGCTGGACAAATGCTGTTTTCCATCCACTCGGAAAGAGACCAGTAGAATAGGACAGATGGAAAAGCTTACGCAGTGGTTTTGCCAGCGTTGAAGAACACCTCTTCAGAACAATGGGAGGGATACTATCCGAGCCAGCGGATTTGTGTACGTCGAGATCTTTTAGAACTCTAGCAACTGCACGAGTGCGAAAGAAGATTTGTCCCATGAAATCATTTACGCTCTCAAGTACAGGAGGAGTCATAACACTTTCTGGCAGCGTCGAATTAACAGCAAACTGTGCTGCAAGCAAATTGGCTTTATCTATCGAGCTGACAAAAGGTGTATCGTTGAAGACGAGCGTTGGAACCGACGACGAAGTAGCATTTCGTATATTCTTTGCAAATGACCAAAAATTTTTACTACCTGTGGGACATTGTAGTATTTTTTGCCTTAATTTCTGGTCATGCAAAAATTTGGTTCGTCGAATATGAACATTACGGGTCTTTCTAGCTTGTTTGAACTTATTCCGGTTTTCCTCAGTAGGGTTGGCTTTATAACATCAGAAACTTACTTCTCTGACCCTAATAACCTCTTTACAGCTCGAATCAAACCATGAGTTTTCCTTGGGTTTGATAGATTTTACCCTATTCGGGATAAAATTTCTCATTCCACAAAGAATTAAATTTGTGATCATATCTGCACTGGCATCTACGTCACTATCGAGGAAGCATAGTGACCAGTTAAAGTTACTGAAGAAACCGTTGAGACCGTCCCAGTTGGCTTTCTCGTATTGCCAAACGGTTCTCGTTGGTAGTTTCTCTTTAACTGAGTTTTGTTGGCACGAGAAATTAGCAGATATGACACAATGGTCTGATGAGCCTAGAGGCGAAAATACACTAATAGTGTATTTATTAGGGTCAGAGGTAAGAAACAAGTCTAGTGTTGGCGGATTGACCTGCAACATCAGGGATTCGAGTTGGCTCGTTAACAAGCTGAGTCAGGTGGTTTAACTCAGCAAAGAGCTCAACATACCTTCCTTCGGGTGTTGTCTGGCCAGAAAAGCGAAGCCAACTGGAATTGTGTACATTGAAATCGCCCGCAATGACGATTTCAGTGTGAGGATAATGGGCAACAATTCTTAGGATGGAGTCGGACAGAGCATCAAATTCGTTAAAAGTTGAATTTCTGTCCAGATTTGGGCTCCGATAAATAAAACAGGAATGAATGATGTGCTTATTGACCGTAAATTTGAACCACATGAAGTTAAAATTTGTGTTTGAGCACAAACCATATTGTGGTTGAAGTTGGTACGCAACATCATTCCTTATATAAACAGCGAGACCGTGATGGGGAAAGAATAATGGCACTAAATTATAACCAGGCAGATTGAATTCCGTATGATCGGAGTTTTCTCCTACCTGAGTTTCACTCAGTGCCAAAACGGCTGGCCTGCTTTGCGCAGTATAGACGTATACAGCACAGAAATTCTGTCTAATCCCCCGAATGTTGCTAAAGTCGACTCTAAATTCACCCACCATTTCAATAAAAACAAAAACTAACTAAAACCAAATCAGACAATTAACTAAGATGAATGTCTAATCTTAATCCCAATTTGAACTTTACTATAACAAACTATCGCCAGTGTTATGCCTTGGCGACAGACTGCTACAGATCCGGCCCTGGTTACTAAGAAAAGACAAACACCTATTTATCTAATATCATGACAGCTTAATCCCTGCGAGCACGGTGAGGGGATACCTACACAATGCAACAGCAATTAAGCTTACACGACTGTGAGAGATAATGGGTAAGGAGAAGGAAGGAATTTACCGCTCTGTGTTATGATGATGATTTTTTTTTTTGTTTTTTCTATTTTTCATTTTTTGTTTTTTATTTGGGCTATTGCACTGTGTTGATTGTTGTTTTTAATTTGGTATTCAAAGAACTATCACTGATTTACATTGCACGACAAGTAATGGGTATTTTTTTTTTTTTTTTTTGATTAACGTTAACGGGGGTGGGGACAAAACTCTCACGAGACGTGTGCTGCCGGTGAGATGCAGCTCGGCACTAAAATATAAAATTAATTTGCAGCGAGAAAACTTTTTACTCCAAAACAATAATATACAAACGTCAATGGTAAATGTCACGCAAACGTCATCAGCGAACTGTTTACCGCCATCTACTTCTCAGATGGGAAACAAATTTTGGAAATGGTGTCGGCAATGCAGTGGATGTTAATCCGCGTTCACAATAGGATTTAGCAGTCAGCCAGATTATTAAAAATTTAGTTAGTTTTAAGAAATTAAAAATTTTAAGTAACAACATCAATGGATTAGCAAACAAAAAATTATATTGTGATTTTTTAATTACGTCAACAATTTTGAAAATAATTTGCTTTATGAAACTCACATCTTGCAACAAAACCAAAAATATTTCGAAGAATTCTTCAACGATTATGAACTGTGCTGGGTTGAAATAGTAAAAAGGAATGGAGCCGTTCGAGGAAGAGCATCTGATGGAGCTCTCTATGGCTTTAAAAAATCTTTGACTTTGATTAAGTGCATCTTCAAGGAAATAGAAGAATTTAAATATATAGAAATGGTGATATACAACGAAGTAAAAAATTTAGTTCCTGTTTATTTAAATTGTTCACATTGGCAATTTGACTTTACTTCTTTAGTCAATGCTATGCAATCAATAGGAGAAAAACACTGCATGCTAATTGGAGATTTTAACGCGCGTACCGGACAAGAACAATGCGTATCTTTTGGAAGCCATCCAGTTCCAAGAAAATCTAGAGAGGGGGAAATTAATGCCAGGGGAAAAATTATATTGGAAATGGGAAGTTCTTTCGATTTGACCATAATGAACGGTACCCAAAAAGGTGATGAGGATGGCAAACTCACTTTCATCCGGAATCCAGGCCAGTCCGTTATCGATTATCTCCTTATGTCTAGCGATATAGCTAGCCACTTATTTGATTTTTTTGAAGTCGACAGCCAGACATACTCTGACCATATGCCGTTGATCACTACTCTGAACACTTCAGAATCAGATAACGAAGTACGTTGCGAAACTGAAAATTGCCTTCTCCCAAAACTTAAATGGCAGAAAAATCATGTAGAAGAATATCAAACCAAATTAAATCGCAAAATGACAGAACAAAGACTTAATAAACACCCACCAACGGTAGAAGCTTTAGAGAACGAGCGGTTTCACATCACACAAAACAGCTTGGTATGATAAGGATTGTGAGTCCACCAGAAAAAGATCGTTTGCACTCTTAAACTTATATCAAAGCTTTAATGCCTGTTATTTAAAAGACGACTACCTAGCAGCAAATCGAGCTTTCAAAGCTTTATGTAAGTAAAAAAAAACTAAGCTTTTACAAAAAGCAAGCCAAAAGTCTTACGCACAGCAAAAAGTCTTCGGACTTCTGGAAAGGAATTCAAAATACTTGACTTTGACATTTCAAAAGCGTTTGATAGAGTTTGGCATCAAGCTCTTTTATCGAAAATGCGCGCATTTGGTTTCGATGAATCTCTTCTTCATTGGATTAGAAATTACCTTTCGGACCGTTCAATACAAGTTGTATTGGACGGTTTCAAGTCTGAAATCCACAAAATAAATGCTGGTGTGCCCCCGGGCTACGTTTTGTCTCCGACTCTCTTCCTTATTTTTATAAATGATCTTTTGTCTGAAACTTCTAATCCATTAAACTGTTTCGCTGACGACAGTTCCCTCAGCTTTTCATATTCGTTTACAGATTCACATCCATGTCCTTCGGATGTGGAACTTGAACGGCAGCGTATGATAAGCTCATTAAATTCTGATCTTAACAGCATCGTTCAATGGGGAATCAAAAACCGCGTAGAATTTAATGCTTCTAAAACTCAATGCTGTCTCCTGTCATTAAAGCGAAACCCACTCCCAATGCCGCTATCAATGGACGGCACTTGCATCGAGGAAACCAAACAGCTCTCAGTTCTCGGTATGTGTGTCACAGACCACCTTTTGTGGAATGACCACATATTTGATGGCGCCAAAAACGCTGCTAAGTGTTTAGGTTTTCTCCGCAGAAGCAAGAAATTTTTTTCCCCTTCTGATCTGGCTATGATCTACAAAGCCTTTATTCGTCCAAAACTTGAGTACAATTCTCATGTCTGGGCAGGAGCTCCAAAAACTCACTTAAGTTTGTTGGACAGAATACAAAAGAGAGCTTTAAAAATGATAGGAGAAGGCTCTATAACGGAAACAATTACATCTCTCGAACACCGCCGTAATGTTTCATGTCTTTCCCTATTTTACCGTTGTTTTTATAAACAGTGTTCTAGTGAAATAGCCAGTTGCATTCCTCCCCTTAAACAATTCAACCGTAATACTCGCGCTTCTAGGAATGCCCATCAGATTACCCTCGAGCCCAACTTCTGACGTACTGTTAAGTATAGAGATTCTTTCTTTAGTCGAACCACAAGAATGTGGAATACTTTACCTGGCTCTGTGTTTCCCTCTTATTACAGTATTCAGACATTCAAAACAAATGTTCATCGGTATCTCCTTTTTAACCCTTTCCAATTTCCTGAACGCTCGCACTGTGTGTAAATATTTTAAGGGTAATAATAATCCCTTTTGTGCGCGCAAAGTTTAAAAAAAAGCGCCTGCAAAGCACTTGCGCAAGCATAACAAACGCTTCAAACAACATAGCTTTTGACCACTTCCAAGAACTTACCACCAAGGCTTCAAACGGCGAACCTATCGTGTCAAGGTAGCAAATGGACAGTTGGCACGAGATATCTTAAGCCAAGGAAAAAAGCTTGCAAATACGGGCATATCCATGCATAAAGACTACCCAGTGGGTATGAGGCGGAAAAGAACTTTATTGCTAAAGGTTAAAAGGGATGTAAAACTGCTTAAACCAGACCTCAAGGTTAATTTGATGGACGATAAATTGCGCATTCAAGACCATTATTTCTTCTGGAACGATGAAAATGGATTAATGTGTGGGAGGTTAGATGGATTTATAGTGTACTTTCGTTTTTTTTTTTTTTTTTTTTTTTTATTTGTGCGCGCACTAAAGGGGTTGTGACTTCCCTTACTATGTTGAACACAGTGCGAGCTTTAGGAAAATAGGGAAGGATTTAAGAGGAGGAACCGATGCACATTGGTTTTGAAGTTCTGAATATTAAAATGGGAGGGAAAGATAGAGTCGGGTAAAGCATTCCACATTCGCGTGGTGCGGGAAAAGAAAGAATCCCTGAACTTGACAGTACGTTCGAAGTTGGGCTCAAGGGTAAACTGATGGGCATTCCTAGCAGCGCGAGTATTACGGTTGAATTGTTTAAGGGGAGGAATGCAACTGGCTATTTCGCTAGAGCACTGTTTATGAAAATAACGATAAAATAATGAAATACAAGAAACATTGCGGCGGTGTTCTAGAGAAGCAAATGTATCAGTTATATTTCTTTCACCTATCATTTTCATAGCTCTTCTTTGAATACTATCCAATAGGCTTAAATGGGTTATTGGAGCACCTGCCCAAACATGGGAGTTGTACTCGAGTTTTGGACGAATAAAGGCTTTATAGATTACAGCCAGATCAGAAGGAGAGAAAAATTTCTTGCATCGCCGAAGAAAACCTAAGCACTTAGCAGCATTTTTGGCGACGTCGAATATGTGGTCATTCCACAGAAGGTGGTCTGTTATACACATACGGAGGACTGAAAGCTTTTCGGTTTCCTCAATGCAAGTGCCACTCATGGATAGTGGCATAGGGGGTGGGTTTCTCTTAGACGACAGTAGACAGCATTGGGTTTTTGAAGCATTAAATTCCACTCGGTTTTTAATTCCCCATTGGACAATGCTGTCAAGATCGGAATTTAATGAGCTAATCATACGCTGCCGTTCAAGTTCCACATCCGAAGGACATGGATGTGAATCTGAAAACGAATATGAGAAGCTGAGGGTGCTGTCATCAGCGAAACAGTTTAATGGATTAGACGTTTCAGACAGAAGATCATTTATGAATATAAGGAAGAGAGTCGGAGACAAAACGGAGCCCTGGGGCACACCAGCATTTATTTTGTGAATTTCAGACTTGAAACCGTCCAATACAACTTGTATTGAACGGTCCGAAAGGTAATTTCTAATCCATCGAAGAAGAGATTCATCGAAACCAAATGCGCGCATTTTCGATAAGAGAGCTTGATGCCAAACTCTATCAAACGCTTTTGAAATATCAAGGGCAATAATCTTACTTTCTCCAAAACGATGTAAAGATGTGTTCCACTGTTCGGTGAGATATACCATCAGATCACCAGTGGACCTATTGCTACGAAAGCCGTACTGCCGGTCATTAAGAAGCTTTCGTTCCTCGAGATATTTCTTTAGCTGGAAATTAATCAGCGTTTCCATGACCTTGGAAAGAAGGGACGTAAGTGCAATTGGTCGATAGTTTGAGGGTGAGGAAGATACGCCTTTTTTAGGGACAGGCTGGACAAATGCTGTTTTCCATCCACTCGGAAAGAGACCAGTAGAATAGGACAGATGGAAAAGCTTACGCAGTGGTTTTGCCAGCGTTGAAGAACACCTCTTCAGAACAATGGGAGGGATACTATCCGGGCCAGCGGATTTGTGTACGTCGATATCTTTTAGAACTCTAGCAACTGCACGAGTGCGAAAGAAGATTTGTCCCATGAAATCATTTACGCTCTCAAGTACAGGAGGAGTCATAACACTTTCTGGCAGCGTCGAATTAACAGCAAACTGTGCTGCAAGCAAATTGGCTTTATCTATCGAGCTGACAAAAGGTGTATCGTTGAAGACGAGCGTTGGAACCGACGACGAAGTAGCATTTCGTATATTCTTTGCAAATGACCAAAAATTTTTACTACCTGTGGGACATTGTAGTATTTTTTGCCTTAATTTCTGGTCATGCAAAAATTTGGTTCGTCGAATATGAACATTACGGGTCTTTCTAGCTTGTTTGAACTTATTCCGGTTTTCCTCAGTAGGGTTGGCTTTATAACATCAGAAACTTACTTCTCTGACCCTAATAACCTCTTTACAGCTCGAATCAAACCATGAGTTTTCCTTGGGTTTGATAGATTTTACCCTATTCGGGATAAAATTTCTCATTCCACAAAGAATTAAATTTGTGATCATATCTGCACTGGCATCTACGTCACTATCGAGGAAGCATAGTGACCAGTTAAAGTTACTGAAGAAACCGTTGAGACCGTCCCAGTTGGCTTTCTCGTATTGCCAAACGGTTCTCGTTGGTACTTTCTCTTTAACTGAGTTTTGTTGGCACGAGAAATTAGCAGATATGACACAATGGTCTGATGAGCCTAGAGGCGAAAATACACTAATAGTGTATTTATTAGGGTCAGAGGTAAGAAACAAGTCTAGTGTGTTGGCGGATTGACCTGCAACATCAGGGATTCGAGTTGGCTCGTTAACAAGCTGAGTCAGGTGGTTTAACTCAGCAAAGAGCTCAACATACCTTCCTTCGGGTGTTGTCTGGCCAGAAAAGCGAAGCCAACTGGAATTGTGTACATTGAAATCGCCCGCAATGACGATTTCAGTGTGAGGATAATGGGCAACAATTCTTAGGATGGAGTCGGACAGAGCATCAAATTCGTTAAAAGTTGAATTTCTGTCCAGATTTGGGCTCCGATAAATAAAACAGGAATGAATGATGTGCTTATTGACCGTAAATTTGAACCACATGAAGTTAAAATTTGTGTTTGAGCACAAACCATATTGTGGTTGAAGTTGGTACGCAACATCATTCCTTATATAAACAGCGAGACCGTGATGGGGAAAGAATAATGGCACTAAATTATAACCAGGCAGATTGAATTCCGTATGATCGGAGTTTTCTCCTACCTGAGTTTCACTCAGTGCCAAAACGGCTGGCCTGCTTTGCGCAGTATAGACGTATACAGCACAGAAATTCTGTCTAATCCCCCGAATGTTGCTAAAGTCGACTCTAAATTCACCCACCATTTCAATAAAAACAAAAACTAACTAAAACCAAATCAGACAATTAACTAAGATGAATGTCTAATCTTAATCCCAATTTGAACTTTACTATAACAAACTATCGCCAGTGTTATGCCTTGGCGACAGACTGCTACAGATCCGGCCCTGGTTACTAAGAAAAGACAAACACCTATTTATCTAATATCATGACAGCTTAATCCCTGCGAGCACGGTGAGGGGATACCTACACAATGCAACAGCAATTAAGCTTACACGACTGTGAGAGATAATGGGTAAGGAGAAGGAAGGAATTTACCGCTCTGTGTTATGATGATGATTTTTTTTTTGTTTTTTCTATTTTTCATTTTTTGTTTTTTATTTGGGCTATTGCACTGTGTTGATTGTTGTTTTTAATTTGGTATTCAAAGAACTATCACTGATTTACATTGCACGACAAGTAATGGGTATTTTTTTTTTTTTTTTTTGATTAACGTTAACGGGGGTGGGGACAAAACTCTCACGAGACGTGTGCTGCCGGTGAGATGCAGCTCGGCACTAAAATATAAAATTAATTTGCAGCGAGAAAACTTTTTACTCCAAAACAATAATATACAAACGTCAATGGTAAATGTCACGCAAACGTCATCAGCGAACTGTTTACCGCCATCTACTTCTCAGATGGGAAACAAATTTTGGAAATGGTGTCGGCAATGCAGTGGATGTTAATCCGCGTTCACAATAGGATTTAGCAGTCAGCCAGATTATTAAAAATTTAGTTAGTTTTAAGAAATTAAAAATTTTAAGTAACAACATCAATGGATTAGCAAACAAAAAATTATATTGTGATTTTTTAATTACGTCAACAATTTTGAAAATAATTTGCTTTATGAAACTCACATCTTGCAACAAAACCAAAAATATTTCGAAGAATTCTTCAACGACTATGAACTGTGCTGGGTTGAAATAGTAAAAAGGAATGGAGCCGTTCGAGGAAGAGCATCTGATGGAGCTCTCTATGGCTTTAAAAAATCTTTGACTTTGATTAAGTGCATCTTCAAGGAAATAGAAGAATTTAAATATATAGAAATGGTGATATGCAACGAAGTAAAAAATTTAGTTCCTGTTTATTTAAATTGTTCACATTGGCAATTTGACTTTACTTCTTTAGTCAATGCTATGCAATCAATAGGAGAAAAACACTGCATGCTAATTGGAGATTTTAACGCGCGTACCGGACAAGAACAATGCGTATCTTTTGGAAGCCATCCAGTTCCAAGAAAATCTAGAGAGGGGGAAATTAATGCCAGGGGAAAAATTATATTGGAAATGGGAAGTTCTTTCGATTTGACCATAATGAACGGTACCCAAAAAGGTGATGAGGATGGCAAACTCACTTTCATCCGGAATCCAGGCCAGTCCGTTATCGATTATCTCCTTATGTCTAGCGATATAGCTAGCCACTTATTTGATTTTTTTGAAGTCGACAGCCAGACATACTCTGACCATATGCCGTTGATCACTACTCTGAACACTTCAGAATCAGATAACGAAGTACGTTGCGAAACTGAAAATTGCCTTCTCCCAAAACTTAAATGGCAGAAAAATCATGTAGAAGAATATCAAACCAAATTAAATCGCAAAATGACAGAACAAAGACTTAATAAACACCCACCAACGGTAGAAGCTTTAGAGAACGAGCGGTTTCACATCACACAAAACAGGGGACATGTAAAAACAATTCAGCTTGGTATGATAAGGATTGTGAGTCCACCAGAAAAAGATCGTTTGCACTCTTAAACTTATATCAAAGCTTTAATGCCTGTTATTTAAAAGACGACTACCTAGCAGCAAATCGAGCTTTCAAAGCTTTATGTAAGTAAAAAAAAACTAAGCTTTTACAAAAAGCAAGCCAAAAGTCTTACGCACAGCAAAAAGTCTTCGGACTTCTGGAAAGGAATTCAAAATACTTGACTTTGACTTGATATTTCAAAAGCGTTTGATAGAGTTTGGCATCAAGCTCTTTTATCGAAAATGCGCGCATTTGGTTTCGATGAATCTCTTCTTCATTGGATTAGAAATTTCCTTTCGGACCGTTCAATACAAGTTGTATTGGACGGTTTCAAGTCTGAAATCCACAAAATAAATGCTGGTGTGCCCCCGGGCTACGTTTTGTCTCCGACTCTCTTCCTTATTTTTATAAATGATCTTTTGTCTGAAACTTCTAATCCATTAAACTGTTTCGCTGACGACAGTTCCCTCAGCTTTTCATATTCGTTTACAGATTCACATCCATGTCCTTCGGATGTGGAACTTGAACGGCAGCGTATGATAAGCTCATTAAATTCTGATCTTAACAGCATCGTTCAATGGGGAATCAAAAACCGCGTAGAATTTAATGCTTCTAAAACTCAATGCTGTCTCCTGTCATTAAAGCGAAACCCACTCCCAATGCCGCTATCAATGGACGGCACTTGCATCGAGGAAACCAAACAGCTCTCAGTTCTCGGTATGTGTGTCACAGACCACCTTTTGTGGAATGACCACATATTTGATGGCGCCAAAAACGCTGCTAAGTGTTTAGGTTTTCTCCGCAGAAGCAAGAAATTTTGTTCCCCTTCTGATCTGGCTATGATCTACAAAGCCTTTATTCGTCCAAAACTTGAGTACAATTCTCATGTCTGGGCAGGAGCTCCAAAAACTCACTTAAGTTTGTTGGACAGAATACAAAAGAGAGCTTTAAAAATGATAGGTGAAGGATCTATAACGGAAACAATTACATCTCTCGAACACCGCCGTAATGTTTCATGTCTTTCCCTATTTTACCGTTGTTTTTATAAACAGTGTTCTAGTGAAATAGCCAGTCCCTCCCCTTAAACAATTCAACCATAATACTCGCGCTTCTAGGAATGCCCATCAGTTTACCCTCGAGCCCAACTTCGGACGTACTGTTAAGTATAGAGATTCTTTCTTTAGTCGAACCACAAGAATGTGGAATACTTTACCTGGCTCTGTGTTTCCCTCTTATTACAGTATTCAGACATTCAAAACAAATGTTCATCGGTATCTCCTTTTTAACCCTTTCCAATTTCCTGAACGCTCGCACTATGTGTGGACCGAAACGCATTGGACTAAAGGTCGCTTTAATACTTTTTATTGAATTTCATTCAATACAGTCCACTAAAATAAAAACAAAAACAATATAACTTCTATTGTTTAGGTTTTTTTCTTTCTTTATTACCTTCGCCAGACCACGGGCATAATATCTATATCTTTATCTAGGTGTCTGAATGTAACCATGTTCCCCTAGAAAAATATAATTTGCAGTGTGTTTATGCTGTAAATTTTATAAACGTCGGTAGCCATCGACTAAAATGTTGCGTCTTAGAAAGGTAACAATTACAGCTCTTACTGATGAGGTCCACTGTAATTGTTATCAGGACCGAAACGCATTGGACTAAAGGTCGCTTAAATACTTTTTATTGAATTTCATTCAATACAGTCCACTAAAATAAAAACAAAAACAATATAACTTCTATTGTTTAGGTTTTTTTCTTTCTTTATTACCTTCGCCAGACCACGGGCATAATATCTATATCTATATCTAGGTGTCTGAATGTAACCATGTTCCCCTAGAAAAATATAATTTGCCGTGTGTTTATGCTGTAAATTTTATAAACGTCGGTAGCCATCGACTAAAATGTTGCGTCTTAGAAAGGTAACAATTACAGCTCTAACTGATGAGGTCCACTGTAATTGTTATCAGGACCGAAACGCATTGGACTAAAGGTCGCTTAAATACTTTTTATTGAATTTCATTCAATACAGTCCACTAAAATAAAAACAAAAACAATATAACTTCTATTGTTTAGGTTTTTTTCTTTCTTTATTACCTTCGCCAGACCACGGGCATAATATCTATATCTTTATCTAGGTGTCTGAATGTAACCATGTTCCCCTAGAAAAATATAATTTGCAGTGTGTTTATGCTGTAAATTTTATAAACGTCGGTAGCCATCGACTAAAATGTTGCGTCTTAGAAAGGTAACAATTACAGCTCTAACTGATGAGGTCCACTGTAATTGTTATCAGGACCGAAACGCATTGGACTAAAGGTCGCTTAAATACTTTTTATTGAATTTCATTCAATACAGTCCACTAAAATAAAAACAAAAACAATATAACTTCTATTGTTTAGGTTTTTTTCTTTCTTTATTACCTTCGCCAGACCACGGGCATAATATCTATATCTATATCTAGGTGTCTGAATGTAACCATGTTCCCCTAGAAAAATATAATTTGCAGTGTGTTTATGCTGTAAATTTTATAAACGTCGGTAGCCATCGACTAAAATGTTGCGTCTTAGAAAGGTAACAATTACAGCTCTAACTGATGAGGTCCACTGTAATTGTTATCAGGACCGAAACGCATTGGACTAAAGGTCGCTTAAATACTTTTTATTGAATTTCATTCAATACAGTCCACTAAAATAAAAACAAAAACAATATAACTTCTATTGTTTAGGTTTTTTTTCTTTCTTTATTACCTTCGCCAGACCACGGGCATAATATCTATATCTATATCTAGGTGTCTGAATGTAACCATGTTCCCCTAGAAAAATATAATTTGCAGTGTGTTTATGCTGTAAATTTTATAAACGTCGGTAGCCATCGACTAAAATGTTGCGTCTTAGAAAGGTAACAATTACAGCTCTAACTGATGAGGTCCACTGTAATTGTTATCAGGACCGAAATGCATTGGACTAAAGGTCGCTTAAATACTTTTTATTGAATTTCATTCAATACAGTCCACTAAAATAAAAACAAAAACAATATAACTTCTATTGTTTAGGTTTTTTTTCTTTCTTTATTACCTTCGCCAGACCACGGGCATAATATCTATATCTATATCTAGGTGTCTGAATGTAACCATGTTCCCCTAGAAAAATATAATTTGCCGTGTGTTTATGCTGTAAATTTTATAAACGTCGGTAGCCATCGACTAAAATGTTGCGTCTTAGAAAGGTAACAATTACAGCTCTAACTGATGAGGTCCACTGTAATTGTTATCAGGACCGAAACGCATTGGACTAAAGGTCGCTTAAATACTTTTTATTGAATTTCATTCAATACAGTCCACTAAAATAAAAACAAAAACAATATAACTTCTATTGTTTAGGTTTTTTTCTTTCTTTACTATGTGTAAATATTTTAAGGGTAATAATAACCCCTTTTGTGCGCGCAAAGTTTAAAAAAAAGCGCCTGCAAAGCACTTGCGCAAGCATAACAAACTGCTAAAACCAGACCTCAAGGTTAATTTTATGGACGATAAATTGCGCATTCAAGACCATTATTTCTTCTGGAACGATGAAAATGGATTAATGTGTGGGAGGTTAGATGGATTTAGTGTACTTACGTTAAAATATAAAATTAATTTGCAGCGAGAAAACTTTTTACTCCAAAACAATAATATACAAACGTAAATGGTAAATGTCACGCAACCGTCATCAGCGAACTGTGTACCGCCATCTACTTCTCAGATGGGAAACAATTTTGGAAATGGTGTCGGCAATGCAGTGGATGTTAATCCACGTTCACAATAGGATTTTGCAGTCAGCCAGATTATTAAAAATTTAGTTAGTTTTAAGAAATTAAAAATTTTAAGTTACAACATCGATGGATTAGCAAACAAAAAATTATATTGTGATTTTTTTAATTACGTCAACAATTTTGAAATTTGTTTGCTTTATGAAACTCACATCTTGCAACAAAACCAAAAATATTTCGAAGAATTCTTCAACGACTATGAACTGTGCTGGGTTGAAATAGTAAAAAGGAATGGAGCCGTTCGAGGAAGAGCATCTGATGGAGCTCTCTATGGCTTTAAAAAATCTTTGACTTTGATTAAGTGCATCTTCAAGGAAATAGAAGAATTTAAATATATAGAAATGGTGATATGCAACGAAGTAAACAATTTAGTTCCTGTTTATTTAAATTGTTCACATTGGCAATTTGACTTTACTTCTTTAGTCGATGCTATGCAATCAATAGGAGAAAATCACTGCATGCTAATTGGAGATTTAAACGCGCGTACCGGACAAGAACAATGCGTATCTTTTGGAAGCCATCCAGTTCCAAGAAAATCTAGAGAGGGGGAAATTAATGCCAGGGGAAAAATTATATTGGAAATGGGAAGTTCTTTCGATTTGATCATAATGAACGGTACCCAAAAAGGTGATGAGGATGGCAAACTCACTTTCATCCGGAATCCAGGCCAGTCCGTTATCGATTATCTCCTTATGTCTAGCGATATAGCTAGCCACTTATTTGATTTTTTTGAAGTCGACAGCCAGACATACTCTGACCATATGCCGTTGATCACTACTCTGAACACTTCAGAATCAGATAACGAAGTACGTTGCGAAACTGAAAATTGCCTTCTCCTAAAACTTAACTGGCAGAAAAATCACGTAGAAGAATATCAAACCAAATTAAATCGCAAAATGACAGAACAAAGACTTAATGAACGCCCACCAACGGTAGAAGCTTTAGAGAACGAGCGGTTTCACATCACACAAAACAGGGGACATGTAAAAACAATTCAGCTTGGTATGATAAGGATTGTGAGTCCACCAGAAAAAGATCGTTTGCACTCTTAAACTTATATCAAAGCTTTAATGCCTGTTATTTAAAAGACGACTACCTAGCAGCAAATCGAGCTTTCAAAGCTTTATGTAAGTAAAAAAAAACTAAGCTTTTACAAAAAGCAAGCCAAAAGTCTTACGCACAGCAAAAAGTCTTCGGACTTCTGGAAAGGAATTCAAAATACTTGACTTTGACTTGATATTTCAAAAGCGTTTGATAGAGTTTGGCATCAAGCTCTTTTATCGAAAATGCGCGCATTTGGTTTCGATGAAACTCTTCTTCATTGGATTAGAAATTACCTTTCGGACCGTTCAATACAAGTTGTATTGGACGGTTTCAAGTCTGAAATCCACAAAATAAATGCTGGTGTGCCCCCGGGCTCCGTTTTGTCTCCGACTCTCTTCCTTATTTTTATAAATGATCTTTTGTCTGAAACTTCTTATCCATTAAACTGTTTCGCTGACGACAGTACCCTCAGCTTTTAATATTCGTTTACAGATTCACATCCATGTCCTTGGAATGTGGAACTTGAACGGCAGCGTATGATAAGCTCAATAAATTCTGATCTTAACAGCATCGTTCAATGGGGAATCAAAAACCGCGTAGAATTTTATGCTTCTAAAACTCAATGCTGTCTCCTGTCGTTAAAGCGAAACCCACTCCCAATGCCGCTATCAATGGACGGCACTTGCATCGAGGAAACCAAACAGCTCTCAGTTCTCGGTATGTGTGTCACAGACCACCTTTTGTGGAATGACCACATATTTGATGGCGCCAAAAACGCTGCTAAGTGTTTAGGTTTTCTCCGCAGATGCAAGAAATTTTTTTCCCCTTCTGATCTGGCTATGATCTACAAAGCCTTTATTCGTCCAAAACTTGAGTACAATTCTCATGTCTGGGCAGGAGCTCCAAAAACTCACTTAAGTTTGTTGGACAGAATACAAAAGAGAGCTTTAAAAATGATAGGTGAAGGATCTATAACGGAAACAATTACATCTCTCGAACACCGCCGTAATGTGTCATGTCTTTCCCTATTTTACCGTTGTTTTTATAAACAGTGTTCTAGTGAAATAGCCAGTTGCATTCCTCCCCTTAAACAATTCAACCATAATACTCGCGCTTCTAGGAATGCCCATCAGTTTACCCTCGAGCCCAACTTCGGACGTACTGTTAAGTATAGAGATTCTTTCTTGAGTCGAACCACAAGAATGTGGAATACTTTACCTGGCTCTGTGTTTCCCTCTTATTACAGTATTCAGACATTCAAAACAAATGTTCATCGGTATCTCCTTTTTAACCCTTTCCAATTTCCTGAACGCTCGCACTGTGTGTAAATATTTTAAGGGTAATAATAATCCCTTTTGTGCGCGCAAAGTTTAAAAAAAGCGCCAGCAAAGCACTTGCGCAAGCATAACAAACGCTTCAAACAACATAGCTTTTGACCACTTCCAAGAACTTACCACCAAGGCTTCAAACGGCGAACCTATCGAGTCAAGGTAGCAAATGGACAGTTGGCACGAGATATCTTAAGCCAAGGAAAAAAGCTTGCAAATACGGGCATATCCATGCATAAAGACTACCCAGTGGGTATGAGGCGGAAAAGAACTTTATTGCTAAAGGTTAAAAGGGAGGTAAAACTGCTAAAACCAGACCTCAAGGTTAATTTGATGGACGATAAATTGCGCATTCAAGACCATTATTTCTTCTGGAACGATGAAAATGGATTAATGTGTGGGAGGTTAGATGGATTTATAGTGTACTTTCGTTAAAATATAAAATTAATTTGCAGCGAGAAAACTTTTTACTCCAAAACAATAATATACAAACGTCAATGGTAAATGTCACGCAAACGTCATCAGCGAACTGTTTACCGCCATCTACTTCTCAGATGGGAAACAATTTTGGAAATGGTGTCGGCAATGCAGTGGATGTTAATCCACGTTCACAATAGGATTTTGCAGTCAGCCAGATTATTAAAAATTTAGTTAGTTTTAAGAAATTAAAAATTTTAAGTAACAACATCAATGGATTAGCAAACAAAAAATTATATTGTGATTTTTTAATTACGTCAACAATTTTGAAAATAATTTGCTTTATGAAACTCACATCTTGCAACAAAACCAAAAATATTTCGAAGAATTCTTCAACGACTATGAACTGTGCTGGGTTGAAATAGTAAAAAGGAATGGAGCCGTTCGAGGAAGAGCATCTGATGGAGCTCTCTATGGCTTTAAAAAATCTTTGACTTTGATTAAGTGCATCTTCAAGGAAATAGAAGAATTTAAATATATAGAAATGGTGATATGCAACGAAGTAAAAAATTTAGTTCCTGTTTATTTAAATTGTTCACATTGGCAATTTGACTTTACTTCTTTAGTCAATGCTATGCAATCAATAGGAGAAAAACACTGCATGCTAATTGGAGATTTTAACGCGCGTACCGGACAAGAACAATGCGTATCTTTTGGAAGCCATCCAGTTCCAAGAAAATCTAGAGAGGGGGAAATTAATGCCAGGGGAAAAATTATATTGGAAATGGGAAGTTCTTTCGATTTGACCATAATGAACGGTACCCAAAAAGGTGATGAGGATGGCAAACTCACTTTCATCCAGAATCCAGGCCAGTCCGTTATCGATTATCTCATTATGTCTAGCGATATAGCTAGCCACTTATTTGATTTTTTTGAAGTCGACAGCCAGAAATACTCTGACCATATGCCGTTGATCACTACTCTGAACACTTCAGAATCAGATAACGAAGTACGTTGCGAAACTGAAAATTGCCTTCTCCCAAAACTTAAATGGCAGAAAAATCATGTAGAAGAATATCAAACCAAATTAAATCGCAAAATGACAGAACAAAGACTTAATGAACACCCACCAACGGTAGAAGCTTTAGAGAACGAGCGGTTTCACATCACACAAGACAGGAGACATGTAAAAACAATTCAGCTTGGTATGATAAGGATTGTGAGTCCACCAGAAAAAGATCGTTTGCACTCTTAAACTTATATCAAAGCTTTAATGCCTGTTATTTAAAAGACGACTACCTAGCAGTAAATCGAGCTTTCAAAGCTTTATGTAAGTAAAAAAAAACTAAGCTTTTACAAAAAGCAAGCCAAAAGTCTTACGCACAGCAAAAAGTCTTCGGACTTCTGGAAAGGAATTCAAAATACTTGACTTTGACTTGATATTTCAAAAGCGTTTGATAGAGTTTGGCATCAAGCTCTTTTATCGAAAATGCGCGCATTTGGTTTCGATGAATCTCTTCTTCATTGGATTAGAAATTACCTTTCGGACCGTTCAATACAAGTTGTATTGGACGGTTTCAAGTCTGAAATCCACAAAATAAATGCTGGTGTGCCCCCGGGCTCCGTTTTGTCTCCGACTCTCTTCCTTATTTTTATAAATTATCTTTTGTCTGAAACTTCTAATCCATTAAACTGTTTCGCTGACGACAGTACCCTCAGCTTTTCATATTCGTTTACAGATTCACATCCATGTCCTTCGGATGTGGAACTTGAACGGCAACGTATGATAAGCTCATTAAATTCTGATCTTAACAGCATCGTTCAGTGGGGAATCAAAAACCGCGTAGAATTTAATGCTTCTAAAACTCAATGCTGTCGTTATAGCGAAACTCACTCCCAATGCTGCTATCAATGGACGGCACTTGCATCGAGGAAACCAAACAGCTCTCAGTTCTCGGTATGTGTGTCACAGACCACCTTTTGTGGAATGACCACATATTTGATGGCGCCAAAAACGCTGCTAAGTGTTTACGTTTTCTCCGTAGATGCAAGAAATTTTTTTCCCCTTCTGATCTGGCTATGATCTACAAAGCCTTTATTTGTCCAAAACTTGAGTACAATTCGCATGTCTGGGCAGGAGCTCCAAAAACTCACTTAAGTTTGTTGGACAGAATACAAAAGAGAGCTTTAAAAATGATAGGAGAAGGCTCTATAACGGAAACAATTACATCTCTCGAACACCGCCGTAATGTTTCATGTCTTTCCCTATTTTACCGTTGTTTTTATAAACAGTGTTCTAGTGAAATAGCCAGTTGCATTCCTCCCCTTAAACAATTCAACCGTAATACTCGCGCTTCTAGGAATGCCCATCAGATTACCCTCGAGCCCAACTTCTGACGTACTGTTAAGTATAGAGATTCTTTCTTTAGTCGAACCACAAGAATGTGGAATACTTTACCTGGCTCTGTGTTTCCCTCTTATTACAGTATTCAGACATTCAAAACAAATGTTCATCGGTATCTCCTTTTTAACCCTTTCCAATTTCCTGAACGCTCGCACTGTGTGTAAATATTTTAAGGGTAATAATAATCCCTTTTGTGCGCGCAAAGTTTAAAAAAAAAGCGCCTGCAAAGCACTTGCGCAAGCATAACAAACGCTTCAAACACCATAGCTTTTGACCACTTCCAAGAACTTACCACCAAGGCTTCAAACGGCAAACCTATCGCGTCAAGGTAGCAAATGGACAGTTGGCACGAGATATCTTAAGCCAAGGAAAAAAGCTTGCAAATACGGGCATATCCATGCATAAAGACTACCCAGTGGGTATGAGGCGGAAAAGAACTTTATTGCTAAAGGTTAAAAGGGAGGTAAAACTGCTAAAACCAGACCTCAAGGTTAATTTGATGGACGATAAATTGCGCATTCAAGACCATTATTTCTTCTGGAACGATGAAAATGGATTAATGTGTGGGAGGTTAGATGGATTAAGTTTACTTTCGTTAAAATATAAAATTAATTTGCAGCGAGAAAACTTTTTACTCCAAAACAATAATATACAAACGTCAATGGTAAATGTCACGCAAATGTCATCAGCGAACTGTGTACCGCCATCTACTTCTCAGATGGGAAACAATTTTGGAAATGGTGTCGGCAATTCGGTGGATGTTAATCTACGTTCACAATAGGATTTTGCAGTCAGCCAGATTATTAAAAATTAAGTTAGTTTTAAGAAATTAAAAATGTTAAGTTAAAACATCAATGGATTAGCAAACAAAAAATTATATTGTGATTTTTTTAATTACGTCAAGAATTTTGAAATTTGTTTGCCTTATGAAACTCACATCTTGCAACAAAACCAAAAATATTTCGAAGAATTCTTCAACGACTATGAACTGTGCTGGGTTGAAATAGTAAAAAGGAATGGAGCCGTTCGAGGAAGAGCATCTGATGGAGCTCTCTATGGCTTTAAAAAATCTTTGACTTTGATTAAGTGCATCTTCAAGGAAATAGAAGAATTTAAATATATAGAAATGGTGATATGCAACGAAGTAAAAAATTTAGTTCCTGTTTATTTAAACTGTTCACATTGACAATTTGACTTTTCTTCTTTAGTCGATGCTATGCAATCAATAGGAGAAAACACTGCATGCTAATTGGAGATTTTAACGCGCGTACCGGACAAGAACAATGCGCATCTTTTGGAAGCCATCCAGTTCCAAGAAAATCTAGAGAGGGGGAAATTAATGCCAGGGGAAAAATTATATTGGAAATGGGAAGTTCTTTCGATTTGACCATAATGAACGGTACCCGAAAAGGTGATCAGGATGGCAAACTCACTTTCATCCGGAATCCAGGCCAGTCCGTTATCGATTATCTCCTTATGTCTAGCGATATAGCTAGCCACTTATTTGATTTTTTTGAAGTCGACATACTCTGACCATATGCCGTTGATCACTACTCTGAACACTTCAGAATCAGATAACGAAGTACGTTGCGAAACTGAAAATTGCCTTCTCCAAAAACTTAAATGGCAGAAAAATCATGTAGAAGAATATCAAACCAAATTAAATCGCAAAATGATAGAACAAAGACTAAATGAACACCCACCAACAGTAGAAGCTTTAGAGATCGAGCGGTTTCACATCACACAAAACAGGGGACATGTAAAAACAATTCAGCTTGGTATGATAAGGATTGTGAGTCCACCAAAAAAGATCGTTTGCACTCTTAAACTTATATCAAAGCTTTAATGCCTGTTATTTAAAAGACGACTACCTAGCAGCAAATCGAGCTTTCAAAGCTTTATGTAAGTAAAAAAAAACTAAGCTTTTACAAAAAGCAAGCCAAAAGTCTTACGCACAGCAAAAAGTCTTCGGACTTCTGGAAAGGAATTCAAAATACTTGACTTTGACTTGATATTTCAAAAGCGTTTGATAGAGTTTGGCATCAAGCTCTTTTATCGAAAATACGCGCATTTGGTTTCGATGAATCTCTTCTTCATTGGATTAGAAATTACCTTTCGGACCGTTCAATACAAGTTGTATTGGACGGTTTCAAGTCTGAAATCCACAAAATAAATGCTGGTGTGCCCCCGGGCACCGTTTTGTCTCCGACTCTCTTCCTTATTTTTATAAATGATCTTTTGTCTGAAACTTCTAATCCATTAAACTGTTTCGCTGACGACAGTACCCTCAGCTTTTCATATTCGTTTACAGATTCACATCCATGTCCTTCGGATGTGGAACTTGAACGGCAGCGTATGATAAGCTCATTAAATTCTGATCTTAACAGAATCGTTCAATGGGGAATCAAAAACCGCGTAGAATTTAATGCTTCTAAAACTCAATGCTGTCTCCTGTCATTAAAGCGAAACCCACTCCCAATGCCGCTATCAATGGACGGCACTTGCATCGAGGAAACCAAACCGCTCTCAGTTCTCGGTATGTGTGTCACAGACCACCTTTTGTGGAATGACCACATATTTGATGGTGCCAAAAACACTGCTAAGTGTTTAGGTTTTCTCCGCAGATGCAAGAAATTTTTTTTCCCTTCTCATCTGGCTATGATCTACAAAGCCTTTATTCGTCCAAAACTTGAGTACAATTCTCATGTCTGGGCAGGAGCTCCAAGAACTCACTTAAGTTTGTTGGACAGAATACAAAAGAGAGCTTTAAAAATGATAGGTGAAGGATCTATAACGGAAACAATTACAACTCTCGAACACCGCCGTAATGTTTCATGTCTTTCTCTATTTTACCGTTGTTTTTATAAACAGTGTTCTTAAACAATTCAACCGTAATACTCGCGCTTCTAGGAATGCCCATCAGTTTACCCTCGAGCCCACCTTCGGACGTACTGTTAAGTATAGAGATTCTTTCTTTAGTCGAACCACAAGAATGTGGAATACTTTACCTGGCTCTGTGTTTCCCTCATATTACAGTATTCAGACATTCAAAACAAATGTTCATCGGTATCTCGTTTTAACCCTTTCCAATTTCCTGAACGCTCGCACTGTGTGTAAATATTTTAAGGGTAATAATAATCCCTTTTGTGCGCGCAAAGTTTAAAAAAAAGCGCCTGCAAAGCACTTGCGCAAGCATAACAAATGCTTCAAACACCATAGCTTTTGACCACTTCCAAGAACTTACCACCAAGGCTTCAAACGGCGAACCTATCGCGTCAAGGTAGCAAATGGACAGTTGGCACTTATTTGATTTTTTTGAAGTCGACAGCCAGGCATACTCTGACCATATGCCGTTGATCACTACTCTGAACACTTCAGAATCAGATAACGAAGTACGTTGCGAAACTGAAAATTGCCTTCTCCAAAAACTTAAATGGCAGAAAAATCATGTAGAAGAATATCAAACCAAATTAAATCGCAAAATGATAGAACAAAGACTAAATGAACACCCACCAACGGTAGAAGCTTTAGAGAACGAGCGGTTTCACATCACACAAAACAGGGGACATGTAAAAACAATTCAGCTTGGTATGATAAGGATTGTGAGTCCACCAGAAAAGATCGTTTGCACTCTTAAACTTATATCAAAGCTTTAATGCCTGTTATTTAAAAGACGACTATCTAGCAGCAAATCGAGCTTTCAAAGCTTTATGTAAGTAAAAAAAAACTAAGCTTTTACAAAAAGCAAGCCAAAAGTCTTACGCACAGCAAAAAGTCTTCGGACTTCTGGAAAGGAATTCAAAATACTTGACTTTGACTTGATATTTCAAAAGCGTTTGATAGAGTTTGGCATCAAGCTATTTTATCGAAAATACGCGCTTTTGGTTTCGATGAATCTCTTCTTCATTGGATTAGAAATTACCTTTCGGACCGTTCAATACAAGTTGTATTGGACGGTTTCAAGTCTGAAATCCACAAAATAAATGCTGGTGTGCCCCCGGGCTCCGTTTTGTCTCCGACTCTCTTCCTTATTTTTATAAATGATCTTTTGTCTGAAACTTCTAATCCATTAAACTGTTTCGCTGACGACAGTACCCTCAGCTTTTCATATTCGTTTACAGATTCACATCCATGTCCTTTGGATGTGGAACTTGAACGGCAGCGTATGATAAGCTCATTAAATTCTGATCTTAACAGCATCGTTCAATGGGGAATCAAAAACCGCGTAGAATTTACTGCTTCTAAAACTCAATGCTGTCTCCTGTCGTTAAAGCGAAACCCACTCCCAATGCCGCTATCAATGGACGGCACTTGCATCGAGGAAACCAAACAGCTCTCAGTTCTCGGTATGTGTGTCACAGACCACCTTTTGTGGAATGACCACATATTTGATGGCGCCAAAAACGCTGCTAAGTGCTTAGGTTTTCTCCGCAGATGCAAGAATTTTTTTCCCCTTCTGATCTGGCTATGATCTACAAAGCCTTTATTCGTCCAAAACTTGAGTACAATTCTCATGTCTGGGCAGGAGCTCCAAAAACTCACTTAAGTTTGTTGGACAGAATACAAAAGAGAGCTTTAAAAATGATAGGTGAAGGATCTATAACGGAAACAATTACATCTCTCGAACACCGCCGTAATGTTTCATGTCTTTCCCTATTTTACCGTTGTTTTTATAAACAGTGTTCTAGTGAAATAGCCAGTTGCATTCCTCCCCTTAAACAATTCAACCGTAATACTCGCGCTTCTAGGAATGCTCATCAGTTTACCCTCGAGCCCAACTTCGGACGTACTGTTAAGTATAGAGATTCTTTCTTTAGTCGAACCACAAGAATGTGGAATACTTTATCTGGCTCTGTGTTTCCCTCTTATTACAGTATTCAGACATTCAAAACAAATGTTCATCGGTATCTCCTTTTTAACCCTTTCCAATTTCCTGACAGCTCGCACTGTGTGTAAATATTTTTAGGGTTATAACAATACCTTTTGTGCGCGCAAAGTTTAAAAAAAAAAAGCGCCTGCAAAGCACTTGCGCAAGCATAACAAATGCTTCAAACACCATAGCTTTTGACCACTTCCAAGAACTTACCACCAAGGCTTCAAACGGCGAACCTATCGCGTCAAGGTAGCAAATGGACAGTTGGCACTTATTTGATTTTTTTGAAGTCGACAGCCAGACATACTCTGACCATATGCCGTTGATCACTACTCTGAACACTTCAGAATCAGATAACGAAGTACGTTGCGAAACTGAAAATTGCCTTCTCCCAAAACTTAAATGGCAGAAAAATCATGTAGAAGAATATCAAACCAAATTAAATCGCAAAATGATAGAACAAAGACTAAATGAACACCCACCAACGGTAGAAGCTTTAGAGAACGAGCGGTTTCACATCACACAAAACAGGGGACATGTAAAAACAATTCAGCTTGGTATGATAAGGATTGTGAGTCCACCAGAAAAGATCGTTTGCACTCTTAAACTTATATCAAAGCTTTAATGCATGTTATTTAAAAGACGACTACCTAGCAGCAAATCGAGCTTTCAAAGCTTTATGTAAGTAAAAAAAAACTAAGCTTTTACAAAAAGCAAGCCAAAAGTCTTACGCACAGCAAAAAGTCTTCGGACTTCTGGAAAGGAATTCAAAATACTTGACTTTGACTTGATATTTCAAAAGCGTTTGATAGAGTTTGGCATCAAGCTATTTTATCGAAAATACGCGCATTTGGTTTCGATGAATCTCTTCTTCATTGGATTAGAAATTACCTTTCGGACCGTTCAATACAAGTTGTATTGGACGGTTTCAAGTCTGAAATCCACAAAATAAATGCTGGTGTGCCCCCGGGCTCCGTTTTGTCTCCGACTCTCTTCCTTATTTTTATAAATGATCTTTTGTCTGAAACTTCTTATCCATTAAACTGTTTCGCTGACGACAGTACCCTCAGCTTTTCATATTCGTTTACACATTCACATCCATGTCCTTTGGTTGTGGAAGTTGAACGGCAGCGTATGATAAGCTCATTAAATTCTGATCTTAACAGCATCGTTCAATGGGGAATCAAAAACCGCGTAGAATTTACTGCTTCTAAAACTCAATGCTGTCTCCTGTCGTTAAAGCGAAACCCACTCCCAATGCCGCTATCAATGGACGGCACTTGCATCGAGGAAACCAAACAGCTCTCAGTTCTCGGTATGTGTGTCACAGACCACCTTTTGTGGAATGACCCATATTTGATGGCGCCAAAAACGCTGCTAAGTGCTTAGGTTTTCTCCGCAGATGCAAGAATTTTTTTTCCCCTTCTGATCTGGCTATGATCTACAAAGCCTTTATTCGTCCAAAACTTGAGTACAATTCTCATGTCTGGGCAGGAGCTCCAAAAACTCACTTAAGTTTGTTGGACAGAATACAAAAGAGAGCTTTAAAAATGATAGGTGAAGGATCTATAACGGAAACAATTACATCTCTCGAACACCGCCGTAATGTTTCATGTCTTTCCCTATTTTACCGTTGTTTTTATAAACAGTGTTCTAGTGAAATAGCCAGTTGCATTCCTCCCCTTAAACAATTCAACCGTAATACTCGCGCTTCTAGGAATGCTCATCAGTTTACCCTCGAGCCCAACTTCGGACGTACTGTTAAGTATAGAGATTCTTTCTTTAGTCGAACCACAAGAATGTGGAATATTTTACCTGGCTCTGTGTTTCCCTCTTATTACAGTATTCAGACATTCAAAACAAATGTTCATCGGTATTTCCTTTTTAACCCTTTCCAATTTCCTGAACGCTCGCATTGTGTGTAAATATTTTAAGGGTAATAATAATCCCTTTTGTGCGCGCAAAGTTTAAAAAAAAAAGCGCCTGCAAAGCACTTGCGCAAGCATAACAAACGCTTCAAACACCATAGCTTTTGACCACTTCCAAGAACTTACCACCAATGCTTCAAACGGCGAACCTATCGCGTCAAGGTAGCAAATGGACAGTTGGCACGAGATATCTTAAGCCAAGGAAAAAAGCTTGCAAATACGGGCATATCCATGCATAAAGACTACCCAGTGGGTATGAGGCGGAAAAGAACTTTATTTCTAAAGGTTAAAAGGGAGGTAAACCTGCTAAAACCAGACCTCAAGGTTAATTTGATGGACGATAAATTGCGCATTCAAGACCATTATTTCTTCTGGAACGATGAAAATGGATTAATGTGTGGGAGGTTAGATGGATTTAGTGTACTTTCGTTAAAATATAAAATTAATTTGCAGCGAGAAAACTTTTTACTCCAAAACAATAATATACAAACGTCAATGGTAAATGTCACGCAAACGTCATCAGCGAACTGTGTACCGCCATCTACTTCTCAGATGGGAAACAATTTTGGAAATGGTGTCGGCAATGCAGTGGATGTTAATCCACGTTCACAATAGGATTTTGCAGTCAGCCAGATTATTAAAAATTTAGTTAGTTTTAAGAAATTAAAAATTTTAAGTTACAACATCAATGGATTAGCAAACAAAAAATTATATTGTGATTTTTTTAATTACGTCAACAATTTTGAAATTTGTTTGCTTTATGAAACTCACATCTTGCAACAAAACCAAAAATATTTCGAAGAATTCTTCAACGACTATGAACTGTGCTCGGTTGAAATAGTAAAAAGGAAAGGAAATTATTTTTATAAATGATCTTTTGTCTGAAACTTCTAATCCATTAAACTGTTTCGCTGACGACAGTACCCTCAGCTTTTCATATTCGTTTACAGATTCACATCCATGTCCTTTGGATGTGGAACTTGAACGGCAGCGTATGATAAGCTCATTAAATTCTGATCTTAACAGCATCGTTCAATGGGGAATCAAAAACCGCGTAGAATTTACTGCTTCTAAAACTCAATGCTGTCTCCTGTCGTTAAAGCGAAACCCACTCCCAATGCCGCTATCAATGGATGGCACTTGCATCGAGGAAACCAAACAGCTCTCAGTTCTCGGTATGTGTGTCACAGACCACCTTTTGTGGAATGACCACATATTTGATGGCGCCAAAAACGCAGCTAAGTGTTTAGGTTTTCTCCGCAGATGCAAGAAATTTCTTTCCCCTTCTGATCTGGCTATGATCTACAAAGCCTTTATTCGTCCAAAACTTGAGTACAATTCTCATGTCTGGGCAGGAGCTCCAAAAACTCACTTAAGTTTGTTGGACAGAATACAAAAGAGAGCTTTAAAAATGATAGGTGAAGGATCTATAACGGAAACAATTACATCTCTCGAACACTGCCGTAATGTTTCATGTCTTTCCCTATTTTATCGTTGTTTTTATAAACAGTGTTCTAGTGAAATAGCCAGTTGCATTCCTCCCCTTAAACAATTCAACCGTAATACTCGCGCTTCTAGGAATGCCCATCAGTTTACCCTCGAGCCCAACTTCGGACGTACTGTTAAGTATAGAGATTCTTTCCTTAGTCGAACCACAAAAATGTGGAATACTTTACCTGGCTCTGTGTTTCCCTCTTATTACAGTATTCAGACATTCAAAACAAATGTTCATCGGTATCTCCTTTTTAACCCTTTCCAATTTCCTGAACGCTCGCACTGTGTGTAAATATTTTAAGGGTAATAATAATCCCTTTTGTGCGCGCAAAGTTTAAAAAAAAGCGCCTGCAAAGCACTTGCGCAAGCATAACAAACGCTTCAAACACCATAGCTTTTGACCACTTCCAAGAACTTACCACCAAGGCTTCAAACGGCGAACCTATCGCGTCAAGGTAGCAAATGGACAGTTGGCACGAGATATCTTAAGCCAAGGAAGAAAGCTTGCAAATACGGGCATATCCATGCATAAAGACTACCCAGTGGGTATGAGGCGGAAAAGAACTTTATTGCTAAAGGTTAAAAGGGAGGTAAAACTGCTAAAACCAGACCTCAAGGTTAATTTGATGGACGATAAATTGCGCATTCAAGACCATTATTTCTTCTGGAACGATGAAAATGGATTAATGTGTGGGAGGTTAGATGGATTTAGTGTACTTTCGTTAAAATATAAAATTAATTTGCATCGAGAACACTTTTTACTCCAAAACAATAATATACAAACGTCAATGGTAAATGTCACGCAAACGTCATCAGCGAACTGTGTACCGCCATCTACTTCTCAGATGGGAAACAATTTTGGAAATGGTGTCGGCAATGCAGTGGATGTTAATCCACGTTCACAAAAGGATTTTGCAGTCAGCCAGATTATTAAAAATTTAGTTAGTTTTAAGAAATTAAAAATTTTAAGTTAAAACATCAATGGATTAGCAAACAAAAAAATTATATTGTGATTTTTTTAATTACGTCAACAATTTTGAAATTTCTTTTGCTTTATGAAACTCACATCTTGCAACAAAACCAAAAATATTTCGAAGAATTCTACAACGACTATGAACTGTGCTGGGTTGAAATAGTAAAAAGGAATGGAGCCGTTCGAGGAAGAGCATCTGATGGAGCTCTCTATGGCTTTAAAAAATCTTTGACTTTGATTAAGTGCATCTTCAAGGAAATAGAAGAATTTAAATATATAGAAATGGTGATATGCAAAGAAGTAAAAAATTTAGTTCCTGTTTATTTAAATTGTTCACATTGGCAATTTGACTTTACTTCTTTAGTCGATGCTATGCAATCAATAGGAGAAAAACACTGCATGCTAATTGGAGATTTTAACGCGCGTACCGGACAAGAACAATGCGTATCTTTTGGAAGCCATCCAGTTCCAAGAAAATCTAGAGAGGGGGAAATTAATGCCAGGGGAAAAATTATATTGGAAATGGGAAGTTCTTTCGATTTGATCATAATGAACGGTACCCAAAAAGGTGATGAGGATGGCAAACTCACTTTCATCCGGAATCCAGGCCAGTCCGTTATCGATTATCTCCTTATGTCTAGCGATATAGCTAGCCACTTATTTGATTTTTTTGAAGTCGACAGCCAGACATACTCTGACCATATGCCGTTGATCACTACTCTGAACACTTCAGAATCAGATAACGAAGTACGTTGCGAAACTGAAAATTGCCTTCTCCCAAAACTTAAATGGCAGAAAAATCACGTAGAAGAATATCAAACCAAATTAAATCGCAAAATGACAGAACAAAGACTTAATGAACGCCCACCAACGGTAGAAGCTTTAGAGAACGAGCGGTTTCACATCACACAAAACAGGGGACATGTAAAAACAATTCAGCTTGGTATGATAAGGATTGTGAGTCCACCAGAAAAAGATCGTTTGCACTCTTAAACTTATATCAAAGCTTTAATGCCTGTTATTTAAAAGACGACTACCTAGCAGCAAATCGAGCTTTCAAAGCTTTATGTAAGTATAAAAAAACTAAGCTTTTACAAAAAGCAAGCCAAAAGTCTTACGCACAGCAAAAAGTCTTCGGACTTCTGGAAAGGAATTAAAAATACTTGACTTTGACTTGATATTTCAAAAGCGTTTGATAGAATTTGGCATCAAGCTCTTTTATCGAAAATGTGCGCATTTGGTTTCGATGAAACTCTTCTTCATTGGATTAGAAATTACCTTTCGGACCGTTCAATACAAGTTGTATTGGACGGTTTCAAGTCTGAAATCCACAAAATAAATGCTGGTGTGCCCCCGGGCTCCGTTTTGTCTCCGACTCTCTTCCTTATTTTTATAAATGATCTTTTGTCTGAAACTTCTAATCCATTAAACTGTTTCGCTGACGACAGTACCCTCAGCTTTTCATATTCGTTTACAGATTCACATCCATGTCCTTCGGATGTGGAACTTGAACGGCAGCGTATGATAAGCTCATTAAATTCTGATCTTAACAGCATCGTTCAATGGGGAATCAAAAACCGCGTAGAATTTAATGCTTCTAAGACTCAATGCTGTCTCCTGTCGTAAAAGCGAAACCCACTCCCAATGCCGCTATCAATGGACGGCACTTGCATCGAGGAAACCAAACAGAATGACCACATATTTGATGGCGCCAAAAACGCTGCTAAGTGTTTAGGTTTTCTCCGCAGATGCAAGAAATTTGTTTCCCCTTCTCATCTGGCTATGATCTACAAAGCCTTTATTCGTCCAAAACTTGAGTACAATTCTCATGTCTGGGCAGGAGCTCCAAAAACTCACTTAAGTTTGTTGGACAGAATAAAAAAGAGAGCTTTAAAAATGATAGGTGAAGGATCTATAACGGAAACAATTACATCTCTCGAACACCGCCGTAATGTTTCATGTCTTTCCCTATTTTACCGTTGTTTTTATAAACAGTGTTCTAGTGAAATAGCCAGTTGTATTCCTCCCCTTAAACAATTCAACCGTAATACTCGCGCTTCTAGGAATGCCCATCAGTTTACCTTCGAGCCCAACTTCGGACGTACTGTTAAGTATAGAGATTCTTTCTTTAGTCGAACCACAAGAATGTGGAATATTTTACCTGGCTCTGTGTTTCCCTCTTATTACAGTATTCAGACATTCAAAACAAATGTTCATCGGTATTTCCTTTTTAACCCTTTCCAATTTCCTGAACGCTCGCATTGTGTGTAAATATTTTAAGGGTAATAATAATCCCTTTTGTGCGCGCAAAGTTTAAAAAAAAAAGCGCCTGCAAAGCACTTGCGCAAGCATAACAAACGCTTCAAACACCATAGCTTTTGACCACTTCCAAGAACTTACCACCAAGGCTTCAAACGGCGAACCTATCGCGTCAAGGTAGCAAATGGACAGTTGGCACGAGATATCTTAAGCCAAGGAAAAAAGCTTGCAAGTACGGGCATATCCATGCATAAAGACTACCCAGTGGGTATGAGGCGGAAAAGAACTTTATTGCTAAAGGTTAAAAGGGAGGTAAAACTGCTAAAACCAGACCTCAAGGTTAATTTGATGGACGATAAATTGCACATTCAAGACCATTATTTCTTTTGGAACGATGAAAATGGATTAATGTGTGGGAGGTTAGATGGATTTAGTGTACTTTCGTTAAAATATAAAATTAATTTGCAGCGAGAAAACTTTTTACTCCAAAACAATAATATACAAACGTCAATGGTAAATGTCACGCAAACGTCATCAGCGAACTGTGTACCGCCATCTACTTCTCAGATGGGAAACAATTTTGGAAATGGTGTCGGCATTGCAGTGGATGTTAATCCACGTTCAAAATAGGATTTTGCAGTCAGCCAGATTATTAAAAATTTAGTTAGTTTTAAGAAATTAAAAATTTTAAGTTACAACATCAATGGATTAGCAAACAAAAAATTATATTGTGATTTTTTTAATTACGTCAACTATTTTGAAATTTGTTTGCTTTATGAAACTCACATCTTGCAACACAACCAAAAATATTTCGAAGAATTCTTCAACGACTATGAACTGTGCTGGGTTGAAATAGTAAAAAGGAATGGAGCCGTTCGAGGAAGAGCATCTGATGGAGCTCTGTATGGCTTTAAAAAATCTTTGACTTTGATTAAGTGCATCTTCAAGGAAATAGAAGAATTTAAATATATAGAAATGGTGATATGCAACGAAGTAATAAATTTAGTTCCTGTTTATTTAAATTGTTCACATTGGCAATTTGACTTTACTTCTTTAGTCGATGCTATGCAATCAATAGGAGAAAAACACTGCATACTAATTGGAGATTTTAACGCGCGTACCGGACAAGAACAATGCGTATCTTTTGGAAGCCATCCAGTTCCAAGAAAATCTAGAGAGGAGGAAATTAATGCCAGGGGAAAAATTATATTGGAAATGGGAAGTTCTTTCGATTTGATCATAATGAACGGTACCCAAAAAGGTGATGAGGATGGCAAACTCACTTTCATCCGGAATCCAGGCCAGTCCGTTATCGATTATCTCCTTATGTCTAGCGATATAGCTAGCCACTTATTTGATTTTTTTGAAGTCGACAGCCAGACATACTCTGACCATATGCCGTTGATCACTACTCTGAACACTTCAGAATCAGATAACGAAGTACGTTGCGAAACTGAAAATTGCCTTCTCCCAAAACTTAACTGGCAGAAAATTCACGTAGAAGAATATCAAACCAAATTAAATCGCAAAATGACAGAACAAAGACTTAATGAACGCCCACCAACGGTAGAAGCTTTAGAGAACGAGCGGTTTCACATCACACAAAACAGGGGACATGTAAAAACAATTCAGCTTGGTATGATAAGGATTGTGAGTCCACCAGAAAAAGATCGTTTGCACTCTTAAACTTATATCAAAGCTTTAATGCATGTTATTTAAAAGACGACTTCCTAGCAGCAAATCGAGCTTTCAAAGCTTTATGTAAGTAAAAAAAAACTAAGCTTTTACAAAAAGCAAGCCAAAAGTCTTACGCACAGCAAAAAGTCTTCGGACTTCTGGAAAGGAATTCAAAATACTTGACTTTGACTTGATATTTCAAAAGCGTTTGATAGAGTTTGGCATCAAGCTCTTTTATCGAAAATGCGCGCATTTGGTTTCGATGAAACTCTTCTTCATTGGATTTGAAATTGCCTTTCGGACCGTTCAATACAAGTTGTATTGGACGGTTTCAAGTCTGAAATCCACAAAATAAATGCTGGTGTGCGCCCGGGCTCCGTTTTGTCTCCGACTCTCTTCCTTATTTTTATAAATGATCTTTTGTCTGAATCTTCTTATCCATTAAACTGTTTCGCTGACGACAGTACCCTCAGCTTTTCATATTCGTTTACAGATTCACATCCATGTCCTTGGAATGTGGAACTTGAACGGCAGCGTATGATAAGCTCATTAAATTCTGATCTTAACAGCATCGTTCAATGGGGAATCAAAAACCGCGTAGAATTTTATGCTTCTAAAACTCAATGCTGTCTCCTGTCGTTAAAGCGAAACCCACTCCCAATGCCGCTATCAATGGACGGCACTTGCATCGAGGAAACCAAACAGCTCTCAGTTCTCGGTATGTGTGTCACAGACCACCTTTTGTGGAATGACCACATATTTGATGGCGCCAAAAACGCTGCTAAGTGTTTAGGTTTTCTCCGCAGATGCAAGAAATTTTTTTCCCCTTCTGATCTGGCTATGATCTACAAAGCCTTTATTCGTCCAAAACTTGAGTACAATTCTCATGTCTGGGCAGGAGCTCCAAAAACTCACTTAAGTTTGTTGGACAGAATACAAAAGAGAGCTTTAAAAATGATAGGTGAAGGATCTATAACGGAAACAATTACATCTCTCGAACACCGCCGTAATGTGTCATGTCTTTCCCTATTTTACCGTTGTTTTTATAAACAGTGTTCTAGTGAAATAGCCAGTTGCATTCCTCCCCTTAAACAATTCAACCATAATACTCGCGCTTCTAGGAATGCCCATCAGTTTACCCTCGAGCCCAACTTCGCACGTACTGTTAAGTATAGAGATTCTTTCTTGAGTCGAACCACAAGAATGTGGAATACTTTACCTGGCTCTGTGTTTCCCTCTTATTACAGTATTCAGACATTCAAAACAAATGTTCATCGGTATCTCCTTTTTAAACCTTTCCAATTTCCTGAACGCTCGCACTGTGTGTAAATATTTTAAGGGTAATAATAATCCCTTTTGTGTGCGCAAAGTTTTAAAAAAAAGCGCCTGCAAAGCACTTGCGCAAGCATAACAAAAGCTTCAAACACCATAGCTTTTGACCACTTCCAAGAACTTACCACCAAGGCTTCAAACGGCGAACCTATCGCGTCAAGGTAGCAAGTGGACAGTTGGCACGAGATATCTTAAGCCAAGGAAAAAAGCTTGCAAATACGGGCATATCCATGCATAAAGACTACCCAGTCATCAGTCATCACGCAAACGTCATCAGCGAACTGTGTACCGCCATCTACTTCTCAGATGGGAAACAATTTTGGAAATGGTGTCGGCAATGCAGTGGATGTCAATCCACGTTCACAATAGGATTTTGCAGTCAGCCAGATTATTAAAAATTTAGTTAGTTTTAAGAAATTAATAATTTTAAATTACAACATCAATGGATTAGCAAACAAAAAATTATATTGTGATTTTTTTAATTACGTCAACAATTTTGAAATTTGTTTGCTTTATGAAACTCACATCTTGCAACACAACCAAAAATATTTCGAAGAATTCTTCAACGACTATGAACTGTGCTGGGTTGAAATAGTAAAAAGGAATGGAGCCGTTCGAGGAAGAGCATCTGATGGAGCTCTCTATGGCTTTAAAAAATCTTTGACTTTGATTAAGTGCATCTTCAAGGAAATAGAAGAATTTAAATATATAGAAATGGTGATATGCAACGAAGTAAAAAATTTAGTTCCTGTTTATTTAAATTGTTCACATTGGCAATTTGACTTTACTTCTTTAGTCGATGCTATGCAATCAATAGGAGAAAAACACTGCATGCTAATTGGAGATTTTAACGTACGTACCGGACAAGAACAATGCGTATCTTTTGGAAGCCATCCAGTTCCAAGAGAATCTAGAGAGGGGGAAATTAATGCCAGAGGAAAAATTATATTGGAAATGGGAAGTTCTTTCGATTTGACTATAATTAACGGTACCCAAAAAGGTGATGAGGATGGCAAACTCACTTTCATCCGGAATCCAGGCCAGTCCGTTACCGATTATCTCCTTATGTCTAGCGATATAGCTAGCCACTTATTTGATTTTTTTGAAGTCGACAGCCAGACATACTCTGACCATATGCCGTTGATCACTACTCTGAACACTTCAGAATCAGATAACGAAGTACGTTGCGAAACTGAAAATTGCCTTCTCCCAAAACTTAAATGGCAGAAAAATCATGTAGAAGAATATCAAACCAAATTAAATCGCAAAATGACAGAACAAAGACTTAATAAACACCCACCATCGGTAGAAGCTTTAGAGAACGAGCGGTTTCACATCACACAAAACAGGGGATATGTAAAAACAATTCAGCTTGGTATGATAAGGATTGTGAGTCCACCAGAAAAAGATCGTTTGCACTCTTAAACTTATATCAAAGCTTTAATGCCTGTTATTTAAAAGACGACTACCTAGCATCAAATCGAGCTTTCAAAGCTTTATGTAAGTAAAAAAAAACTAAGCTTTTACAAAAAGCAAGCCAAAAGTCTTACGCACAGCAAAAAGTCTTCGGACTTCTGGAAAGGAATTCAAAATACTTGACTTTGACTTGATATTTCAAAAGCGTTTGATAGAGTTTGGCATCAAGCTCTTTTATCGAAAATGCGCGCATTTGGTTTCGATGAATCTCTTCTTCATTGGATTAGAAATTACCTTTCGGACCGTTAAATACAAGTTGTATTGGACGGTTTCAAGTCTGAAATCCACAAAATAAATGCTGGTGTGCCCCCGGGCTACGTTTTGTCTCCGACTCTCTTCCTTATTTTTATAAATGATCTTTTGTCTGAAACTTCTAATCCATTAAACTGTTTCGCTGACGACAGTACCCTCAGCTTTTCATATTCGTTTACAGATTCACATCCATGTCCTTCGGATGTGGAACTTGAACGGCAGCGTATGATAAGCTCATTAAATTCTGATCTTAACAGAATCGTTCAATGGGGAATCAAAAACCGCGTAGAATTTAATGCTTCTAAAACTCAATGCTGTCTCCTGTCATTAAAGCGAAACCCACTCCCAATGCCGCTATCAATGGACGGCACTTGCATCGAGGAAACCAAACAGCTCTCAGTTCTCGGTATGTGTGTCACAGACCACCTTTTGTGGAATGACCACATATTTGATGGCGCCAAAAACGCTGCTAAGTGTTTAGGTTTTCTCCGCAGATGCAAGAAATTTTTTTCCCCTTCTGATCTGGCTATGATCTACAAAGCCTTTATTCGTCCAAAACTTGAGTACAATTCTCATGTCTGGGCAGGAGCTCCAAAAACTCACTTAAGTTTGTTGGACAGAATACAAAAGAGAGCTTTAAAAATGATAGGTGAAGGATCTATAACGGAAACAATTACATCTCTCGAACACCGCCGTAATGTTTCATGTCTTTCCCTATTTTACCGTTGTTTTTATAAACAGTGTTCTAGTGAAATAGCCAGTCCCTCCCCTTAAACAATTCAACCATAATACTCGCGCTTCTAGGAATGCCCATCAGTTTACCCTCGAGCCCAACTTCGGACGTACTGTTAAGTATAGAGATTCTTTCTTTAGTCGAACCACAAGAATGTGGAATACTTTACCTGGCTCTGTGTTTCCCTCTTATTACAGTATTCAGACATTCAAAACAAATGTTCATCGGTATCTCCTTTTTAACCCTTTCCAATTTCCCGAACGCTCGCACTATGTGTGGACCGAAACGCATTGGACTAAAGGTCGCTTAAATACTTTTTATTGAATTTCATTCAATACAGTCCACTAAAATAAAAACAAAAACAATATAACTTCTATTGTTTAGGTTTTTTTCTTTCTTTATTACCTTCGCCAGACCACGGGCATAATATCTATATCTATATCTAGGTGTCTGAATGTAACCATGTTCCCCTAGAAAAATATAATTTGCAGTGTGTTTATGCTGTAAATTTTATAAACTTCGGTAGCCATCGACTAAAATGTTGCGTCTTAGAAAGGTAACAATTACAGCTCTAACTGATGAGGTCCACTGTAATTGTTATCAGGACCGAAACGCATTGGACTAAAGGTCGCTTAAATACTTTTTATTGAATTTCATTCAATACAGTCCACTAAAATAAAAACAAAAACAATATAACTTCTATTGTTTAGGTTTTTTTCTTTCTTTATTACCTTCGCCAGACCACGGGCATAATATCTATATCTATATCTAGGTGTCTGAATGTAACCATGTTCCCCTAGAAAAATATAATTTGCAGTGTGTTTATGCTGTAAATTTTATAAACGTCGGTAGCCATCGACTAAAATGTTGCGTCTTAGAAAGGTAACAATTACAGCTCTAACTGATGAGGTCCACTGTAATTGTTATCAGGACCGAAACGCATTGGACTAAAGGTCGCTTAAATACTTTTTATTGAATTTCATTCAATACAGTCCACTAAAATAAAAACAAAAACAATATAACTTCTATTGTTTAGGTTTTTTTCTTTCTTTATTACCTTCGCCAGACCACGGGCATAATATCTATATCTTTATCTAGGTGTCTGAATGTAACCATGTTCCCCTAGAAAAATATAATTTGCAGTGTGTTTATGCTGTAAATTTTATAAACGTCGGTAGCCATCGACTAAAATGTTGCGTCTTAGAAAGGTAACAATTACAGCTCTAACTGATGAGGTCCACTGTAATTGTTATCAGGACCGAAACGCATTGGACTAATGGTCGCTTAAATACTTTTTATTGAATTTCATTCAATACAGTCCACTAAAATAAAAACAAAAACAATATAACTTCTATTGTTTAGGTTTTTTTCTTTCTTTATTACCTTCGCGAGACCACGGGCATAATATCTATATCTATATCTAGGTGTCTGAATGTAACCATGTTCCCCTAGCAAAATATAATTTGCAGTGTGTTTATGCTGTAAATTTTATAAACGTCGGTAGCCATCGACTAAAATGTTGCGTCTTAGAAAGGTAACAATTACAGCTCTAACTGATGAGGTCCACTGTAATTGTTATCAGGACCGAAACGCATTGGACTAAAGGTCGCTTAAATACTTTTTATTGAATTTCATTCAATACAGTCCACTAAAATAAAAACAAAAACAATATAACTTCTATTGTTTAGGTTTTTTTCTTTCTTTATTACCTTCGCCAGACCACGGGCATAATATCTATATCTATATCTAGGTGTCTGAATGTAGCCATGTTCCCCTAGAAAAATATAATTTGCAGTGTGTTTATGATGTAAATTTTATAAACGTCGGTAGCCATCGACTAAAATGTTGCGTCTTAGAAAGGTAACAATTACAGCTCTAACTGATGAGGTCCACTGTAATTGTTATCAGGACCGAAACGCATTGGACTAAAGGTCGCTTAAATACTTTTTATTGGATTTCATTCAATACAGTCCACTAAAATAAAAACAAAAACAATATAACTTCTATTGTGTAGGTTTTTTTCTTTCTTTACTATGTGTAAATATTTTAAGGGTAATAATAATCCCTTTTGTGCGCGCAAAGTTTAAAAAAAAGCGCCTGCAAAGCACTTGCGCAAGCATAACAAACTGCTAAAACCAGACCTCAAGGTTAATTTTATGGACGATAAATTGCGCATTCAAGACCATTATTTCTTCTGGAACGATGAAAATGGATTAATGTGTGGGAGGTTAGATGGATTTAGTGTACTTACGTTAAAATATAAAATTAATTTGCAGCGAGAAAACTTTTTACTCCAAAACAATAATATACAAACGTCAATGGTAAATGTCACTCAACCGTCATCAGCGAACTGTGTACCGCCATCTACTTCTCAGATGGGAAACAATTTTGGAAATGGTGTCGGCAATGCAGTGGATGTTAATCCACGTTCACAATAGGATTTTGCAGTCAGCCAGATTATTAAAAATTTAGTTAGTTTTAAGAAATTAAAAATTTTAAGTTACAACATCAATGGATTAGCAAACAAAAAATTATATTGTGATTTTTTTAATTACGTCAACAATTTTGAAATTTGTTTGCTTTATGAAACTCACATCTTGCAACAAAACCAAAAATATTTCGAAGAATTCTTCAACGACTATGAACTGTGCTGGGTTGAAAATTGAAATAGTAAAAAGGAATGGAGCCGTTCGAGGAAGAGCATCTGATGGAGCTCTCTATGGCTTTAAAAAATCTTTGACTTTGATTAAGTGCATCTTCAAGGAAATAGAAGAATTTAAATATATAGAAATGGTGATATGCAACGAAGTAAACAATTTAGTTCCTGTTTATTTAAATTGTTCACATTGGCAATTTGACTTTACTTCTTTAGTCAATGCTATGCAATCAATAGGAGAAAAACACTGCATGCTAATTGGAGATTTTAACGCGCGTACCGGACAAGAACAATGCGTATCTTTTGGAAGCCATCCAGTTCCAAGAAAATCTAGAGAGGGGGAAATTAATGCCAGGGGAAAAATTATATTGGAAATGGGAAGTTCTTTCGATTTGATCATAATGAACGGTACCCAAAAAGGTGATGAGGATGGCAAACTCACTTTCATCCGGAATCCAGGCCAGTCCGTTATCGATTATCTCCTTATGTCTAGCGATATAGCTAGCCACTTATTTGATTTTTTTGAAGTCGACAGCCAGACATACTCTGACCATATGCCGTTGATCACTACTCTGAACACTTCAGAATCAGATAACGAAGTACGTTGCGAAACTGAAAATTGCCTTCTCCAAAAACTTAAATGGCAGAAAAATCATGTAGAAGAATATCAAACCAAATTAAATCGCAAAACGATAGAACAAAGACTAAATGAACACCCACCAACGGTAGAAGCTTTAGAGAACGAGCGGTTTCACATCACACAAAACAGGGGACATGTAAAAACAATTCAGCTTGGTATGATAAGGATTGTGAGTCCACCAAAAAAGATCGTTTGCACTCTTAAACTTATATCAAAGCTTTAATGCCTGTTATTTAAAAGACGACTTCCTAGCAGCAAATCGAGCTTTCAAAGCTTTATGTAAGTAAAAAAAAACTAAGCTTTTACAAAAAGCAAGCCAAAAGTCTTACGCACAGCAAAAAGTCTTCGGACTTCTGGAAAGGAATTCAAAATACTTGACTTTGACTTGATATTTCAAAAGCGTTTGATAGAGTTTGGCATCAAGCTCTTTTATCGAAAATACGCGCATTTGGTTTCGATGAATCTCTTCTTCATTGGATTAGAAATTACCTTTCGGACCGTTCAATACAAGTTGTATTGGACGGTTTCAAGTCTGAAATCCACAAAATAAATGCTGGTGTGCCCCCGGGCTCCGTTTTGTCTCCGACTCTCTTCCTTATTTTTATAAATTATCTTTTGTCTGAAACTTCTAATCCATTAAACTGTTTCGCTGACGACAGTACCCTCAGCTTTTCATATTCGTTTACAGATTCACTTCCATGTCCTTCGGATGTGGAACTTGAACGGCAACGTATGATAAGCTCATTAAATTCTGATCTTAACAGCATCGTTCAGTGGGGAATCAAAAACCGCGTAGAATTTAATGCTTCTAAAACTCAATGCTGTCGTTATAGCGAAACTCACTCCCAATGCCGCTATCAATGGACGACACTTGCATCGAGGAAACCAAACAGCTCTCAGTTCTCGGTATGTGTGTCACAGACCACCTTTTGTGGAATGACCACATATTTGATGGCGCCAAAAACGCTGCTAAGTGTTTAGGTTTTCTCCGTAGATGCAAGAAATTTTTTTCCCCTTCTGATCTGGCTATGATCTACAAAGCCTTTATTTGTCCAAAACTTGAGTACAATTCGCATGTCTGGGCAGGAGCTCCAAAAACTCACTTAAGTTTGTTGGACAGAATACAAAAGAGAGCTTTAAAAATGATAGGAGAAGGCTCTATAACGGAAACAATTACATCTCTCGAACACCGCCGTAATGTTTCATGTCTTTCCCTATTTTACCGTTGTTTTTATAAACAGTGTTCTAGTGAAATAGCCAGTTGCATTCCTCCCCTTAAACAATTCAACCGTAATACTCGCGCTTCTAGGAATGCCCATCAGATTACCCTCGAGCCCAACTTCTGACGTACTGTTAAGTATAGAGATTCTTTCTTTAGTCGAACCACAAGAATGTGGAATACTTTACCTGGCTCTGTGTTTCCCTCTTATTACAGTATTCAGACATTCAAAACAAATGTTCATCGGTATCTCCTTTTTAACCCTTTCCAATTTCCTGAACGCTCGCACTGTGTGTAAATATTTTAAGGGTAATAATAATCCCTTTTGTGCTCGCAAAGTTGAAAAAAAAAGCGCCTGCAAAGCACTTGCGCAAGCATAACAAACGCTTCAAACACCATAGCTTTTGACCACTTCCAAGAACTTACCACCAAGGCTTCAAACGGCGAACCTATGGCGTCAACGTAGCAAATGGACAGTTGGCACGAGATATCTTAAGCCAAGGAAAAAAGCTTGCAAATACGGGCATATCCATGCATAAAGACTACCCAGTGGGTATGAGGCGGAAAAGAACTTTATTGCTAAAGGTTAAAAGGGAGGTAAAACTGCTAAAACCAGACCTCAAGGTTAATTTGATGGACGATAAATTGCGCATTCAAGACCATTATTTCTTCTGGAACGATGAAAATGGATTAATGTGTGGGAGGTTAGATGGATTAAGTTTACTTTCGTTAAAATATAAAATTAATTTGCAGCGAGAAAACTTTTTACTCCAAAACAATAATATACAAACGTCAATGGTAAATGTCACGCAAATGTCATCAGCGAACTGTGTACCGCCATCTACTTCTCAGATGGGAAACAATTTTGGAAATGGTGTCGGCAATTCGGTGGATGTTAATCTACGTTCACAATAGGATTTTGCAGTCAGCCAGATTATTAAAAATTAAGTTAGTTTTAAGAAATTAAAAATGTTAAGTTAAAACATCAATGGATTAGCAAACAAAAAATTATATTGTGATTTTTTTAATTACGTCAAGAATTTTGAAATTTGTTTGCTTTATGAAACTCACATCTTGCAACAAAACCAAAAATATTTCGAAGAATTCTTCAACGACTATGAACTGTGCTGGGTTGAAATAGTAAAAAGGAATGGAGCCGTTCGAGGAAGAGCATCTGATGGAGCTCTCTATGGCTTTAAAAAATCTTTGACTTTGATTAAGTGCATCTTCAAGGAAATAGAAGAATTTAAATATATAGAAATGGTGATATGCAACGAAGTAAAAAATTTAGTTCCTGTTTATTTAAACTGTTCACATTGACAATTTGACTTTTCTTCTTTAGTCGATGCTATGCAATCAATAGGAGAAAAACACTGCATGCTAATTGGAGCTTGGAATGATAAGGATTGTGAGTCCACCAAAAAAGATCGTTTGCACTCTTAAACTTATATCAAAGCTTTAATGCCTGTTATTTAAAAGACGACTACCTAGCAGCAAATCGAGCTTTCAAAGCTTTATGTAAGTAAAAAAAAACTAAGCTTTTACAAAAAGCAAGCCAAAAGTCTTACGCACAGCAAAAAGTCTTCGGACTTCTGGAAAGGAATTCAAAATACTTGACTTTGACTTGATATTTCAAAAGCGTTTGATAGAGTTTGGCATCAAGCTCTTTTATCGAAAATACGCGCATTTGGTTTCGATGAATCTCTTCTTCATTGGATTAGAAATTACCTTTCGGACCGTTCAATACAAGTTGTATTGGACGGTTTCAAGTCTGAAATCCACAAAATAAATGCTGGTGTGCCCCCGGGCACCGTTTTGTCTCCGACTCTCTTCCTTATTTTTATAAATGATCTTTTGTCTGAAACTTCTAATCCATTAAACTGTTTCGCTGACGACAGTACCCTCAGCTTTTCATATTCGTTTACAGATTCACATCCATGTCCTTCGGATGTGGAACTTGAACGGCAGCGTATGATAAGCTCATTAAATTCTGATCTTAACAGAATCGTTCAATGGGGAATCAAAAACCGCGTAGAATTTAATGCTTCTAAAACTCAATGCTGTCTCCTGTCATTAAAGCGAAACCCACTCCCAATGCCGCTATCAATGGACGGCACTTGCATCGAGGAAACCAAACCGCTCTCAGTTCTCGGTATGTGTGTCACAGACCACCTTTTGTGGAATGACCACATATTTGATGGCGCCAAAAACACTGTGTTTAGGTTTTCTCCGCAGATGCAAGAAATTTTTTTTCCCTTCTCATCTGGCTATGATCTACAAAGCCTTTATTCGTCCAAAACTTGAGTACAATTCTCATATCTGGGCAGGAGCTCCAAAAACTTACTTAAGTTTGTTGGACAGAATACAAAAGAGAGCTTTAAAAATGATAGGTGAAGGATCTATAACGGAAACAATTACAACTCTCGAACACCGCCGTAATGTTTCATGTCTTTCTCTATTTTACCGTTGTTTTTATAAACAGTGTTCTTAAACAATTCAACCGTAATACTCGCGCTTCTAGGAATGCCCATCAGTTTACCCTCGAGCCCACCTTCGGCAGTACTGTTAAGTATAGAGATTCTTTCTTTAGTCGAACCACAAGAATGTGGAATACTTTACCTGGCTCTGTGTTTCCCTCATATTACAGTATTCAGACATTCAAAACAAATGTTCATCGGTATCTCGTTTTAACCCTTTCCAATTTCCTGAACGCTCGCACTGTGTATAAATATTTTAAGGGTAATAATAATCCCTTTTGTGCGCGCAAAGTTTAAAAAAAAAGCGCCTGCAAAGCACTTGCGCAAGCATAACAAATGCTTCAAACACCATAGCTTTTGACCACTTCCAAGAACTTACCACCAAGGCTTCAAACGGCGAACCTATCGCGTCAAGGTAGCAAATGGACAGTTGGCACTTATTTGATTTTTTTGAAGTCGATAGCCAGACATACTCTGACCATATGCCGTTGATCACTACTCTGAACACTTCAGAATCAGATAACGAAGTACGTTGCGAAACTGAAAATTGCCTTCTCCAAAAACTTAAATGGCAGAAAAATCATGTAGAAGAATATCAAACCAAATTAAATCGCAAAATGATAGAACAAAGACTAAATGAACACCCACCAACGGTAGAAGCTTTAGAGAACGAGCGGTTTCACATCACACAAAACAGGGGACATGTAAAAACAATTCAGCTTGGTATGATAAGGATTGTGAGTCCACCAGAAAAGATCGTTTGCACTCTTAAACTTATATCAAAGCTTTAATGCCTGTTATTTAAAAGACGACTATCTAGCAGCAAATCGAGCTTTCAAAGCTTTATGTAAGTACAAAAAAACTAAGCTTTTACAAAAAGCAAGCCAAAAGTCTTACGCACAGCAAAAAGTCTTCGGACTTCTGGAAAGGAATTCAAAATACTTGACTTTGACTTGATATTTCAAAAGCGTTTGATAGAGTTTGGCATCAAGCTATTTTATCGAAAATACGCGCGTTTGGTTTCGATGAATCTCTTCTTCATTGGATTAGAAATTACCTTTCGGACCGTTCAATACAAGTTGTATTGGACGGTTTCAAGTCTGAAATCCACAAAATAAATGCTGGTGTGCCCCCGGGCTCCGTTTTGTCTCCGACTCTCTTCCTTATTTTTATAAATGATCTTTTGTCTGAAACTTCTAATCCATTAAACTGTTTCGCTGACGACAGTACCCTCAGCTTTTCATATTCGTTTACAGATTCACATCCATGTCCTTTGGATGTGGAACTTGAACGGCGGCGTATGATAAGCTCATTAAATTCTGATCTTAACAGCATCGTTCAATGGGGAATCAAAAACCGCGTAGAATTTACTGCTTCTAAAACTCAATGCTGTCTCCTGTCGTTAAAGCGAAACCCACTCCCAATGCCGCTATCAATGGACGGCACTTGCATCGAGGAAACCAAACAGCTCTCAGTTCTCGGTATGTGTGTCACAGACCACCTTTTGTGGAATGACCACATATTTGATGGCGCCAAAAACGCTGCTAAGTGCTTAGGTTTTCTCCGCAGATGCAAGAATTTTTTTTCCCCTTCTGATCTGGCTATGATCTACAAAGCCTTTATTCGTCCAAAACTTGAGTACAATTCTCATGTCTGGGCAGGAGCTCCAAAAACTCACTTAAGTTTGTTGGACAGAATACAAAAGAGAGCTTTAAAAATGATAGGTGAAGGATCTATAACGGAAACAATTGCATCTCTCGAACACCGCCGTAATGTTTCATGTCTTTCCCTATTTCACCGTTGTTTTTATAAACAGTGTTCTAGTGAAATAGCCAGTTGCATTCCTCCCCTTAAACAATTCAACCGTAATACTCGCGCTTCTAGGAATGCTCATCAGTTTACCCTCGAGCCCAACTTCGGACGTACTGTTAAGTATAGAGATTCTTTCTTTAGTCGAACCACAAGAATGTGGAATACTTTATCTGGCTCTGTGTTTCCCTCTTATTACAGTATTCAGACATTCAAAACAAATGTTCATCGGTATCTCCTTTTTAACCCTTTCCAATTTCCTGAACGCTCGCACTGTGTGTAAATATTTTTAGGGTAATAACAATCCCTTTTGTGCGCGCAAAGTTTAAAAAAAAAAGCGCCTGCAAAGCACTTGCGCAAGCATAACAAATGCTTCAAACACCATAGCTTTTGACCACTTCCAAGAACTTACCACCAAGGCTTCAAACGGCGAACCTATCGCGTCAAGGTAGCAAATGGACAGTTGGCACTTATTTGATTTTTTTGAAGTCGACAGCCAGACATACTCTGACCATATGCCGTTGATCACTACTCTGAACACTTCAGAATCAGATAACGAAGTACGTTGCGAAACTGAAAATTGCCTTCTCCCAAAACTTAAATGGCAGAAAAATCATGTAGAAGAATATCAAACCAAATTAAATCGCAAAATGATAGAACAAAGACTAAATGAACACCCACCAACGGTAGAAGCTTTAGAGAACGAGCGGTTTCACATCACACAAAACAGGGGACATGTAAAAACAATTCAGCTTGGTATGATAAGGATTGTGAGTCCACCAGAAAAGATCGTTTGCACTCTTAAACTTATATCAAAGCTTTAATGCATGTTATTTAAAAGACGACTACCTAGCAGCAAATCGAGCTTTCAAAGCTTTATGTAAGTAAAAAAAAAACTAAGCTTTTACAAAAAGCAAGCCAAAAGTCTTACGCACAGCAAAAAGTCTTCGGACTTCTGGAAAGGAATTCAAAATACTTGACTTTGACTTGATATTTCAAAAGCGTTTGATAGAGTTTGGCATCAAGCTATTTTATCGAAAATACGCGCATTTGGTTTCGATGAATCTCTTATTCATTGGATTAGAAATTACCTTTCGGACCGTTCAATACAAGTTGTATTGGACGGTTTCAAGTCTGAAATCCACAAAATAAATGCTGGTGTGCCCCCGGGCTCCGTTTTGTCTCCGACTCTCTTCCTTATTTTTATAAATGATCTTTTGTCTGAAACTTCTAATCCATTAAACTGTTTCGCTGACGACAGTACCCTCAGCTTTTCATATTCGTTTACAGATTCACATCCATGTCCTTTGGATGTGGAACTTGAACGGCAGCGTATGATAAGCTCATTAAATTCTGATCTTAACAGCATCGTTCAATGGGGAATCAAAAACCGCGTAGAATTTACTGCTTCTAAAACTCAATGCTGTCCCCTGTCGTTAAAGCGAAACCCACTCCCAATGCCGCTATCAATGGACGGCACTTGCATCGAGGAAACCAAACAGCTCTCAGTTCTCGGTATGTGTGTCACAGACCACCTTTTGTGGAATGACCACATATTTGATGGCGCCAAAAACGCTGCTAAGTGCTTAGGTTTTCTCCGCAGATGCAAGAATTTTTTTTCCCCTTCTGATCTGGCTATGATCTACAAAGCCTTTATTCGTCCAAAACTTGAGTACAATTCTCATGTCTGGGCAGGAGCTCCAAAAACTCACTTAAGTTTGTTGGACAGAATACAAAAGAGAGCTTTAAAAATGATAGGTGAAGGATCTATAACGGAAACAATTACATCTCTCGAACACCGCCGTAATGTTTCATGTCTTTCCCTATTTTACCGTTGTTTTTATAAACAGTGTTCTAGTGAAATAGCCAGTTGCATTCCTCCCCTTAAACAATTCAACCGTAATACTCGCGCTTCTAGGAATGCTCATCAGTTTACCCTCGAGCCCAACTTCGGACGTACTGTTAAGTATAGAGATTCTTTCTTTAGTCGAACCACAAGAATGTGGAATAATTTATCTGGCTCTGTGTTTCCCTCTTATTACAGTATTCAGACATTCAAAACAAATGTTCATCGGTATCTCCTTTTTAACCCTTTCCAATTTCCTGAACGCTCGCACTGTGTGTAAATATTTTTAGGGTAATAATAATCCCTTTTGTGCGCGCAAAGTTTAAAAAAAAGCGCCTGCAAAGCACTTGCGCAAGCATAACAAACGCTTCAAACACCATAGCTTTTGACCACTTCCAAGAACTTACCACCAATGCTTCAAACGGCGAACCTATCGCGTCAAGGTAGCAAATGGACAGTTGGCACGAGATATCTTAAGCCAAGGAAAAAAGCTTGCAAATACGGGCATATCCATGCATAAAGACTACCCAGTGGGTATGAGGCGGAAAAGAACTTTATTGCTAAAGGTTAAAAGGGAGGTAAAACTGCTAAAACCAGACCTCAAGGTTAATTTGATGGACGATAAATTGCGCATTCAAGACCATTATTTCTTCTGGAACGATGAAAATGGATTAATGTGTGGGAGGTTAGATGGATTTAGTGTACTTTCGTTAAAATATAAAATTAATTTGCAGCGAGAAAACTTTTTACTCCAAAACAATAATATACAAACGTCAATGGTAAATGTCACGCAAACGTCATCAGCGAACTGTGTACCGCCATCTACTTCTCAGATGGGAAACAATTTTGGAAATGGTGTCGGCAATGCAGTGGATGTTAATCCACGTTCACAATAGGATTTTGCAGTCAGCCAGATTATTAAAAATTTAGTTAGTTTTAAGAAATTAAAAATTTTAAGTTACAACATCAATGGATTAGCAAACAAAAAATTATATTGTAATTTTTTTCATTACGTCAACAATTTTGAAATTTGTTTGCTTTATGAAACTCACATCTTGCAACAAAACCAAAAATATTTCGAAGAATTCTTCAACGACTATGAACTGTGCTCGGTTGAAATAGTAAAAAGGAAAGAAAATTATTTTTATAAATGATCTTTTGTCTGAAACTTCTAATCCATTAAACTGTTTCGCTGACGACAGTACCCTCAGCTTTTCATATTCGTTTACAGATTCACATCCATGTCCTTTGGATGTGGAACTTGAACGGCAGCGTATGATAAGCTCATTAAATTCTGATCTTAACAGCATCGTTCAATGGGGAATCAAAAACCGCGTAGAATTTACTGCTTCTAAAACTCAATGCTGTCTCCTGTCGTTAAAGCGAAACCCACTCCCAATGCCGCTATCAATGGACGGCACTTGCATCGAGGAAACCAAACAGCTCTCAGTTCTCGGTATGTGTGTCACAGACCACCTTTTGTGGAATGACCCCATATTTGATGGCGCCAAAAACGCTGCTAAGTGCTTAGGTTTTCTCCGCAGATGCAAGAATTTTTTTTCCCCTTCTGATCTGGCTATGATCTACAAAGCCTTTATTCGTCCAAAACTTGAGTACAATTCTCATGTCTGGGCAGGAGCTCAAAAACTCACTTAAGTTTGTTAGACAGAATACAAAAGAGAGCTTTAAAAATGATAGGTGAAGGATCTATAACGGAAACAATTACATCTCTCGAACACCGCCGTAATGTTTCATGTCTTTCCCTATTTTACCGTTGTTTTTATAAACAGTGTTCTAGTGAAATAGCCAGTTGCATTCCTCCCCTTAAACAATTCAACCGTAATACTCGCGCTTCTAGGAATGCTCATCAGTTTACCCTCGAGCCCAACTTCGGACGTACTGTTAAGTATAGAGATTCTTTCTTTAGTCGAACCACAAGCATGTGGAATACTTTATCTGGCTCTGTGTTTCCCTCTTATTACAGTATTCAGACATTCAAAACAAATGTTCATCGGTATCTCCTTTTTAACCCTTTCCAATTTCCTGAACGCTCGCACTGTGTGTAAATATTTTTGGGGTAATAATAATCCCTTTTGTGCGCGCAAAGTTTAAAAAAAAAGCGCCTGCAAAGCACTTGCGCAAGCATAACAAACGCTTCAAACACCATAGCTTTTGACCACTTCCAAGAACTTACCACCAATGCTTCAAACGGCAAACCTATCGCGTCAAGGTAGCAAATGGACAGTTGGCACGAGATATCTTAAGCCAAGGAAAAAATCTTGCAAATACGGGCATATCCATGCATAAAGACTACCCAGTGGGTATGAGGCGGAAAAGAACTTTATTGCTAAAGGTTAAAAGGGAGGTAAAACTGCTAAAACCAGACCTCAAGGTTAATTTGATGGACGATAAATTGCGCATTCAAGACCATTATTTCTTCTGGAACGATGAAAATGGATTAATGTGTGGGAGGTTAGATGGATTTAGTGTACTTTCGTTAAAATATAAAATTAATTTGCAGCGAGAAAACTTTTTACTCCAAAACAATAATATACAAACGTCAATGGTAAATGTCACGCAAACGTCATCAGCGAACTATGTACCGCCATCTACTTCTCAGATGGGAAACAATTTTGGAAATGGTGTCGGCAATGCAGTGGATGTTAATCCGCGTTCACAATAGGATTTTGCAGTCAGCCAGATTATTAAAAATTTAGTAACTTTTAAGAAATTAAAAATTTTAAGTTACAACATCAATGGATTAGCAAACAAAAAATTATATCGTGATTTTTTTAATTACGTCAACAATTTTGAAATTTGTTTGCTTTATGAAACTCACATCTTGCAACAAAACCAAAAATATTTCGAAGAATTCTTCAACGACTATGAACTGTGCTCGGTTGAAATAGTAAAAAGGAAAGGAAATTATTTTTATAAATGATCTTTTGTCTGAAACTTCTAATCCATTAAACTGTTTCGCTGACGACAGTACCCTCAGCTTTTCATATTCGTTTACAGATTCACATCCATGTCCTTTGGATGTGGAACTTGAACGGCAGCGTATGATAAGCTCATTAAATTCTGATCTTAACAGCATCGTTCAATAGGGAATCAAAAACCGCGTAGAATTTTATGCTTCTTAAACTCAATGCTATCTCCTGTCGTTAAAGCGAAACCCACTCCCAATGCCACTACCAATGGACGGCACTTGCATCGAGGAAACCAAACAGCTGCAGTCAGCCAGATTATTAAAAATTTAGTTAGTTTTAAGAAATTAAAAATTTTAAGTTACAACATCAATGGATTAGCAAACAAAAAATTATATTGTGATTTTTTTAATTACGTCAACAATTTTGAAATTTGTTTGCTTTATGAAACTCACATCTTGCAACAAAACCAAAAATATTTCGAAGAATTCTTCAACGACTATGAACTGTGCTGGGTTGAAATAGTAAAAAGGAATGGAGCCGTTCGAGGAAGAGCATCTGATGGAGCTCTCTATGGCTATAAAAAATCTTTGACTTTGATTAAGTGCATCTTCAAGGAAATAGAAGAATTTAAATATATAGAAATGGTGATATGCAACGAAGTGAAGTAAAAAATTTAGTTCCTGTTTATTTAAATTGTTCACATTGGCAATTTGACTTTACTTCTTTAGTCGATGCTATGCAATCAATAGGAGAAAAACACTGCATGCTAATTGATTTGACCATAATGAACGGTACCCAAAGGTGATGAGGATGGCAAACTCACTTTCATCCGGAATCCAGGCCAGTCCGTTATCGATTATCTCCTTATGTCTAGCGATATAGCTAGCCACTTATTTGATTTTTTTGAAGTCGACAGCCAGACATACTCTGACCATATGCCGTTGATCACTACTCTGAACACTTCAGAATCAGATAACGAAGTACGTTGCGAAACTGAAAATTGCCTTCTCCCAAAACTTAAATGGCAGAAAAATCATGTAGAAGAATATCAAACCAAATTAAATCGCAAAATGACAGAACAAAGATTAAATGAACACCCACCAACGGTAGAAGCTTTAGAGAACGAGCGGTTTCACATCACACAAAACAGGGGACATGTAAAAACAATTCAGCTTGGTATGATAAGAATTGTGAGTTCACCAGAAAAAGATGGTTTGCACTCTTAAACTTATATCAAAGCTTTAATGCCTGTTATTTAAAAGACGACTACCTAGCAGCAAATCGAGCTTTCAAAGCTTTATGTAAGTAAAAAAAAACTAAGCTTTTACAAAAAGCAAGCCAAAAGTCTTACGCACAGCAAAAAGTCTTCGGACTTCTGGAAAGGAATTCAAAATACTTGACTTTGACTTGATATTTCAAAAGCGTTTGATAGAGTTTGGCATCAAGCTCTTTTATCGGAAATTCGCGCATTTGCTTTCGATGAATCTCTTCTTTATTGGATTAGAAATTACCTTTCGGACCGTTCAATACAAGTTGTATTGGACGGTTTCAAGTCTGAAATCCACAAAATAAATGCTGGTGTGCCCCCGGGCTCCGTTTTGTCTCCGACTCTTTTCCTTATTTTTATAAATGATCTTATGTCTGAAACTTCTAATCCATTAAACTGTTTCGCTGACAACAGTACCCTCAGCTTTTCATATTCGTTACAGATTCACATCCATGTCCTTCGGATGTGGAACTTGAACGGCAGCGTATGATAAGCTCATTAAATTCTGATCTTAACAGCATCGTTCAATGGGGAATCAAAAACCGCGTAGAATTTAATGCTTCTAAAACTCAATGCTGTCTCCTGTTGTTAAAGCGAAACCCACTCCCAATGCCGCTATCAATGGACGGCACTTGCATCGAGGAAACCAAACGGCTCTCAGTTCTCGGTATGTGTGTCACAGACCACCTTTTGTGGAATGACCACATATTTGATGGCGCCAAAAACGCTGCTAAGTGTTTAGGTTTTCTCCGCAGATGCAAGAAATTTTTTTCCCCTTCTGATCTGGCTATGATCTACAAAGCCTTTATTCGTCCAAAACTTGAGTACAATTCTCATGTCTGGGCAGGAGCTCCAAAACCTCACTTAAGTTTGTTGGACAGAATACAAAAGAGAGCTTTAAAAATGATAGGTGAAGGATCTATAACGGAAACAATTACATCTCTCGAACACCGCCGTAATGTTTCATGTCTTTCCCTATTTTACCGTTGTTTTTATAAACAGTGTTCTAGTGAAATAGCCAGTTGCATTCCTCCCCTTAAACAATTCAACCGTAATACTCGCGCTTCTAGGAATGCTCATCAGTTTACCCTCGAGCCCAACTTCGGACGTATTGTTAAGTATAGAGATTCTTTCTTTAGTCGAACCACAAGAATGTGGAATACTTTATCTGGCTCTGTGTTTCCCTCTTATTACAGTATTCAGACATTCAAAACAAATGTTCATCGGTATCTCCTTTTTAACCCTTTCCAATTTCCTGAACGCTCGCACTGTGTGTAAATATTTTTAGGGTAATAATAATCCCTTTTGTGCGCGCAAAGTTAAAACAAAAAAAAGCGCCTGCAAAGCACTTGCGCAAGCATAACAAACGCTTCAAACACCATAGCTTTTGACCACTTCCAAGAACTTACCACCAAGGCTTCAAACGGCGAACCTATCGCGTCAAGGTAGCAAATGGACAGTTGGCACGAGATATCTTAAGCCAAGGAAAAAAGCTTGCAAATACGGGCATATCCATGCATAAAGACTACCCAGTGGGTATGAGGCAGAAAAGAACTTTATTGCTAAAGGTTAAAAGGGAGGTAAAACTGTTAAAACCAGACCTCAAGGTTAATTTGATGGACGATAAATTTCGCATTCAAGACCATTATTTCTTTTGGAACGATGAAAATGGATTAATGTGTGGGAGGTTAGATGGATTTAGCGAGAAAACTTTTTACTCCAAAACAATAATATACAAACGTCAATGGTAAATGTCACGCAAAGGTCATCAGCGAACTGTGTACCGCCATCTACTTCTCAGATGGGAAACAATTTTGGAAATGGTGTCGGCAATGCAGTGGATGTTAAGATTATTAAAAATTTAGTTAGTTTTAAGAAATTAAAAATTTTAAGTTACAACATCAATGGATTAGCAAACAAAAAATTATATTGTGATTTTTTTAATTACGTCAACAATTTTGAAATTTGTTTGCTTTATGAAACTCACATTTTGCAACAAAACCAAAAATATTTCGAAGAATTCTTCAACGACTATGAACTGTGCTGGGTTGAAATAGTAAAAAGGAATGGAGCCGTTCGAGGAAGAGCATCTGATGGAGCTCTCTATGGCTTTAAAAAATCTTTGACTTTGATTAAGTGCATCTTCAAGGAAATAGAAGAATTTAAATATATAGAAATAGTGATATGCAACGAAGTAAAAAATTTAGTTCCTGTTTATTTAAATTGTTCACATTGGCAATTTGACTTTACTTCTTTAGTCGATGCTATGCAATCAATAGGAGAAAAACACTGCATGCTAATTGGAGACTTTAACGCGCGTACCGGACAAGAACAATGCGTATCTTTTGGAAGCCATCCAGTTCCAAGAAAATCTAGAGAGGGGGAAATTAATGCCAGGGGAAAAATTATATTGGAAATCGGAAGTTCTTTCGATTTGACCATAATGAACGGTACCCAAAAAGGTGATGAGAATGGCAAACTCGCTTTCATCCGGAATCCAGGCCAGTCCGTTATCGATTATCTCCTTATGTCTAGCGATATAGCTAGCCACTTATTTGATTTTTTTGAAGTCGACAGCCAGACATACTCTGACCATATGCCGTTGATCACTACTCTGAACACTTCAGAATCAGATAACGAAGTACGTTGCGAAACTGAAAGTTGCCTTCTCCCAAAACTTAAATGGCAGAAAAATCATGTAGAAGAATATCAAACCAAATTTAATCGCAAAATGACAGAACAAAGACTTAATGAACACCCACCAATGGTAGAAGCTTTAGAGAACGAGCGGTTTCACATCACATAAAACAGGGGACATGTAAAAACAATTCTGCTTGGTATGATAAGGATTGTGAGTCCACCAGAAAAAGATCGTTTGCACTCTTAAACTTATATCAAAGCTTTAATGCCTGTTATTTAAAAGACGACTACCTAGCAGCAAATCGAGCTTTCAAAGCTTTATGTAAGTAAAAAAAAACTAAGCTTTTACAAAAAGCAAGCCAAAAGTCTTATGCACAGCAAAAAGTCTTCGGACTTCTGGAAAGGAATTCAAAATACTTGACTTTGACTTGATATTTCAAAAGCGTTTGATAGAGTTTGGCATCAAGCTCTTTTATCGAAAATGCGCGCATTTGGTTTCGATGAATCTCTTCTTCATTGGATTAGAAATTACCTTTCGGACCGTTCAATACAAGTTGTATTGGACGGTTTCAAGTCTGAAATCCACAAAATAAATGCTGGTGTGCCCCCGGGCTCCGTTTTGTCTCCGACTCTCTTCTTTATTTTTATAAATGATCTTTTGTCTGAAACTTCTAATCCATTAAACTGTTTCGCTGACGGCAGTACCCTCAGCTTTTCATATTCGTTTACAGATTCACATCCATGTCCTTCGGATGTGGAACTAGAACGGCAGCGTATGATAAGCTCATTAAATTCTGATCTTAACAGCATCGTTCAATGGGGAATCAAAAACAGCGTAGAATTAATTTAATGCTTCTAAAACTCAATGCTGTCTCCTGTCGTTAAAGCGAAACCCACTCCCAATGCCGCTATCAATGGCACTTGCATCGAGGAAACCAAACAGCTCTCAGTTCTCGGTATGTGTGTCACAGAGCACCTTTTGTGGAATGACCACATATTTGATGGCCCCAAAAACGCTGCTAAGTGTTTAGGTTTTCTCCGCAGATGCAAGAAATTTTTTTCCCCTTCTGATCTGGCTATGATCTACAAAGCCTTTATTCGTCCAAAACTTGAGTACAATTCGCATGTCTGGGCAGGAGCTCCAAAAACTCACTTAAGTTTGTTGGACAGAATACAAAAGAGAGCTTTAAAAATGATAGGTGAAGGATCTATAACGGAAACAATTACATCTCTCGAACACCGCCGTAATGTTTCATGTCTTTCCCTAATTTACCGTTGTTTTTATAAACAGTGTTCTAGTGAAATAGCCAGTTGCATTCCTCCCCTTAAACAATTCAACCGTAATACTCGCGCTTCTAGGAATGCCCATCAGTTTACCCTCGAGCCCAACTTCGGACGTACTGTTAAGTATAGAGATTCTTTCTTTAGTCGAACCACAAGAATGTGGAATATTTTACCTGGCTCTGTGTTTCCTTCTTATTACAGTATTCAGACATTCAAAACAAATGTTCATCGGTATCTCCTTTTAAACCCTTTCCAATTTCCTGAACGCTCGCACTGTGTGTAAATATTTTAAGGGTAATAATAATCCCTTTTGTGCGCGCAAAGTTTAAAAAAAAAAGCGCCTGCAAAGCACTTGCGCAAGCATAACAAACGCTTCAAACACCATAGCTTTTGACCACTTCCAAGAACTTACCACCAAGGCTTCAAACGGCGAACCTATCGCGTCAAGGTAGCAAATGGACAGTTGGCACGAGATATCTTAAGCCAAGGAAAAAAGCTTGCAAATACGGGCATATCCATGCATAAAGACTACCCAGTGGGTATGAGGCGGAAAAGAACTTTATTGCTAAAGGTTAAAAGGGAGGTAAAACTGTTAAGACCAGACCTCAAGGTTAATTTGATGGACGATAAATTTCGCATTCAAGACCATTATTTCTTTTGGAACGATGAAAATGGATTAATGTGTGGGAGGTTAGATGGATTTAGTGTACTTTCGTTAAAATATAAAATTAATTTGCAGCGAGAAAACTTTTTACTCCAAAACAATAATATACAAACGTCAATGGTAAATGTCACGCATACGTCATCAGCGAACTGTGTACCGCCATCTACTTCTCAGATGGGAAACAATTTTGGAAATGGTGTCGGCAATGCAGTGGATGTTAATCCACGTTCACAATAGGATTTTGCAGTCAGCCAGATTATTAAAAATTTAGTTAGTTTTAAGAAATTAAAAATTTTAAGTTACAACATCAATGGATTAGCAAACAAAAAATTATATTGTGATTTTTTTAATTACGTCAACAATTTTGAAATTTGTTTGCTTTATGAAACTCACATCTTGCAACAAAACCAAAAATATTTCGAAGAATTCTTCAACGACTATGAACTGTGCTGGGTTGAAATAGTAAAAAGGAATGGAGCCGTTCGAGGAAGAGCATCTGATGGAGCTCTCTATGGCTTTAAAAAATCTTTGACTTTGATTAAGTGCATCTTCAAGGAAATAGAAGAATTTAAATATATAGAAATGGTGATATGCAACGAAGTAAAAAATTTAGTTCCTGTTTATTGAAATTGTTCACATTGGCAATTTGACTTTACTTCATTAGTCGATGCTATGCAATCAATAGGAGAAAAACACTGCATGCTAATTGGAGACTTTAACGCGCGTACCGGACAAGAACAATGCGTATCTTTTGGAAGCCATCCAGTTCCAAGAAAATCTAGAGAGGGGGAAATTAATGCCAGGGGAAAAATTATATTGGAAATCGGAAGTTCTTTCGATTTGACCATAATGAACGGTACCCAAAAAGGTGATGAGTATGGCAAACTCGCTTTCATCCGGAATCCAGGCCAGTCCGTTATCGATTATCTCCTTATGTCTAGCGATATAGCTAGCCACTTATTTGATTTTTTTTGAAGTCGACAGCCAGACATACTCTGACCATATGCCGTTGATCACTATTCTGAACACTTCAGAATCAGATAACGAAGTACGTTGCGAAACTGAAAATTGCCTTCTCCCGAAACTTAAATGGCAGAAAAATCATGTAGAAGAATATCAAACCAAATTAAATCGCAAAAAGGCAGAACAAAGAATTAATGAACACCCACCAACGGTAGAAGCTTTAGAGAACGAGCGGTTTCACATCACACAAAACAGGGGACATTTAAAAACAATTCAGCTTGGTATGATAAGGATTGTGAGTCCACCAGAAAAAGATCGTTTGCACTCTTAAACTTATATCAAAGCTTTAATGCCTGTTATTTAAAAGACGACTACCTAGCAGCAAATCGAGCTTTCAAAGCTTTATGTAAGTAAAAAAAACTAAGCTTTTACAAAAAGCAAGCCAAAAGTCTTATGCACAGCAAAACGTCTTCGGACTTCTGGAAAGGAATTCAAAATACTTGACTTTGACTTGATATTTCAAAAGCGTTTGATAGAGTTTGGCATCAAGCTCTTTTATCGAAAATGCGCGCATTTGGTTTCGATGAATCTCTTCTTCATTGGATTAGAAATTACCTTTCGGACCGTTCAATACAAGTTGTATTGGACGGTTTCAAGTCTGAAATCCACAAAATAAATGCTGGTGTGCCCCCGGGCTCCGTTTTGTCTCCGACTCTCTTCTTTATTTTTATAAATGATCTTTTGTCTGAAACTTCTAATCCATTAAACTGTTTCGCTGACGACAGTACCCTCAGCTTTTCATATTCGTTTACAGATTCACATCCATGTCCCTCGGATGTGGAACTTGAACGGCAGCGTATGATAAGCTCATTAAATTCTGATCTTAACAGCATCGCTCAATGGGGAATCAAAAACAGCGTAGAATTTAATGCTTCTAAAACTCAATGCTGTCTCCTGTCGTTAAAGCGAAACCCACTCCCAATGCCGCTATCAATGGCACTTGCATCGAGGAAACCAAACAGCTCTCAGTTCTCGGTATGTGTGGCACAGACCACCTTTTGTGGAATGACCACATATTTGATGGCGCCAAAAACGCTGCTAAGTGTTTAGGTTTTCTCCGCAGATGCAGATGAAAGAATTACATCTTACAAACACCGCCGTAATGTTTCATGTCTTTCCCTATTTTACCGTTGTTTTTATAAACAGTGTTCTAGTGAAATAGCCAGTTGCATTCCTCCCCTTAAACAATTGAACCGTAATACTCGCGTTTCTAGGAATGCCTATCAGCTTACCCTCGAGCCCAACTTCTGACGTACTGTTAAGTATAGAGATTCTTTCTTTAGTCGAACCACAAGAATGTGGAATACTTTACCTGGCTCTGTGTTTCCCTCTTATTACAGTATTCAGACATTCAAAACAAATGTTCATCGGTATCTCCTTTTTAACCATTTCCAATTTCCTGAACGCTCGCACTGTGTGTAAATATTTTAAGGGTAATAATAATCCCTTTTGTGCGCGCAAAGTTTAAAAAAAAAAAAAAGCGCCTGCAAAGCACTTGCGCAAGCATAACAAACGCTTCAAACACCATAGCTTTTGACCACTTCCAAGAACTAACCACCAAGGCTTCAAACGGCGAACCTATCGCGTCAAGGTAGCAAATGGACAGTTGGCACGAGATATCTTAAGCCAAAGAAAAAAGCTTGCAAATACGGGCATATCCATGCATAAAGACTACCCAGTGGGTATGAGGCGGAAAAGAACTTTATTGCTAAAGGTTAAAAGGGAGGTAAAACTGTTAAAACCAGACCTCAAGGTTAATTTGATGGACGATAAATTTCGCATTCAAGACCATTATTTCTTTTGGAACGATGAAAATGGATTAATGTGTGGGAGGTTAGATGGATTTAGTGTACTTTCGTTAAAATATAAAATTAATTTGCAGCGAGAAAACTTTTTACTCCAAAACAATAATATACAAACGTCAATGGTAAATGTCACGCATACGTCATCAGCGAACTGTGTACCGCCATCTACTTCTCAGATGGGAAACAATTTTGGAAATGGTGTCGGCAATGCAGTGGATGTTAATCCACGTTCACAATAGGATTTTGCAGTCAGCCAGATTATTAAAAATTTAGTTAGTTTTAAGAAATTAATAATTTTAAGTTACAACATCAATGGATTAGCAAACAAAAAATTATATTGTGATTTTTTTAATTACGTCAACAATTTTGAAATTTATTTGCTTTATGAAACTCACATCTTGCAACAAAACCAAAAATATTTCGAAGAATTCTTCAACGACTATGAACTGTGCTGGGTTGAAATAGTAAAAAGGAATGGAACCGTTCGAGGAAGAGCATCTGATTGAGCTCTCTATGGCTTTAAAAAATCTTTGACTTTGATTAAGTGCATCTTCAAGGAAATAGAAGAATTTAAATATATAGAAATGGTGATATGCAACGAAGTGAAGTAAAAAATTTAGTTCCTGTTTATTTAAATTGTTCACATTGGCAATTTGACTTTACTTCTTTAGTCGATGCTATGCAATCAATAGGAGAAAAACACTGCATGCTAATTGATTTGACCATAATGAACGGTACCCAAATGTGATGAGGATGGCAAACTCACTTTCATCCGGAATCCAGGCCAGTCCGTTATCGATTATCTCCTTATGTCTAGCGATATAGCTAGCCACTTATTTGATTTTTTTGAAGTCGACAGCCAGACATACTCTGACCATATGCCGTTGATCTTCCCTTAAACAATTCAACCGTAATACTCGCGCTTCTAGGAATGCCCATCAGTTTACCCTCGAGCCCAACTTCGGACGTACTGTTAAGTATAGAGATTCTTTCTTTAGTCGAACCACAAGAATGTGGAATACTTTACCTGGCTCTGTGTTTCCCTCTTATTACAGTATTCAGACATTCAAAACAAATGTTCATCGGTATCTCCTTTTTAACCCTTTCCAATTTCCTGAACGCTCGCACTGTGTGTAAATATTTTAAGGGTAATAATAATCCCTTTTGTGCGCGCAAAGTTTAAAAAAAAAAAGCGCCTGCAAAGCACTTGCGCAAGCATAACAAACGCTTCAAACACCATAGCTTTTGACCACTTCCAAGAACTTACCACCAAGGCTTCAAACGGCGAACCTATCGCGTCAAGGTAGCAAATGGACAGTTGGCACGAGATATCTTAAGCCAAGGAAAAAAGCTTGCAAATACGGGCATATCCATGCATAAAGACTACCCAGTGGGTATGAGGCGGAAAAGAACTTTATTGCTAAAGGTTAAAAGGCAGGTAAAACTGTTAAAACCAGACCTCAAGGTTAATTTGATGGACGATAAATTGCGCATTCAAGACCATTATTTCTTTTGGAACGATGAAAATGGATTAATGTGTGGGAGGTTAGATGGATTTAGTGTACTTTCGTTAAAATATAAAATTAATTTGCAGCGAGAAAACTTTTTACTCCAAAACAATAATATACAAACGTCAATGGTAAATGTCACGCAACCGTCATCAGCGAACTGTGTACCGCCATCTACTTCTCAGATGGGAGAAAATTTTGGAAATGGTGTCGGCAATGCAGTGGATGTTAATCCACGTTCACAATAGGATTTTGTATTCAGCCAGATTATTAAAAATTTAGATAGTTTTAAGAAATTAAAAATTTTAAGTTACAACATCAATGGATTAGCAAACAAAAAATTATATTGTAATTTTTTTAATTATGTCAACAATTTTGAAATTTGTTTGCTTTATGAAACTCACATCTTGCAAGAAAACCAAAAATATTTCGAAGAATTCCTCAACGACTATGAACTGTGCTGGGTTGAAATAGTAAAAAGGAATGGAGCCGTTCGAGGAAGAGCATCTGATGGAGCTCTCTATGGCTTTAAAAAATCTTTGACTTTGATTAAGTGCATCTTCAAGGAAATAGAAGAATTTAAATATATAGAAATGGTGATATGCAACGAAGTAAAAAATTTAGTTCCTGTTTATTTAAATTGTTCACATTGGCAATTTGGCTTTACTTCCTTAGTCGATGCTATGCAATCAATAGGAGAAAAACACTGCATGCTAATTGGAGATTTAACGCGCTTACCGGACAAGAACAATGCGTATCTTTTGGAAGCCATCCAGTTCCAAGAAAATCTAGAGAGGGGGAAATTAATGCCAGGGGAAAAATTATATTGGAAATGGGAAGCTCTTTCGATTTGACCATAATGAACGGTACCCAAAAAGGGTGATGAGGATGGCAAACTCACTTTCATCCGGAATCCAGACCAGTCCGTTATCGATTATCTCCTTATGTCTAGCGATATAGCTAGCCACTTATTTGATTTTTTTGAAGTCGACAGCCAGACATACTCTGACCATATGCCGTTGATCACTACTCTGAACACTTCAGAATCAGATAACGAAGTACGTTGCGAAACTGAAAATTGCCTTCTCCCAAAACTTAAATGGCAGAAAAATCATGTAGAAGAATATCAAACCAAATTAAATCGCAAAATGACAGAACAAAGACTAAATGAACACCCACCCACGGTAGAAGCTTTAGAGAACGAGCGGTTTCACATCACACAAAACAGGGGACATGTAAAAACAATTCAGCTTGGTATGATAAGAATTGTGAGTCCACCAGAAAAAGATCGTTTGCACTCTTAAACTTATATCAAAGCTTTAATGCCTGTTATTTAAAAGACGACTACCTAGCAGCAAATCGAGCTTTCAAAGCTTTATGTAAGTAAAAAAAACTAAGCTTTTACAAAAAGCAAGCCAAAAGTCTTACGCACAGCAAAAAGTCTTCGGACTTCTGGAAAGGAATTCAAAATACTTGACTTTGACTTGATATTTCAATTAAACTGTTTCGCTGGCGACAGTACCCTCATCTTTTCATATTCGTTTACAGATTCACATCCATGTCCTTCGGATGTGGAACTTGAACGGCAGCGTATGATAAGCTCATTAAATTCTGATCTTAACAGCATCGTTCAATGGGGAATCAAAAACCGCGTAGAATTTAATGCTTCTAAAACTCAATGCTGTCTCCTGTTGTTAAAGCGAAACCCACTCCCAATGCCACTATCAATGGACGGCACTTGCATCGAGGAAACCAAACAGCTCTCAGTTCTCGGTATGTGTGTCACAGACCACCTTTTGTGGAATGACCACATATTTGATGGCGCCAAAAACGCTGCTAAGTGTTTAGGTTTTCTCCGCAGATGCAAGACATTTTTTTCCCCTTCTGATCTGGCTATGATCTACAAAGCCTTTATTCGTCCAAAACTTGAGTACAATTCTCATGTCTGGGCAGGAGCTCCAAAACCTCACTTAAGTTTGTTGGACAGAATACAAAAGAGAGCTTTAAAAATGATAGGGGAAGGATCTATAACGGAAACAATTACATCTCTCGAACACCGCCGTAATGTTTCATGTCTTTCCCTAATTAACCGTTGTTTTTATAAACAGTGTTCTAGTGAAATAGCCAGTTGCATTCCTCCCCTTAAACAATTCATTCGTAATACTCGCGCTTCTAGGAATGCCCATCAGTTTACCCTCGAGCCCAACTTCGGACGTACTCTTAAGTATAGAGATTCTTTCTTTAGTCGAACCACAAGAATGTGGAATACTTTACCTGGCTCTGTGTTTCCCTCTTATTACAGTATTCAGACATTCAAAACAAATGTTCATCGGTATCTCCTTTTTAACCCTTTCCAATTTCCTGAACGCTCGCACTGTGTGTAAATATTTAAATGGTAATAATAATCCCTTTTGTGCGCGCAAAGTTTAAAAAAAAAAAAAAGCGCCTGCAAAGCACTTGCGCAAGCATAACAAACGCTTCAAACACCATAGCTTTTGACCACTTCCAAGAACTTACCACCAAGGCTTCAAGCGGCGAACCTATCGCGTCAAGGTAGCAAATGGACAGTTGGCACGAGATATCTTAAGCCAAGGAAAAAAAGCTTGCAAAAAAATAAAGACTACCCAGTGGGTATGAGGCGGAAAGGAACTTTATTGCTAAAGGTTAAAAGGGAGGTAAAACTGTTAAAACCAGACCTCAAGGTTAATTTGATGGACGATAAATTGCGCATTCAAGACCATTATTTCTTTTGGAACGATGAAAATGGATTAATGTGTGGGAGGTTAGATGGATTTAGTGTACTTTCGTTAAAATATAAAATTAATTTGCAGCGAGAAAACTTTTTACTCCAAAACAATAATATACAAACGTCAATGGTAAATGTCACGCAAACGTCATTAGCGAACTGTGTACCGCCATCTACTTCTCAGATGGGAAACAATTTTGGAAATGGTGTCGGCAATGCAGTGGATGTTAATCCACGTTCACAATAGGATTTTGCAGTCAGCCAGATTATTAAAAATTTAGTTAGTTTTAAGAAATTAAAAATTTTAAGTTACAACATCAATGGATTAGCAAACAAAAAATTATATTGTGATTTTTTTAATTACGTCAGCAATTTTGAAATTTGTTTGCTTTATGAAACTCACATCTTGCAACAAAACCAAAAATATTTCGAAGAATTCTTCAACGACTATGAACTGTGCTGGGTTGAAATAGTAAAAAGGAATGGAGCCGTTCGAGGAAGAGCATCTGATGGAGCTCTCTATGGCTTTAAAAAATCTTTGACTTTGATTAAGTGCATCTTCAAGGAAATAGAAGAATTTAAATATATAGAAATAGTGATATGCAACGAAGTAAAAAATTTAGTTCCTGTTTATTTAAATTGTTCACATTGGCAATTTGACTTTACTTTTACTTTACTTTAGTCGATGCTATGCAATCAATAGGAGAAAAACACTGCATGCTAATTGGAGATTTTAACGCGCGTACCGGACAAGAACAATGCGTATCTTTTGGAAGCCATCCAGTTCCAAGAAAATCTAGAGAGGGGGAAATTAATGCCAGGGGAAAAATTATATTGGAAATGGGAAGTTCTTTCGATTTGACCATAATGAACGGTACCCAAAAAGGTGATGAGGATGGCAAACTCGCTTTCATCCGGAATCCAGGCCAGTCCGTTATCGGTTATCTCCTTATGTCTAGCGATATAGCTAGCCACTTATTTGATTTTTTTGAAGTCGACAGCCAGACATACTCTGACCATATGCCGTTGATCACTACTCTGAACACTTCAGAATCAGATAACGAAGTACGTTGCGAAACTGAAAGTTGCCTTCTCCCAAAACTTAAATGGCAGAAAAATCATGTAGAAGAATATCAAACCAAATTAAATCGCAAAATGACAGAACAAAGACTAAATGAACACCCACCCACGGTAGAAGCTTTAGAGAACGAGCGGTTTCACATCACACAAAACAGGGGACATGTAAAAACAATTCAGCTTGGTATGATAAGGATTGTGAGTCCACCAGAAAAAGATCGTTTGCACTCTTAAACTTATATCAAAGCTTTAATGCCTGTTATTTAAAAGACGACTACCTAGCAGTAAATCGAGCTTTCAAAGCTTTATGTAAGTAAAAAAAAACTAAGCTTTTACAAAAAGCAAGCCAAAAGTCTTACGCACAGCAAAAAGTCTTCGGACTTCTGGAAAGGAATTCAAAATACTTGACTTTGACTTGATATTTCAAAAGCGTTTGATAGAGTTTGGCATCAAGCTCTTTTATCGAAAATGCGCGCATTTGGTTTCGATGAATCTCTTCTTCATTGGATTAGAAATTACCTTTCGGACCGTTCAATACAAGTTGTATTGGACGGTTTCAAGTCTGAAATCCACAAAATAAATGCTGGTGTGCCCCCGGGCTCCGTTTTGTCTCCGACTCTCTTCCTTATTTTTATAAATTATCTTTTGTCTGAAACTTCTAATCCATTAAACTGTTTCGCTGACGACAGTACCCTCAGCTTTTCATATTCGTTTACAGATTCACATCCATGTCCTTCGGATGTGGAACTTGAACGGCAACGTATGATAAGCTCATTAAATTCTGATCTTAACAGCATCGTTCAGTGGGGAATCAAAAACCGCGTAGAATTTAATGCTTCTAAAACTCAATGCTGTCGTTATAGCGAAACTCACTCCCAATGCTGCTATCAATGGACGGCACATGCATCGAGGAAACCAAACAGCTCTCAGTTCTCGGTATGTGTGTCACAGACCACCTTTTGTGGAATGACCACATATTTGATGGCGCCAAAAACGCTGCTAAGTGTTTAGGTTTTCTCCGCAGATGCAAGAAATTTTTTTCCCCTTCTGATCTGGCTATGATCTACAAAGCCTTTATTCGTCCAAAACTTGAGTACAATTCTCATGTCTGGGCAGGAGCTCCGAAAACTCACTTAAGTTTGTTGGACAGAATACAAAAGAGAGCTTTAATAATGATAGGTGAAGGATCTATAACGGAAACAATTACATCTCTCGAACACCGCCGTAATGTTTCATGTCTTTCCCTATTTTACCGTTCTTTTTATAAACAGTGTTCTAGTGAAATAGCCAGTTGCATTCCTCCCCTTAAACAATTCAACCGTAAAAATTAACGCGCGTACCGGACAAGAACAATGCGTATCTTTTGGAAGCCATCCAGTTCCAAGAAAATCTAGAGAGGGGGAAATTAATGCCAGGGGAAAAATTATATTGGAAATCGGAAGTTCTTTCGATTTGACCATAATGAACGGTACCCAAAAAGGTGATGAGTATGGCAAACTCGCTTTCATCCGGAATCCAGGCCAGTCCGTTATCGATTATCTCCTTATGTCTAGCGATATAGCTAGCCACTTATTTGATTTTTTTTGAAGTCGACAGCCAGACATACTCTGACCATATGCCGTTGATCACTATTCTGAACACTTCAGAATCAGATAACGAAGTACGTTGCGAAACTGAAAATTGCCTTCTCCCGAAACTTAAATGGCAGAAAAATCATGTAGAAGAATATCAAACCAAATTAAATCGCAAAAAGGCAGAACAAAGAATTAATGAACACCCACCAACGGTAGAAGCTTTAGAGAACGAGCGGTTTCACATCACACAAAACAGGGGACATTTAAAAACAATTCAGCTTGGTATGATAAGGATTGTGAGTCCACCAGAAAAAGATCGTTTGCACTCTTAAACTTATATCAAAGCTTTAATGCCTGTTATTTAAAAGACGACTACCTAGCAGCAAATCGAGCTTTCAAAGCTTTATGTAAGTAAAAAAAACTAAGCTTTTACAAAAAGCAAGCCAAAAGTCTTATGCACAGCAAAACGTCTTCGGACTTCTGGAAAGGAATTCAAAATACTTGACTTTGACTTGATATTTCAAAAGCGTTTGATAGAGTTTGGCATCAAGCTCTTTTATCGAAAATGCGCGCATTTGGTTTCGATGAATCTCTTCTTCATTGGATTAGAAATTACCTTTCGGACCGTTCAATACAAGTTGTATTGGACGGTTTCAAGTCTGAAATCCACAAAATAAATGCTGGTGTGCCCCCGGGCTCCGTTTAGTCTCCGACTCTCTTCTTTATTTTTATAAATGATCTTTTGTCTGAAACTTCTAATCCATTAAACTGTTTCGCTGACGACAGTACCCTCAGCTTTTCATATTCGTTTACAGATTCACATCCATGTCCCTCGGATGTGGAACTTGAACGGCAGCGTATGATAAGCTCATTAAATTCTGATCTTAACAGCATCGCTCAATGGGGAATCAAAAACAGCGTAGAATTTAATGCTTCTAAAACTCAATGCTGTCTCCTGTCGTTAAAGCGAAACCCACTCCCAATGCCGCTATCAATGGCACTTGCATCGAGGAAACCAAACAGCTCTCAGTTCTCGGTATGTGTGGCACAGACCACCTTTTGTGGAATGACCACATATTTGATGGCGCCAAAAACGCTGCTAAGTGTTTAGGTTTTCTCCGCAGATGCAGATGAAAGAATTACATCTTACAAACACCGCCGTAATGTTTCATGTCTTTCCCTATTTTACCGTTGTTTTTATAATAAGTGTTCTAGTGAAATAGCCAGTTGCATTCCTCCCCTTAAACAATTGAACCGTAATACTCGCGTTTCTAGGAATGCCTATCAGCTTACCCTCGAGCCCAACTTCTGACGTACTGTTAAGTATAGAGATTCTTTCTTTAGTCGAACCACAAGAATGTGGAATACTTTACCTGGCTCTGTGTTTCCCTCTTATTACAGTATTCAGACATTCAAAACAAATGTTCATCGGTATCTCCTTTTTAACCATTTCCAATTTCCTGAACGCTCGCACTGTGTGTAAATATTTTAAGGGTAATAATAATCCCTTTTGTGCGCGCAAAGTTTAAAAAAAAAAAAAAGCGCCTGCAAAGCACTTGCGCAAGCATAACAAACGCTTCAAACACCATAGCTTTTGACCACTTCCAAGAACTAACCACCAAGGCTTCAAACGGCGAACCTATCGCGTCAAGGTAGCAAATGGACAGTTGGCACGAGATATCTTAAGCCAAAGAAAAAAGCTTGCAAATACGGGCATATCCATGCATAAAGACTACCCAGTGGGTATGAGGCGGAAAAGAACTTTATTGCTAAAGGTTAAAAGGGAGGTAAAACTGTTAAAACCAGACCTCAAGGTTAATTTGATTGACGATAAATTTCGCATTCAAGACCATTATTTCTTTTGGAACGATGAAAATGGATTAATGTGTGGGAGGTTAGATGGATTTAGTGTACTTTCGTTAAAATATAAAATTAATTTGCAGCGAGAAAACTTTTTACTCCAAAACAATAATATACAAACGTCAATGGTAAATGTCACGCATACGTCATCAGCGAACTGTGTACCGCCATCTACTTCTCAGATGGGAAACAATTTTGGAAATGGTGTCGGCAATGCAGTGGATGTTAATCCACGTTCACAATAGGATTTTGCAGTCAGCCAGATTATTAAAAATTTAGTTAGTTTTAAGAAAATAATAATTTTAAGTTACAACATCAATGGATTAGCAAACAAAAAATTATATTGTGATTTTTTTAATTACGTCAACAATTTTGAAATTTGTTTGCTTTATGAAACTCACATCTTGCAACAAAACCAAAAATATTTCGAAGAATTCTTCAACGACTATGAACTGTGCTGGGTTGAAATAGTAAAAAGGAATGGAACCGTTCGAGGAAGAGCATCTGATTGAGCTCTCTATGGCTTTAAAAAATCTTTGACTTTGATTAAGTGCATCTTCAAGGAAATAGAAGAATTTAAATATATAGAAATGGTGATATGCAACGAAGTGAAGTAAAAAATTTAGTTCCTGTTTATTTAAATTGTTCACATTGGCAATTTGACTTTACTTCTTTAGTCGATGCTATGCAATCAATAGGAGAAAAACACTGCATGCTAATTGATTTGACCATAATGAACGGTACCCAAAGGTGATGAGGATGGCAAACTCACTTTCATCCGGAATCCAGGCCAGTCCGTTATCGATTATCTCCTTATGTCTAGCGATATAGCTAGCCACTTATTTGATTTTTTTGAAGTCGACAGCCAGACATACTCTGACCATATGCCGTTGATCTTCCCTTAAACAATTCAACCGTAATACTCGCGCTTCTAGGAATGCCCATCAGTTTACCCTCGAGCCCAACTTCGGACGTACTCTTAAGTATAGAGATTCTTTCTTTAGTCGAACCACAAGAATGTGGAATACTTTACCTGGCTCTGTGTTTCCCTCTTATTACAGTATTCAGACATTCAAAACAAATGTTCATCGGTATCTCCTTTTTAACCCTTTCCAATTTCCTGAACGCTCGCACTGTGTGTAAATATTTTAAGGGTAATAATAATCCCTTTTGTGCGCGCAAAGTTTAAAAAAAAAAAGCGCCTGCAAAGCACTTGCGCAAGCATAACAAACGCTTCAAACACCATAGCTTTTGACCACTTCCAAGAACTTACCACCAAGGCTTCAAACGGCGAACCTATCGCGTCAAGGTAGCAAATGGACAGTTGGCACGAGATATCTTAAGCCAAGGAAAAAAGCTTGCAAATACGGGCATATCCATGCATAAAGACTACCCAGTGGGTATGAGGCGGAAAAGAACTTTATTGCTAAAGGTTAAAAGGGAGGTAAAACTGTTAAAACCAGACCTCAAGGTTAATTTGATGGACGATAAATTGCGCATTCAAGACCATTATTTCTTTTGGAACGATGAAAATGGATTAATGTGTGGGAGGTTAGATGGATTTAGTGTACTTTCGTTAAAATATAAAATTAATTTGCAGCGAGAAAACTTTTTACTCCAAAACAATAATATACAAACGTCAATGGTAAATGTCACGCAACCGTCATCAGCGAACTGTGTACCGCCATCTACTTCTCAGATGGGAGAAAATTTTGGAAATGGTGTCGGCAATGCAGTGGATGTTAATCCACGTTCACAATAGGATTTTGTATTCAGCCAGATTATTAAAAATTTAGATAGTTTTAAGAAATTAAAAATTTTAAGTTACAACATCAATGGATTAGCAAACAAAAAATTATATTGTAATTTTTTTAATTATGTCAACAATTTTGAAATTTGTTTGCTTTATGAAACTCACATCTTGCAAGAAAACCAAAAATATTTCGAAGAATTCCTCAACGACTATGAACTGTGCTGGGTTGAAATAGTAAAAAGGAATGGAGCCGTTCGAGGAAGAGCATCTGATGGAGCTCTCTATGGCTTTAAAAAATCTTTGACTTTGATTAAGTGCATCTTCAAGGAAATAGAAGAATTTAAATATATAGAAATGGTGATATGCAACGAAGTAAAAAATTTAGTTCCTGTTTATTTAAATTGTTCACATTGGCAATTTGGCTTTACTTCCTTAGTCGATGCTATGCAATCAATAGGAGAAAAACACTGCATGCTAATTGGAGATTTAACGCGCTTACCGGACAAGAACAATGCGTATCTTTTGGAAGCCATCCAGTTCCAAGAAAATCTAGAGAGGGGGAAATTAATGCCAGGGGAAAAATTATATTGGAAATGGGAAGCTCTTTCGATTTGACCATAATGAACGGTACCCAAAAAGGGTGATGAGGATGGCAAACTCACTTTCATCCGGAATCCAGACCAGTCCGTTATCGATTATCTCCTTATGTCTAGCGATATAGCTAGCCACTTATTTGATTTTTTTGAAGTCGACAGCCAGACATACTCTGACCATATGCCGTTGATCACTACTCTGAACACTTCAGAATCAGATAACGAAGTACGTTGCGAAACTGAAAATTGCCTTCTCCCAAAACTTAAATGGCAGAAAAATCATGTAGAAGAATATCAAACCAAATTAAATCGCAAAATGACAGAACAAAGACTAAATGAACACCCACCCACGGTAGAAGCTTTAGAGAACGAGCGGTTTCACATCACACAAAACAGGGGACATGTAAAAACAATTCAGCTTGGTATGATAAGAATTGTGAGTCCACCAGAAAAAGATCGTTTGCACTCTTAAACTTATATCAAAGCTTTAATGCCTGTTATTTAAAAGACGACTACCTAGCAGCAAATCGAGCTTTCAAAGCTTTATGTAAGTAAAAAAAACTAAGCTTTTACAAAAAGCAAGCCAAAAGTCTTACGCACAGCAAAAAGTCTTCGGACTTCTGGAAAGGAATTCAAAATACTTGACTTTGACTTGATATTTCAATTAAACTGTTTCGCTGGCGACAGTACCCTCATCTTTTCATATTCGTTTACAGATTCACATCCATGTCCTTCGGATGTGGAACTTGAACGGCAGCGTATGATAAGCTCATTAAATTCTGATCTTAACAGCATCGTTCAATGGGGAATCAAAAACCGCGTAGAATTTAATGCTTCTAAAACTCAATGCTGTCTCCTGTTGTTAAAGCGAAACCCACTCCCAATGCCACTATCAATGGACGGCACTTGCATCGAGGAAACCAAACAGCTCTCAGTTCTCGGTATGTGTGTCACAGACCACCTTTTGTGGAATGACCACATATTTGATGGCGCCAAAAACGCTGCTAAGTGTTTAGGTTTTCTCCGCAGATGCAAGACATTTTTTTCCCCTTCTGATCTGGCTATGATCTACAAAGCCTTTATTCGTCCAAAACTTGAGTACAATTCTCATGTCTGGGCAGGAGCTCCAAAACCTCACTTAAGTTTGTTGGACAGAATACAAAAGAGAGCTTTAAAAATGATAGGGGAAGGATCTATAACGGAAACAATTACATCTCTCGAACACCGCCGTAATGTTTCATGTCTTTCCCTAATTTACCGTTGTTTTTATAAACAGTGTTCTAGTGAAATAGCCAGTTGCATTCCTCCCCTTAAACAATTCATTCGTAATACTCGCGCTTCTAGGAATGCCCATCAGTTTACCCTCGAGCCCAACTTCGGACGTACTCTTAAGTATAGAGATTCTTTCTTTAGTCGAACCACAAGAATGTGGAATACTTTACCTGGCTCTGTGTTTCCCTCTTATTACAGTATTCAGACATTCAAAACAAATGTTCATCGGTATCTCCTTTTTAACCCTTTCCAATTTCCTGAACGCTCGCACTGTGTGTAAATATTTAAATGGTAATAATAATCCCTTTTGTGCGCGCAAAGTTTAAAAAAAAAAAAAGCGCCTGCAAAGCACTTGCGCAAGCATAACAAACGCTTCAAACACCATAGCTTTTGACCACTTCCAAGAACTTACCACCAAGGCTTCAAGCGGCGAACCTATCGCGTCAAGGTAGCAAATGGACAGTTGGCACGAGATATCTTAAGCCAAGGAAAAAAAGCTTGCAAAAAAATAAAGACTACCCAGTGGGTATGAGGCGGAAAGGAACTTTATTGCTAAAGGTTAAAAGGGAGGTAAAACTGTTAAAACCAGACCTCAAGGTTAATTTGATGGACGATAAATTGCGCATTCAAGACCATTATTTCTTTTGGAACGATGAAAATGGATTAATGTGTGGGAGGTTAGATGGATTTAGTGTACTTTCGTTAAAATATAAAATTAATTTGCAGCGAGAAAACTTTTTACTCCAAAACAATAATATACAAACGTCAATGGTAAATGTCACGCAAACGTCATTAGCGAACTGTGTACCGCCATCTACTTCTCAGATGGGAAACAATTTTGGAAATGGTGTCGGCAATGCAGTGGATGTTAATCCACGTTCACAATAGGATTTTGCAGTCAGCCAGATTATTAAAAATTTAGTTAGTTTTAAGAAATTAAAAATTTTAAGTTACAACATCAATGGATTAGCAAACAAAAAATTATATTGTGATTTTTTTAATTACGTCAGCAATTTTGAAATTTGTTTGCTTTATGAAACTCACATCTTGCAACAAAACCAAAAATATTTCGAAGAATTCTTCAACGACTATGAACTGTGCTGGGTTGAAATAGTAAAAAGGAATGGAGCCGTTCGAGGAAGAGCATCTGATGGAGCTCTCTATGGCTTTAAAAAATATTTGACTTTGATTAAGTGCATCTTCAAGGAAATAGAAGAATTTAAATATATAGAAATAGTGATATGCAACGAAGTAAAAAATTTAGTTCCTGTTTATTTAAATTGTTCACATTGGCAATTTGACTTTACTTTTACTTTACTTTAGTCGATGCTATGCAATCAATAGGAGAAAAACACTGCATGCTAATTGGAGATTTTAACGCGCGTACCGGACAAGAACAATGCGTATCTTTTGGAAGCCATCCAGTTCCAAGAAAATCTAGAGAGGGGGAAATTAATGCCAGGGGAAAAATTATATTGGAAATGGGAAGTTCTTTCGATTTGACCATAATGAACGGTACCCAAAAAGGTGATGAGGATGGCAAACTCGCTTTCATCCGGAATCCAGGCCAGTCCGTTATCGGTTATCTCCTTATGTCTAGCGATATAGCTAGCCACTTATTTGATTTTTTTGAAGTCGACAGCCAGACATACTCTGACCATATGCCGTTGATCACTACTCTGAACACTTCAGAATCAGATAACGAAGTACGTTGCGAAACTGAAAGTTGCCTTCTCCCAAAACTTAAATGGCAGAAAAATCATGTAGAAGAATATCAAACCAAATTAAATCGCAAAATGACAGAACAAAGACTAAATGAACACCCACCCACGGTAGAAGCTTTAGAGAACGAGCGGTTTCACATCACACAAAACAGGGGACATGTAAAAACAATTCAGCTTGGTATGATAAGGATTGTGAGTCCACCAGAAAAAGATCGTTTGCACTCTTAAACTTATATCAAAGCTTTAATGCCTGTTATTTAAAAGACGACTACCTAGCAGTAAATCGAGCTTTCAAAGCTTTATGTAAGTAAAAAAAACTAAGCTTTTACAAAAAGCAAGCCAAAAGTCTTACGCACAGCAAAAAGTCTTCGGACTTCTGGAAAGGAATTCAAAATACTTGACTTTGACTTGATATTTCAAAAGCGTTTGATAGAGTTTGGCATCAAGCTCTTTTATCGAAAATGCGCGCATTTGGTTTCGATGAATCTCTTCTTCATTGGATTAGAAATTACCTTTCGGACCGTTCAATACAAGTTTTATTGGACGGTTTCAAGTCTGAAATCCACAAAATAAATGCTGGTGTGCCCCCGGGCTCCGTTTTGTCTCCGACTCTCTTCCTTATTTTTATAAATTATCTTTTGTCTGAAACTTCTAATCCATTAAACTGTTTCGCTGACGACAGTACCCTCAGCTTTTCATATTCGTTTACAGATTCACATCCATGTCCTTCGGATGTGGAACTTGAACGGCAACGTATGATAAGCTCATTAAATTCTGATCTTAACAGCATCGTTCAGTGGGGAATCAAAAACCGCGTAGAATTTAATGCTTCTAAAACTCAATGCTGTCGTTATAGCGAAACTCACTCCCAATGCTGCTATCAATGGACGGCACATGCATCGAGGAAACCAAACAGCTCTCAGTTCTCGGTATGTGTGTCACAGACCACCTTTTGTGGAATGACCACATATTTGATGGCGCCAAAAACGCTGCTAAGTGTTTAGGTTTTCTCCGCAGATGCAAGAAATTTTTTTCCCCTTCTGATCTGGCTATGATCTACAAAGCCTTTATTCGTCCAAAACTTGAGTACAATTCTCATGTCTGGGCAGGAGCTCCGAAAACTCACTTAAGTTTGTTGGACAGAATACAAAAGAGAGCTTTAATAATGATAGGTGAAGGATCTATAACGGAAACAATTACATCTCTCGAACACCGCCGTAATGTTTCATGTCTTTCCCTATTTTACCGTTCTTTTTATAAACAGTGTTCTAGTGAAATAGCCAGTTGCATTCCTCCCCTTAAACAATTCAACCGTAATACTCGCGCTTCTAGGAATGCTCATCAGTTTACCCTCGAGCCCAACTTCGGACGTTCTGTTAAGTATAGAGATTCTTTCTTTAGTCGAACCACAAGAATGTGGAATACTTTACCTGGCTCTGTGTTTCCCTCTTATTACAGTATTCAGACATTCAAAACAAATGGTCATCGGTATCTCCTTTTTAACCCTTTCCAATTTCCTGAACGCTCGCACTGTGTGTAAATATTTTAAGGATTATAATAATCCCTTTTTTGCGCGCAAAGTTTAAAAAAAAAGCGCCTGCAAAGCACTTGCGCAAGCATAACAAACGCTTCAAACACCATAGCTTTTGACCACTTCCAAGATCTTACCACCAAGGCTTCAAACGGCGAACCTATCGCGTCAAGGTAGCAAATGGACAGTTGGCACGAGATATCTTAAGCCAAGGAAAAAAGCTTGCAAATACGGGCATATCCATGCATAAAGCCTACCCAGTGGGTATGAGGCGGAAAAAAACTTTATTGCTAAAGATTAAAAGGGCGGTAAAACTGTTAAAACCAGACCTCAAGGTAAATTTGATGGACGATAAATTGCGCATTCAAGACCATTATTTCTTTTGGAACGATGAAAATGGAATGAAACTTTCGTTAAAATATAAAATTAATTTGCAGCGAGAAAACTTTTTACTCCAAAACAATAATATACAAACGTCAATGGTAAATGTCACGCAAACGTCATCAGCGAACTGTGTACCGCCACCTACTTCTCAGATGGGAAACAATTTTGGAAATGGTGTCGGCAATGCAGTGGATGTTAATCCACGTTCACAATAGGATTTTGCAGTCAGCCAGATTATTAAAAATTTAGTTAGTTTTAAGAAATTAAAAATTTTAAGTTACAACATCAATGGATTAGCAAACAAAAAATTATATTGTGATTTTTTTAATTACGTCAACAATTTTGAAATTTGTTTGCTTTATGAAACTCACATCTTGCAACAAAACCAAAAATATTTCGAAGAATTCTTCAACGACTATGAACTGTGCTGGGTTGAAATAATAAAAAGGAATGGAGCCGTTCGAGGAAAAGCATCTGATGGAGCTCTCTATGGCTTTAAAAAATCTTTGACTTTGATTAAGTGCATCTTCAAAGAAATAGAAGAATTTAAATATATAGAAATGGTGATATGCAACAAAGTAAAAAATTTAGTTCCTGTTTATTTAAATTGTTCACATTGGCAATTTGACTTTACTTCTTTAGTCGATGCTATGCAATCAATAGGAGAAAAACACTGCATGCTAATTGGCGATTTTAACGCGCGTACCGGACAAGAACAATGCGTATCTTTTGGAAGCCATCCAGTTCCAAGAAAATCTAGAAAGGGGGAAATTAATGCCAGGGGAAAAATTATATTGGAAATGGGAAGTTCTTTCGATTTGACCATAATGAACGGTACCCAAAAAGGTGATGAGGATGGCAAACTCGCTTTCATCCGGAATCCAGGCCAGTCCGTTATCGATTATCTCCTTATGTCTAGCGATATAGCTAGCCACTTATTTGATTTTTTTGAAGTCGACAGCCAGACATACTCTGACCATATGCCGTTGATCTTCCCTTAAACAATTCAACCGTAATACTCGCGCTTCTAGGAATGCCCATCAGTTTACCCTCGAGCCCAACTTCGGACGTACTGTTAAGTATAGAGATTCTTTCTTTAGTCGAACCACAAGAATGTGGAATACTTTACCTGGCTCTGTGTTTCCCTCTTATTACAGTATTCAGACATTCAAAACAAATGTTCATCGGTATCTCCTTTTTAACCCTTTCCAATTTCCTGAACGCTCGCACTGTGTGTAAATATTTTAAGGGTAATAATAATCCCTTTTGTGCGCGCAAAGTTTAAAAAAAAAAAAAGCGCCTGCAAAGCACTTGCGCAAGCATAACAAACGCTTCAAACACCATAGCTTTTGACCACTTCCAAGAACTTACCACCAAGGCTTCAAACGGCGAACCTATCGCGTCAAGGTAGCAAATGGACAGTTGGCACGAGATATCTTAAGCCAAGGAAAAAAGCTTGCAAATACGGGCATATCCATGCATAAAGACTACCCAGTGGGTATGAGGCGGAAAAGAACTTTATTGCTAAAGGTTAAAAGGGAGGTAAAACTGCTAAAACCAGACCTCAAGGTTAATTTGATGGACGATAAATTGCGCATTCAAGACCATTATTTCTTCTGGAACGATGAAAATGGATTAATGTGTGGGAGGTTAGATGGATTTGATGTACTTTCGTTAAAATATAAAATTAATTTGCAGCGAGAAAACTTTTTACTCCAAAACAATAATATACAAACGTCAATGGTAAATGTCACGCATACGTCATCAGCGAACTGTGTACCGCCATCTACTTCTCAGATGGGAAACAATTTTGGAAATGGTGTCGGCAATGCAGTGGATGTTAATCCACGTTCACAATAGGATTTTGCAGTCAGCCAGATTATTAAAAATTTAGTTAGTTTTAAGAAATTAATAATTTTAAATTACAACATCAATGGATTAGCAAACAAAAAATTATATTGTGATTTTTTTAATTACGTCAACAATTTTGAAATTTGTTTGCTTTATGAAACTCACATCTTGCAACAAAACCAAAAATATTTCGAAGAATTCTTCAACGACTATGAACTGTGCTGGGTTGAAATAGTAAAAAGGAATGGAACCGTTCGAGGAAGAGCATCTGATTGAGCTCTCTATGGCTTTAAAAAATCTTTGACTTTGATTAAGTGCATCTTCAAGGAAATAGAAGAATTTAAATATATAGAAATGGTGATATGCAACGAAGTGAAGTAAAAAATTTAGTTCCTGTTTATTTAAATTGTTCACATTGGCAATTTGACTTTACTTCTTTAGTCGATGCTATGCAATCAATAGGAGAAAAACACTGCATGCTAATTGGAGATTTTAACGCGCGTACCGGACAAGAACAATGCGTATCTTTTGGAAGCCATCCAGTTCCAAGAAAATCTAGAGAGGGGGAAATAAATGCCAGGGGAAAAATTATATTGGAAATGGGAAGTTCTTTCGATTTGACCATAATGAACGGTACCCAAAAAGGTGATGAGGATGGCAAACTCACTTTCATCCGGAATCCAGACCAGTCCGTTATCGATTATCTCCTTATGTCTAGCGATATAGCTAGCCACTTATTTGATTTTTTTGAAGTCGACAGCCAGACATACTCTGACCATATGCCGTTGATCACTACTCTGAACACTTCAGAATCAGATAACGAATTACGTTGCGAAACTGAAAATTGCCTTCTCCTAAAACTTAAATGGCAGAAAAATCATGTAGAAGAATATCAAACCAAAATAAATCGCAAAATGACAGAACAAAGACTAAATGAACACCCACCAACGGTAGAAGCTTTAGAGAACGAGCGGTTTCACATCACACAAAACAGGGGACATGTAAAAACAATTCAGCTTGGTATGATAAGGATTGTGAGTCCACCAAAAAAAGATCGTTTGCACTCTTAAACTTATATCAAAGCCTTAATGCCTGTTATTTAAAAGACGACTACCTAGCAGCAAATCGAGCTTTCTAAGCTTTATGTAAGTAAAAAAAAATTAAGCTTTTACAAAAAGCAAGCCAAAAGTCTTACGCACAGCAAAAAGTCTTCGAACTTCTGGAAAGGAATTCAAAATACTTGACTTTGACTTGATATTTCAAAAGCGTTTGATAGAGTTTGGCATCAAGCTCTTTTATCGAAAATGCGCGCATTTGGTTTCGATGAATCTCTTCTTCATTGGATTGGATTACCTTTCGGACCGTTCAATACAAGTTGTAATGGACAGTTTCAAGTGTAAAATCCACAAAATAATTGCTGGTGAGCCCCTGGGCACCGTTTTGTCTCCGACTCTCTTCCTTATTTTTATAAATGATCTTTTGTCTGAAACTTCTAATCCATTAAACTGTTTCGCTGACGACAGTACCCTCAGCTTTTCATATTCGTTTACAGATTCACATCCATGTCCTTCGGATGTGAAACTTGAACGGCAGCGTATGATAAGCTTATTAAATTCTGATCTTAACAGCATCGTTCAATGGGGAATCAAAACCCGCGTAGAATTTAATGCTTCTAAAACTCAATGCTGTCTCCTGTCGTTAAAGCGAAACCCACTCCCAATGCCGCTATCAATGGACGGCACTTGCATCGAGGAAACCAAACAGCTCTCAGTTCTCGGTATGTGTGTCACAGACCACCTTTTGTGGAATGACCACATATTTGATGGCGCCAAAAACGCTGCTAAGTGTTTAGGTTTTCTCCGCAGATGCAAGAAATTTTTTTCCCCTTCTGATCTGGCTATGATCTACAAAGCCTTTATTCGTCCAAAACTTGAGTACAATTCTCATGTCTGGGCAGGAGCTCCAAAAACTCACTTAAGTTTGTTGGACAGAATACAAAAGAGAGCTTTAAAAATGATAGGTGAAGGATCTATAACGGAAACAATTACATCTCTCGAACACCGCCGTAATGTTTCATGTCTTTCCCTATTTTACCGTTGTTTTTATAAACAGTGTTCTAGTGAAATAGCCAGTTGCATTCCTCCCCTTAAACAATTCAACCGTAATACTCGCGCTTCTAGGAATGCCCATCAGTTTACCCTCGAGCCCAACTTCAGACGTACTGTTAAGTATAGAGATTCTTTCTTTAGTCGAACCACAATAATGTAGAATACTTTACCTGGCTCTGTGTTTCCCTCTTATTACAGTATTCAGACATTCAAAACAAATGTTCATCGGTATCTCCTTTTTAACCCTTTCCAATTTCCTGAACGCTCGCACTGTGTGTTAATATTTTAAGGGTAATAATAATCCCTTTTGTGCGCGCAAAGTTATTTAAAAAAAAGCGCCTGCAAAGCACTTGCGCAAGCATAACAAACGCTTCAAACACCATAGCTTTTGACCACTTCCAAGAACTTACCACCAAGGCTTCAAACGGCGAACCTATCGCGTCAAGGTAGCAAATTGACAGTCGGCACGAGATATCTTAAGCCAAGGAAAAAAGCTTGCAAATACGGGCATATCCATGCATAAAGACTACCCAGTGGGTATGAGGCGGAAAAGAACTTTATTGCTAAAGGTTAAAAGGGAGGTAAAACTGCTAAAACCAGACCTCAAGGTTAATTTGATGGACGATAAATTGCGCATTCAAGACCATTATTTCTTCTGGAACGATGAAAATGGATTAATGTGTGGGAGGTTAGATGGATTTAGTGTACTTTCGTTAAAATATAAAATTAATTTGCAGCGAGAAAACTTTTTACTCCAAAACAATAATATACAAACGTCAATGGTAAATGTCACGCAAACGTCATCAGCGAACTGTGTACCGCCATCTACTTCTCAGATGGGAAACAATTTTGGAAATGGTGTCGGCAATGCAGTGGATGTTAATCCACGTTCACAATAGGATTTTGCAGTCAGCCAGATTATTAAAAATTTAGTTAGTTTTAAGAAATTAATAATTTTAAGTTACAACATCAATGGATTAGCAAACAAAAAATTATATTGTGATTTTTTTAATTACGTCAACAATTTTGAAATTTGTTTGCTTTATGAAACTCACATCTTGCAACAAAACCAAAAATATTTCGAAGAATTCTTCAACGACTATGAACTGTGCTGGGTTGAAATAGTAAAAAGGAATGGAACCGTTCGAGGAAGAGCATCTGATTGAGCTCTCTATGGCTTTAAAAAATCTTTGACTTTGATTAAGTGCATCTTCAAGGAAATAGAAGAATTTAAATATATAGAAATGGTGATATGCAACGAAGTAAAAAATTTAGTTCCTGTTTATTTAAATTGTTCACATTGGCAATTTGACTTTACTTCTTTAGTCGATGCTATGCAATCAATAGGAGAAAAACACTGCATGCTAATTGGAGATTTTAACGCGCGTACCGGACAAGAACAATGCGTATCTTTTGGAAGCCATCCAGTTCCAAGAAAATCTAGAGAGGGGGAAATTAATGCCAGGGGAAAAATTATATTGGAAATGGGAAGTTCTTTCGATTTGACCATAATGAACGGTACCCAAAAAGGTGATGAGGATGGCAAACTCACTTTCATCCGGAATCCAGACCAGTCCGTTATCGATTATCTCCTTATGTCTAGCGATATAGCTAGCCACTTATTTGATTTTTTTGAAGTCGACAGCCAGACATACTCTGACCATATGCCGTTGATCACTACTCTGAACACTTCAGAATCAGATAACGAATTACGTTGCGAAACTGAAAATTGCCTTCTCCTAAAACTTAAATGGCAGAAAAATCATGTAGAAGAATATCAAACCAAAATAAATCGCAAAATGACAGAACAAAGACTAAATGAACACCCACCAACGGTAGAAGCTTTAGAGAACGAGCGGTTTCACATCACACAAAACAGGGGACATGTAAAAACAATTCAGCTTGGTATGATAAGGATTGTGAGTCCACCAGAAAAAGATCGTTTGCACTCTTAAACTTATATCAAAGCTTTAATGCCTGTTATTTAAAAGACGACTACCTAGCAGCAAATCGAGCTTTCTAAGCTTTATGTAAGTAAAAAAAAACTAAGCTTTTACAAAAAGCAAGCCAAAAGTCTTACGCACAGCAAAAAGTCTTCGGACTTCTGGAAAGGAATTCAAAATACTTGACTTTGACTTGATATTTCAAAAGCGTTTGATAGAGTTTGGCATCAAGCTCTTTTATCGAAAATGCGCGCATTTGGTTTCGATGAATCTCTTCTTCATTGGATTGGATTACCTTTCGGACCGTTCAATACAAGTTGTATTGGACAGTTTCAAGTCTTAAATCCACAAAATAATTGCTGGTGTGCCCCTGGGCACCGTTTTGTCTCCGACTCTCTTCCTTATTTTTATAAATGATCTTTTGTCTGAAACTTCTAATCCATTAAACTGTTTCGCTGACGACAGTACCCTCAGCTTTTCATATTCGTTTACAGATTCACATCCATGTCCTTCGGATGTGAAACTTGAACGGCAGCGTATGATAAGCTTATTAAATTCTGATCTTAACAGCATCGTTCAATGGGGAATAAAAAACCGCGTAGAATTTAATGCTTCTAAAACTCAATGCTGTCTCCTGTCGTTAAAGCGAAACCCACTCCCAATGCCGCTATCAATGGACGGCACTTGCATCGAGGAAACCAAACAGCTCTCAGTTCTCGGTATGTGTGTCACAGACCACCTTTTGTGGAATGACCACATATTTGATGGCGCCAAAAACGCTGCTAAGTGTTTAGGTTTTCTCCGCAGATGCAAGAAATTTTTTTCCCCTTCTGATCTGGCTATGATACAAAGCCTTTATTCGTCCAAAACTTGAGTACAATTCTCATGTCTGGGCAGGAGCTCCAAAAACTCACTTAAGTTTGTTGGACAGAATACAAAAGAGAGCTTTAAAAATGATAGGTGAAGGATCTATAACGGAAACAATTACATCTCTCGAACACCGCCGTAATGTTTCATGTCTTTCCCTATTTTACCGTTGTTTTTATAAACAGTGTTCTAGTGAAATAGCCAGTTGCATTCCTCCCCTTAAACAATTCAACCGTAATACTCGCGCTTCTAGGAATGCCCATCAGTTTACCCTCGAGCCCAACTTCAGACGTACTGTTAAGTATAGAGATTCTTTCTTTAGTCGAACCACAATAATGTAGAATACTTTACCTGGCTCTGTGTTTCCCTCTTATTACAGTATTCAGACATTCAAAACAAATGTTCATCGGTATCTCCTTTTTAACCCTTTCCAATTTCCTGAACGCTCGCACTGTGTGTTAATATTTTAAGGGTAATAATAATCCCTTTTTTGCGCGCAAAGTTATTTAAAAAAAAGCGCCTGCAAAGCACTTGCGCAAGCATAACAAACGCTTCAAACACCATAGCTTTTGACCACTTCCAAGAACTTACCACCAAGGCTTCAAACGGCGAACCTATCGCGTCAAGGTAGCAAATGGACAGTTGGCACGAGATATCTTAAGCCAAGGAAAAAAGCTTGCAAATACGGGCATATCCATGCATAAAGACTACCCAGTGGGTATGAGGCGGAAAAGAACTTTATTGCTAAAGGTTAAAAGGGAGGTAAAACTGTTAAAACCAGACCTCAAGGTTAATTTGATGGACGATAAATTTCGCATTCAAGACCATTATTTCTTTTGGAACGATGAAAATGGATTAATGTGTGGGAGGTTAGATGGATTTAGTGTACTTTCGTTAAAATATAAAATTAATTTGCAGCGAGAAAACTTTTTACTCCAAAACAATAATATACAAACGTCAATGGTAAATGTCACGCATACGTCATCAGCGAACTGTGTACCGCCATCTACTTCTCAGATGGGAAACAATTTTGGAAATGGTGTCGGCAATGCAGTGGATGTTAATCCACGTTCACAATAGGATTTTGCAGTCAGCCAGATTATTAAAAATTTAGTTAGTTTTAAGAAATTAATAATTTTAAGTTACAACATCAATGGATTAGCAAACAAAAAATTATATTGTGATTTTTTTAATTACGTCAACAATTTTGAAATTTGTTTGCTTTATGAAACTCACATCTTGCAACAAAACCAAAAATATTTCGAAGAATTCTTCAACGACTATGAACTGTGCTGGGTTGAAATAGTAAAAAGGAATGGAACCGTTCGAGGAAGAGCATCTGATTGAGCTCTCTATGGCTTTAAAAAATCTTTGACTTTGATTAAGTGCATCTTCAAGGAAATAGAAGAATTTAAATATATAGAAATGGTGATATGCAACGAAGTGAAGTAAAAAATTTAGTTCCTGTTTATTTAAATTGTTCACATTGGCAATATGACTTTACTTCTTTAGTCGATGCTATGCAATCAATAGGAGAAAAACACTGCATGCTAATTGGAGATTTTAACACGCGTACCGGACAAGAACAATGCGTATCTTTTGGAAGCCATCCAGTTCCAAGAAAATCTAGAGAGGGGGAAATTAATGCCAGGGGAAAAATTATATTGGAAATGGGAAGTTCTTTCGATTTGACCATAATGAACGGTACCCAAAAAGGTGATGAGGATGGCAAACTCACTTTCATCCGAAATCCAGGCCGGTCCGTTATCGATTATTTCCTTATGTCTAGCGATATAGCTAGCCACTTATTTGATTTTTTTGAAGTCGACAGCCAGACATACTCTGACCATATGCCGTTGATCACTACTCTGAACACTTCAGAATCAGATAACGAAGTACGTTGCGAAACTGAAAATTACCTTCTCCCAAAACTTAAATGGCAGAAAAATCATGTAGAAGAATATCAAACCAAATTAAATCGCAAAATGACAGAACAAAGACTTAATGAACACCCACCAACGGTAGAAGCTTTAGAGAACGAGCGGTTTCACATCACACAAAACAGGGGACATTTAAAAACAATTCAGCTTGGTATGATAAGGATTGTGAGTCCACCAGAAAAAGATCGTTTGCACTCTTAAACTTATATCAAAGCTTTAATGCCTGTTATTTAAAAGACGACTACCTTGCAGCAAATCGAGCTTTCAAAGCTTTATGTAAGTAAAAAAAAACTAAGCTTTTACAAAAAGCAAGCCAAAAGTCTTACGCACAGCAAAAAGTCTTCGGACTTCTGGAAAGGAATTCAAAATACTTGACTTTGACTTGATATTTCAAAAGCGTTTGATAGAGTTTGGCATCAAGCTCTTTTATCGAAAATGCGCGCATTTGGTTTCGATGAATCTCTTCTTCATTGGATTAGAAATTACCTTTCGGACCGTTCAATACAAGTTGTATTGGACGGTTTCAAGTCTGAAATCCACAAAATAAATGCTGGTGTGCCCCCGGGCTCCGTTTTGTCTCCGACTCTCTTCCTTATTTTTATAAATGATCTTTTGTCTGAAACTTCTAATCCATTAAACTGTTTCGCTGACGACAGTACCCTCAGCTTTTCATATTCGTTTACAGATTCACATCCATGTCCTTCGTATGTGGAACTTGAACGGCAGCGTATGATAAGCTCATTAAATTCTGATCTTAACAGCATCGTTCAATGGGGAATCAAAAACCGCGTAGAATTTAATACTTCTAAAACTCAATGCTGTCTTCTGTCGTTAAAGCGAAACCCACTCCCAATGCCGCTATCAATGGACGGCACTTGCATCGAGGAAACCAAACAGCTCTCAGTTCTCAGTATGTGTGTCACAGACCACCTTTTGTGGAATGACCACATATTTGATGGCGCCAAAAACGCTGCTAAGTGTTTAGGTTTTCTCCGCAGATGCAAGAAATTTGTTTTCCCTTCTGATCTGGCTATGATCTACAAAGCCTTTATTCGTCCAAAACTTGAGTACAATTCTCATGTCTGGGCAGGAGCTCCAAAAACTCACTTAAGTTTGTTGGACAGAATACAAAAGAGAGCTTTAAAAATGATAGGAGAAGGATCTATAACGGAAACAATTACATCTCTCGAACACCGCCGTAATGTTTCAAGTCTTTCCCTATTTTACCGTTGTTTTTATAAACAGTGTTCTAGTGAAATAGCCAGTTGCATTCCTCCCCTTAAACAATTCAACCGTAATACTCGCGCTTCTAGGAATGCCCATCAGTTTACCCTCGAGCCCAACTTCGGACGTACTGTTAAGTATAGAGATTCTTTCTTTAGTCAAACCACAAGAATTTGGAATACTTTACCTGGCTCTGTGTTTCCCTCTTATTACAGTATTCAGACATTCAAAACAAATGTTCAACGGTATCTCCTTTTTAACCCTTTCCAATTTCCTGAACGCTCGCACTGTGTGTCAATATTTTAAGGGTAATAATAATCCCTTTTGTGCGCGCAGTTTAAAAAAAAAAAAAAAAAAGCGCCTGCAAATCACTTGCGCAAGCATAACAAACGCTTCAAACACCATAGCTTTTGACCACTTCCAAGAACTTACCACCAAGGCTTCAAACGGCGAACCTATCGCGTCAAGGTAGCAAATGGACAGTTGGCACGAGATATCTTAAGCCAAGGAAAAAAGCTTGCAAATACGGGCATATCCATGCATAAAGACTACTGGGTATGAGCCGGAAAAGAACTTTATTGCTAAAGGTTAAAAGGGAGGTAAAACTGCTAAAACCAGACCTCAAGGTTAATTTGATGGACGATAAATTGCGCATTCAAGACCATTATTTCTTCTGGAACGATGAAAATGGATTAATGTGTGGGAGGTTAGATGGATTTAGTGTACTTTCGTTAAAATATAAAATTAATTTGCAGCGAGAAAACTTTTTACTCCAAAACAATAATATACAAACGTCAATGGTAAATGTCACGCAAACGTCATCAGCGAACTGAGTACCGCCATTTACTTCTCAGATGGGAAACAATTTTGGAAATGGTGTCGGCAATGCAGTGGATGTTAATCCACGTTCACAATAGGATTTTAGAGTCAGCCAGATTATTAAAAACTTAGTTAGTTTTAAGAAATTAAAAATTTTAAGTTACAACACCAATGGATTAGCAAACAAAAAATTATATTGTGATTTTTTTAATTACGTCAACAATTTTGAAATTTGTTTGCTTTATGAAACTCACATCTTGCAACAAAACCAAAAATATTTCGAAGAATTCTTCAACGACTATGAACTGTGCTGGGTTGAAATAGTTAAAAGGAATGGAGCCGTTCGAGGAAGAGCATCTGATGAAGCTCTCTATGGCTTTAAAAAATCTTTGACTTTGATTAAGTGCATTTGAAGAAGCCATCCAGTTCCAAGAAAATCTAGAGAGGGGGAAATTAATGCCAGGGGAAAAATTATATTGGAAATGGGAAGTTCTTTCGATTTGACCATAATGAACGGTACCCAAAAAGGTGATGAGGATGGCAAACTCACTTTCATCCGAAATCCAGGCCGGTCCGTTATCGATTATCTCCTTATGTCTAGCGATATAGCCACTTATTTGATTTTTTTGAAGTCGACAGCCAGACATACTCTGACCATATGCCGTTGTTCACTACTCTGAACACTTCAGAATCAGATAACGAAGTACGTTGCGAAACTGAAAATTACCTTCTCCCAAAACTTAAATGGCAGAGAATTCATGTAGAAGAATATCAAACCAAATTAAATCGCAAAATGACAGAACAAAGACTTAATGAACACCCACCAACGGTAGAAGCTTTAGAGAACGAGCGGTTTCACATCACACAAAACAGGGGACATGTAAAAACAATTCAGCTTGGTATGATAAGGATTGTGAGTCCACCAAAAAAGATCGTTTGCACTCTTAAACTTATATCAAAGCTTTAATGCCTGTTATTTAAAAGACGACTACCTAGCAGCAAATCGAGCTTTCAAAGCTTTATGTAAGTAAAAAAAACTAAGCTTTTACAAAAAGCAAGCCAAAAGTCTTACACACAGCAAAAAGTCTTCGGACTTCTGGAAGGGAATTCAAAATACTTGACTTTGACTTGATATTTCAAAAGCGTTTGATAGAGTTTGGCATCAAGCTCTTTTATCGAAAATGCGCGCATTTGGTTTCGATGAATCTCTTCTTCATTGGATTAGAAATTACCTTTCGGACCGTTCAATACAAGTTGTATTGGACGGTTTCAAGTCTGAAATCCACAAAATAAATGATGGTGTGCCCCCGGGCTCCGTTTTGTCTCCGACTCTCTTCCTTATTTTTATAAATGATCTTTTGTCTGAAACTTCTAATCCATTAAACTGTTTCGCTGACGACAGTACCCTCAGCTTTTCATATTCGTTTACAGATTCACATCCATGTCCTTCGGATGTGGAACTTGAACGGCAGCGTATGATAAGCTCATTAAATTCTGATCTTAACAGCATCGTTCAATGGGGAATCAAAAACCGCGTAGAATTTAATGCTTCTAAAACTCAATGCTGTCTCCTGTCGTTAAAGCAAAACCCACTCCCAATGCCGCTATCAATGGACGGCACTTGCATCGAGGAAACCAAACAGCTCTCAGTTCTCGGTATGTGTGTCACAGACCACCTTTTGTGGAATGACCACATATTTGATGGCGCCAAAAACGCTGCTAAGTGTTTAGGTTTTCTCCGCAGATGCAAGAAATTTTTTTCCCCTTCTGATCTGGCTATGATCTACAAATCCTTTATTCGTCCAAAACTTGAGTACAATTCTCATGTCTGGGCAGGAGCATCAAAAACTCACTTAAGTTTGTTGGACAGAATACAAAAGAGAGCTTTAAAAATGATAGGAGAAGGATCTATAACGGAAACAATTACATCTCTCGAACACCGCCGTAATGTTTCAAGTCTTTCCCTATTTTACCGTTGTTTTTATAAACAGTGTTCTAGTGAAATAGCCAGTTGCATTCCTCCCCTTAAACAATTCAACCGTAATACTCGCGCTTCTAGGAATGCCCATCAGTTTACCCTCGAGCCCAACTTCGGACGTACTGTTAAGTATAGAGATTCTTTCTTTAGTCGAACCACAAGAATGTGGAATACTTTACCTGGCTCTGTGTTTCCCTCTTATTACAGTATTCAGACATTCAAAACAAATGTTCAACGGTATCTCCTTTTTAACCCTTTCCAATTTCCTGAACGCTCGCACTGTGTGTAAATATTTTAAGGGTAATAATAATCCCTTTTGTGCGCGCAGTTTAAAAAAAAAAAAAAAAAAAAAGCGCCTGCAAATCACTTGCGCAAGCATAACAAACGCTTCAAACACCATAGCTTTTGACCACTTCCAAGAACTTACCACCAAGGCTTCAAACGGCGAACCTATCGCGTCAAGGTAGCAAATGGACAGTTGGCACGAGATATCTAAAGCCAAGGAAAAAAGCTTGCAAATACGGGCATATCCATGCATAAAGACTACCCAGTGGGTATGAGGCGGAAAAGAACTTTATTGCTAAAGGTTAAAAGGGAGGTAAAACTGCTAAAACCAGACCTCAAGGTTAATTTAATGGACGATAAATTGCGCATTCAAGACCATTATTTCTTCTGGAACGATGAAAATTGATTAATGAGTGGGAGGTTAGATGGATTTAGTGTACTTTCGTTAAAATATAAAATTAATTTGCAGCGAGAAAACTTTTTACTCCAAAACAATAATATACAAACGTCAAGGGTAAATGTCACGCAAACGTCATCAGCGAACTGTGTACCGCCATCTACTTCTCAGATGGGAAACAATTTTGGAAACGGTGTTGGCAATGCAGTGGATGTTAATCCACGTTCACAATAGGGTTTTGGAGTCAGCCAGATTATTAAAAATTTAGTTAGTTTTAAGAAATTAAAAATTTTAAGTTACAACACCAATGGATTAGCAAACAAAAAATTATATTGTGATTTTTTTAATTACGTCAACAATTTTGAAATTTGTTTGCTTTATGAAACTCACATCTTGCAACAAAACCAAAAATATTTCGAAGAATTCTTCAACGACTATGAACTGTGCTGGGTTGAAATAGTTAAAAGGAATGGAGCCGTTCGAGGAAGAGCATCTGATGGAGCTCTCTATGGCTTTAAAAAATCTTTGACTTTGATTAAGCGCATCTTCAAGGAAATAGAAGAATTTAAATATATAGAAATGGTGATATGCAACGAAGTAAAAAATTTAGTTCCTGTTTATTTAAATTGTTCACATTGGCAATATGACTTTACTTCTTTAGTCGATGCTATGCAATCAATAGGAGAAAAACACTGCATGCTAATTGGAGATTTTAACACGCGTACCGGACAAGAACAATGCGTATCTTTTGGAAGCCATCCAGTTCCAAGAAAATCTAGAGAGGGGGAAATTAATGCCAGGGGAAAAATTATATTGGAAATGGGAAATTCTTTCGATTTGACCATAATGAACGGTACCCAAAAAGGTGATGAGGATGGCAAACTCACTTTCATCCGAAATCCAGGCCGGTCCGTTATCGATTATTTCCTTATGTCTAGCGATATAGCTAGCCACTTATTTGATTTTTTTGAAGTCGACAGCCAGACATACTCTGACCATATGCCGTTGATCACTACTCTGAACACTTCAGAATCAGATAACGAAGTACGTTGCGAAACTGAAAATTACCTTCTCCCAAAACTTAAATGGCAGAAAAATCATGTAGAAGAATATCAAACCAAATTAAATCGCAAAATGACAGAACAAAGACTTAATGAACACCCACCAACGGTAGAAGCTTTAGAGAACGAGCGGTTTCACATCACACAAAACAGGGGATATGAAAAAACAATTCAGCTTGGTATGATAAGGATTGTGAGTCCACCAGAAAAAGATCGTTTGCACTCTTAAACTTATATCAAAGCTTTAATGCCTGTTATTTAAAAGACGACTACCTAGCAGCAAATCGAGCTTTCAAAGCTTTATGTAAGTAAAAAAAAACTAAGCTTTTACACAAAGCAAGCCAAAAGTCTTACGCACAGCAAAAAGTCTTCGGACTTCTGGAAAGGAATTCAAAATACTTGACTTTGACTTGATATTTCAAAAGCGTTTGATAGAGTTTGGCATCAAGCTCTTTTATCGAAAATGCGCGCATTTGGTTTCGATGAATCTCTTCTTCATTGGATTAGAAATTACCTTTCGGACCGTTCAATACAAGTTGTATTGGACGGTTTCAAGTCTGAAATCCACAAAATAAATGCTGGTGTGCCCCCGGGCTCCGTTTTGTCTCCGACTCTCTTCCTTATTTTTATAAATGATCTTTTGTCTGAAACTTCTAATCCATTAAACTGTTTCGCTGACGACAGTACCCTCAGCTTTTCATATTCGTTTACAGATTCACATCCATGTCCTTCGTATGTGGAACTTGAACGGCAGCATATGATAAGCTCATTAAATTCTGATCTTAACAGCATCGTTCAATGGGGAATCAAAAACCGCGTAGAATTTAATACTTCTAAAACTCAATGCTGTCTCCTGTCGTTAAAGCGAAACCCACTCTCAATGCCGCTATCAATGGACGGCACTTGCATCGAGGAAACCAAACAGCTCTCAGTTCTCGGTATGTGTGTCACAGACCACCTTTTGTGGAATGACCACATATTTGATGGCGCCAAAAACGCTGCTAAGTGTTTAGGTTTTCTCCCCAGATGCAAGAAATTTTTTTCCCCTTCTGATCTGGCTATGATCTACAAAGCCTTTATTCGTCCAAAACTTGAGTACAATTCTCATGTCTGGGCAGGAGCTCCAAAAACTCACTTAAGTTTGTTGGACAGAATACAAAAGAGAGCTTTAAAAATGATAGGAGAAGGATCTATAACGGGAACAATTACATCTCTCGAACACCGCCGTAATGTTTCATGTCTTTCCCTATTTTACCGTTGTTTTTATAAACAGTGTTCTAGTGAAATAGCCAGTTGCATTCCTCCCCTTAAACAATTTAACCGTAATACTCGCGCTTCTAGGAATGCCCATCAGTTTACCCTCGAGCCCAACTTCGGACGTACTGTTAAGTATAGAGATTCTTTCTTTAGTCGAACCACAAGAATGTGGAATACTTTACCTGGCTCTGTGTTTCCCTCTTATTACAGTATTCAGACATTCAAAACAAATGTTCATCGGTATCTCCTTTTTAACCCTTTCCAATTTCCTGAACGCTCGCACTGTGTGTAAATATTTTAAGGGTTATAATAATCCCTTTTGTGCGCGCAAAGTTAAAAAAAAAAAAAGCGCCTGCAAAGCACTTGCGCAAGCATAACAAACGCTTCAAACACCATAGCTTTTGACCACTTCCAAGAACTTACCACCAAGGCTTCAAACGGCGAACCTATCGCGTCAAGGTAGCAAATGGACAGTTGGCACGAGATATCTAAAGCCAAGGAAAAAAGCTTGCAAATACGGGCATATCCATGCATAAAGACTACCCAGTGGGTATGAGGCGGAAAAGAACTTTATTGCTAAAGGTTAAAAGGGAGGTAAAACTGCTAAAACCAGACCTCAAGGTTAATTTAATGGACGATAAATTGCGCATTCAAGACCATTATTTCTTCTGGAACGATGAAAATTGATTAATGAGTGGGAGGTTAGATGGATTTAGTGTACTTTCGTTAAAATATAAAATTAATTTGCAGCGAGAAAACTTTTTACTCCAAAACAATAATATACAAACGTCAATGGTAAATGTCACGCAAACGTCATCAGCGAACTGTGTACCGCCATCTACTTCTCAGATGGGAAACAATTTTGGAAACGGTGTTGGCAATGCAGTGGATGTTAATCCACGTTCACAATAGGGTTTTGGAGTCAGCCAGATTATTAAAAATTTAGTTAGTTTTAAGAAATTAAAAATTTTAAGTTACAACACCAATGGATTAGCAAACAAAAAATTATATTGTGATTTTTTTAATTACGTCAACAATTTTGAAATTTGTTTGCTTTATGAAACTCACATCTTGCAACAAAACCAAAAATATTTCGAAGAATTCTTCAACGACTATGAACTGTGCTGGGTTGAAATAGTTAAAAGGAATGGAGCCGTTCGAGGAAGAGCATCTGATGGAGCTCTCTATGGCTTTAAAAAATCTTTGACTTTGATTAAGCGCATCTTCAAGGAAATAGAAGAATTTAAATATATAGAAATGGTGATATGCAACGAAGTAAAAAATTTAGTTCCTGTTTCACATTGGCAATATGACTTTACTTCTTTAGTCGATGCTATGCAATCAATAGGAGAAAAACACTGCATGCTAATTGGAGATTTTAACACGCGTACCGGACAAGAACAATGCGTATCTTTTGGAAGCCATCCAGTTCCAAGAAAATCTAGAGAGGGGGAAATTAATGCCAGGGGAAAAATTATATTGGAAATGGGAAGTTCTTTCGATTTGACCATAATGAACGGTACCCAAAAAGGTGATGAGGATGGCAAACTCACTTTCATCCGAAATCCAGGCCGGTCCGTTATCGATTATTTCCTTATGTCTAGCGATATAGCTAGCCACTTATTTGATTTTTTTGAAGTCGACAGCCAGACATACTCTGACCATATGCCGTTGATCACTACTCTGAACACTTCAGAATCAGATAACGAAGTACGTTGCGAAACTGAAAATTACCTTCTCCCAAAACTTAAATGGCAGAAAAATCATGTAGAAGAATATCAAACCAAATTAAATCGCAAAATGACAGAACAAAGACTTAATGAACACCCACCAACGGTAAAAGCTTTAGAAAACGAGCGGTTTCACATCACACAAAACAGGGGACATTTAAAAACAATTCAGCTTGGTATGATAAGGATTGTGAGTCCACCAGAAAAAGATCGTTTGCACTCTTAAACTTATATCAAAGCTTTAATGCCTGTTATTTAAAAGACGACTACCTAGCAGCAAATCGAGCTTTCAAAGCTTTATGTAAGTAAAAAAAAACTAAGCTTTTACAAAAAGCAAGCCAAAAGTCTTACGCACAGCAAAAAGTCTTCGGACTTCTGGAAAGGAATTCAAAATACTTGACTTTGACTTGATATTTCAAAAGCGTTTGATAGAGTTTGGCATCAAGCTCTTTTATCGAAAATGCGCGCATTTGGTTTCGATGAATCTCTTCTTCATTGGATTAGAAATTACCTTTCGGACCGTTCAATACAAGTTGTATTGGACGGTTTCAAGTCTGAAATCCACAAAATAAATGCTGGTGTGCCCCCGGGCTCCGTTTTGTCTCCGACTCTCTTCCTTATTTTTATAAATGATCTTTTGTCTGAAACTTCTAATCCATTAAACTGTTTCGCTGACGACAGTACCCTCAGCTTTTCATATTCGTTTACAGATTCACATCCATGTCCTTCGTATGTGGAACTTGAACGGCAGCGTATGATAAGCTCATTAAATTCTGATCTTAACAGCATCGTTCAATGGGGAATCAAAAACCGCGTAGAATTTAATACTTCTAAAACTCAATGCTGTCTCCTGTCGTTAAAGCGAAACCCACTCTCAATGCCGCTATCAATGGACGGCACTTGCATCGAGGAAACCAAACAGCTCTCAGTTCTCGGTACGTGTGTCACAGACCACCTTTTGTGGAATGACCACATATTTGATGGCGCCAAAAACGCTGCTAAGTGTTTAGGTTTTCTCCCCAGATGCAAGAAATTTTTTTTCCCTTCTGATCTGGCTATGATCTACAAAGCCTTTATTCGTCCAAAACTTGAGTACAATTCTCATGTCTGGGCAGGAGCTCCAAAAACTCACTTAAGTTTGTTGGACAGAATACAAAAGAGAGCTTTAAAAATGATAGGAGAAGGATCTATAACGGAAACAATTACATCTCTCGAACACCGCCGTAATGTTTCAAGTCTTTCCCTATTTTACCGTTGTTTTTATAAACAGTGTTCTAGTGAAATAGCCAGTTGCATTCCTCCCCTTAAACAATTCAACCGTAATACTCGCGCTTCTAGGAATGCCCATCAGTTTACCCTCGAGCCCAACTTCGGACGTACTGTTAAGTATAGAGATTCTTTCTTTAGTCGAACCACAAGAATGTGGAATACTTTACCTGGCTCTGTGTTTCCCTCTTATTACAGTATTCAGACATTCAAAACAAATGTTCAACGGTATCTCCTTTTTAACCCTTTCCAATTTCCTGAACGCTCGCACTGTGTGTAAATATTTTAAGGGTAATAATAATCCCTTTTGTGCGCGCAGTTTAAAAAAAAAAAAAAAAAAAAGCGCCTGCAAATCACTTGCGCAAGCATAACAAACGCTTCAAACACCATAGCTTTTGACCACTTCCAAGAACTTACCACCAAGGCTTCAAACGGCGAACCTATCGCGTCAAGGTAGCAAATGGACAGTTGGCACGAGATATCTAAAGCCAAGGAAAAAAGCTTGCAAATACGGGCATATCCATGCATAAAGACTACCCAGTGGGTATGAGGCGGAAAAGAACTTTATTGCTAAAGGTTAAAAGGGAGGTAAAACTGCTAAAACCAGACCTCAAGGTTAATTTAATGGACGATAAATTGCGCATTCAAGACCATTATTTCTTCTGGAACGATGAAAATTGATTAATGAGTGGGAGGTTAGATGGATTTAGTGTACTTTCGTTAAAATATAAAATTAATTTGCAGCGAGAAAACTTTTTACTCCAAAACAATAATATACAAACGTCAAGGGTAAATGTCACGCAAACGTCATCAGCGAACTGTGTACCGCCATCTACTTCTCAGATGGGAAACAATTTTGGAAACGGTGTTGGCAATGCAGTGGATGTTAATCCACGTTCACAATAGGGTTTTGGAGTCAGCCAGATTATTAAAAATTTAGTTAGTTTTAAGAAATTAAAAATTTTAAGTTACAACACCAATGGATTAGCAAACAAAAAATTATATTGTGATTTTTTTAATTACGTCAACAATTTTGAAATTTGTTTGCTTTATGAAACTCACATCTTGCAACAAAACCAAAAATATTTCGAAGAATTCTTCAACGACTATGAACTGTGCTGGGTTGAAATAGTTAAAAGGAATGGAGCCGTTCGAGGAAGAGCATCTGATGGAGCTCTCTATGGCTTTAAAAAATCTTTGACTTTGATTAAGCGCATCTTCAAGGAAATAGAAGAATTTAAATATATAGAAATGGTGATATGCAACGAAGTAAAAAATTTAGTTCCTGTTTCACATTGGCAATATGACTTTACTTCTTTAGTCGATGCTATGCAATCAATAGGAGAAAAACACTGCATGCTAATTGGAGATTTTAACACGCGTACCGGACAAGAACAATGCGTATCTTTTGGAAGCCATCCAGTTCCAAGAAAATCTAGAGAGGGGGAAATTAATGCCAGGGGAAAAATTATATTGGAAATGGGAAGTTCTTTCGATTTGACCATAATGAACGGTACCCAAAAAGGTGATGAGGATGGCAAACTCACTTTCATCCGAAATCCAGGCCGGTCCGTTATCGATTATTTCCTTATGTCTAGCGATATAGCTAGCCACTTATTTGATTTTTTTGAAGTCGACAGCCAGACATACTCTGACCATATGCCGTTGATCACTACTCTGAACACTTCAGAATCAGATAACGAAGTACGTTGCGAAACTGAAAATTACCTTCTCCCAAAACTTAAATGGCAGAAAAATCATGTAGAAGAATATCAAACCAAATTAAATCGCAAAATGACAGAACAAAGACTTAATGAACACCCACCAATGGTAGAAGCTTTAGAGAACGAGCGGTTTCACATCACACAAAACAGGGGACATTTAAAAACAATTCAGCTTGGTATGATAAGGATTGTGAGTCCACCAGAAAAAGATCGTTTGCACTCTTAAACTTATATCAAAGCTTTAATGCCTGTTATTTAAAAGACGACTACCTAGCAGCAAATCGAGCTTTCAAAGCTTTATGTAAGTAAAAAAAAACTAAGCTTTTACACAAAGCAAGCCAAAAGTCTTACGCACAGCAAAAAGTCTTCGGACTTCTGGAAAGGAATTCAAAATACTTGACTTTGACTTGATATTTCAAAAGCGTTTGATAGAGTTTGGCATCAAGCTCTTTTATCGAAAATGCGCGCATTTGGTTTCGATGAATCTCTTCTTCATTGGATTAGAAATTACCTTTCGGACCGTTCAATACAAGTTGTATTGGACGGTTTCAAGTCTGAAATCCACAAAATAAATGCTGGTGTGCCCCCGGGCTCCGTTTTGTCTCCGACTCTCTTCCTTATTTTTATAAATGATCTTTTGTCTGAAACTTCTAATCCATTAAACTGTTTCGCTGACGACAGTACCCTCAGCTTTTCATATTCGTTTACAGATTCACATCCATGTCCTTCGTATGTGGAACTTGAACGGCAGCGTATGATAAGCTCATTAAATTCTGATCTTAACAGCATCGTTCAATGGGGAATCAAAAACCGCGTAGAATTTAATGCTTCTAAAACTCAATGCTGTCTCCTGTCGTTAAAGCAAAACACACTCCCAATGCCGCTATCAATGGACGGCACTTGCATCGAGGAAACCAAACAGCTCTCAGTTCTCGATATGTGTGTCACAGACCACCTTTTGTGGAATGACCACATATTTGATGGCGCCAAAAACGCTGCTAAGTGTTTAGGTTTTCTCCCTAGATGCAAGAAATTTTTTTCCCCTTCTCATCTGGCTATGATCTACAAAGCCTTTATTCGTCCAAAACTTGAGTACAATTCTCATGTCTGGGCAGGAGCTCCAAAAACTCACTTAAGTTTGTTGGACAGAATACAAAAGAGAGCTTTAAAAATGATAGGAGAAGGATCTATAACGGAAACAATTACATCTCTCGAACACCGCCGTAATGTTTCATGTCTTTCCCTATTTTACCGTTGTTTTTATAAACAGTGTTCTAGTGAAATAGCCAGTTGCATTCCTCCCCTTAAACAATTTAACCGTAATACTCGCGCTTCTAGGAATGCCCATCAGTTTACCCTCGAGCCCAACTTCGGACGTACTGTTAAGTATAGAGATTCTTTCTTTAGTCGAACCACAAGAATGTGGAATACTTTACCTGGCTCTGTGTTTCCCTCTTATTACAGTATTCAGACATTCAAAACAAATGTTCATCGGTATCTCCTTTTTAACCCTTTCCAATTTCCTGAACGCTCGCACTGTGTGTAAATATTTTAAGGGTTATAATAATCCCTTTTGTGCGCGCAAAGTTAAAAAAAAAAAAGCGCCTGCAAAGCACTTGCGCAAGCATAACAAACGCTTCAAACACCATAGCTTTTGACCACTTCCAAGAACTTACCACCAAGGCTTCAAACGGCGAACCTATCGCGTCAAGGTAGCAAATGGACAGTTGGCACGAGATATCTAAAGCCAAGGAAAAAAGCTTGCAAATACGGGCATATCCATGCATAAAGACTACCCAGTGGGTATGAGGTGGAAAAGAACTTTATTGCTAAATGTTAAAAGGGAGGTAAAACTGCTAAAACCAGACCTCAAGGTTAATTTGATGGACGATAAATTGCGCATTCAAGACCATTATTTCTTCTGGAACGATGAAAATGGATTAATGCGTGGGAGGTTAGATGGATTAAGTGTACTTTCGTTAAAATATAAAATTAATTTGCAGCGAGAAAACTTTTTACTCCAAAACAATAATATACAAACGTCAATGGTAAATGTCACGCAAACGTCATCAGCGAACTGTGTACCGCCATCTACTTCTCAGATGGGAAACAATTTTAGAAACGGTGTCGGCAATGCAGTGGATGTTAATCCACGTTCACAATAGGATTTTGGAGTCAGCCAGATTATTAAAAATTTAGTTAGTTTTAAGAAATTTAAAATTTTAAGTTACAACACCAATGGATTAGCAAACAAAAAATTATATTGTGATTTTTTTAATTACGTCAACAATTTTGAAATTTGTTTGCTTTATGAAACTCACATCTTGCAACAAAACCAAAAATATTTCGAAGAATTCTTCAACGACTATGAACTGTGCTGGGTTGAAATAATAAAAAGGAATGGAGCCGTTCGAGGAAGAGCATTTGATGGAGCTCTCTATGGCTTTAAAAAATCTTTGACTTTGATTAAGTGCATCTTCAAGGAAATAGAAGAATTTAAATATATAGAAATGGTGATATGCAACGAAGTAAAAAATTTAGTTCCTGTTTATTTAAATTGTTCACATTGGCAATTTGACTTTACTTCTTTAGTCGATGCTATGCAATCAATAGGAGAAAAACACTGCATGCTAATTGGAGATTTTAACGCGCGTACCGGACAAGAACAATGCGTATCTTTTGGAAGCCATCCAGTTCCAAGAAAATCTAGAGAGGGGGAAATTAATGCCAGGGGAAAAATTATATTGGAAATGGGAAGTTCTTTCGATTTGACCATAATGAACGGTACCCAAAAAGGTGATGAGAATGGCAAACTCACTTTCATCCGGAATCCAGGCCAGTCCGTTATCGATTATCTCCTTATGTCTAGCGATATAGCTAGCCACTTATTTGATTTTTTTGAAGTCGACAGCCAGACACACTCTGACCATATGCCGTTGATCACTACTCTGAACACTTCAGAATCAGATAACGAAGTACGTTGCGAAACTGAAAATTACCTTCTCCCAAAACTTAAATCGCAGAAAAATCATGTAGAAGAATATCAAACCAAATTAAATCGCAAAATGACAGAACAAAGACTTAATGAACACCCACCAACGGTAGAAGCTTTAGAGAACGAGCGGTTTCACATCACACAAAACAGGGGACATGTAAAAACAAACCCCAGCAGCAGGGAGAAACGAGCTTGAGTCTACGTACCGCATGAAGATGAGGGAAGTTCACCGTAGTGTGCGACGTGATAAACGTAACTACATCAACGCACTGGCTACAGAAGCAGAAGAAGCCGCTAGTAGGTGTGACAGTAGGACCGTCTACAGAATTACCAAAGAGCTCACTGGTGTCCAGAGCTCTAAACAACACCTGGTTAAACACACAAACGGATCCCTGCTAATTTCGGATGAGGACCAGCTCATAAGGTGGAGGGAACACTTTTCTGCGGTTTTAAACCGCGTTTTCGCAAGTGAAGTGAACCCTATTCCCACTGAGCTACCCGAAGTAACAATTTCCCGAATTCGCACCGTACCCCCCAGTAAAGAAGAAATTATCACCGCCATCAAAACACTGAAGAACAACAAAGCGGTTGGACTTGATGGTATTCCTGCAGAGCTCTTAGGAGCAGCCCCAACGACATCGAGCGAGCTACTGCACCCACTTATTAAGAGAGCTTGGGAAACAGAGAGCTTTCCTGAAGAGTGGAAAAAAGGAATGATTGTCAAGCTTCCAAAGAAAGGAGATCTCACACAGTGCGAAAACTGGAGAGGAATATGCGTTCTGCCTGCAGTAGCCAAGATAATAGCAAGGATAATATTGGACCGAATTAAAGACCACCTCGAAGACACACTCGACGCCGAACAAGCAGGTTTCCGCACTGGATCTTCCTGTGTGGATCACATCAACACCTTGCGGATCATCATCGAACAGTGCGTTGAATATCGATCACCACTTCACCTGCTGTTCATCGATTTTGAAAAGGCGTTCGACAGTGTCAATAGAGAATTTATTTGGCTTGCTTTGCACAGGAGGGGCATCCCAGATAAATTGATTGCTATTATCAAGGCTACATATGATGGATCCAGGTGTCACGTTTTGCACAAAGGTAGGCTGTCAGAGGAGTTTGAAATCCAAAGTGGAGTTAGGCAAGGCTGTATACTGTCACCAATACTGTTCCTGTTGGTGGTAAGTGACGTACTGCACGCAGCTTTGTCAAATAGAAATGGAGGAATTCAGTGGACTCTGCAATCTCACCTCAAACATCTGGACTACGCGGACGACGTATGCTTACTCTCTCATAGGATCATGGATCTCCATCAAATGACAACAAGGGTGGAGAGAGAAGCAGAAATCGTAGGGCTTAAGATCAACTCGGCAAAAACTAAAAGGATCAGCCTTGGAACATCCTCATCAATCCAAGTAAATATTTGTGGACAACCCGTAGAGATGGTAGAGGATTTCCAATATCTTGGGAGTATTGTCTCTACGGGTGGCGGAACTGAACTGGACGTAAACAGCCGAATCAGAAAAGCAAAGGCTGCGTTCGGAATGCTGTCCAAAATATGGAGAAACAACTCTTTTAGCTTAAAGACCAAGCTACGACTGTTCCGCTCCAATGTTGAATCCGTTCTGCTTTACGGCTGCAGCACTTGGAAAGTCACTGAAACTGTCACTAGAGGGCTGCAAACCTTCGTTAATAGATGTCTACGAAACATCTTGAGGATTTTCTGGCCCAACCGTATCTCCAATGCCGAACTTCATGCGAGAACGGGTCAGGAGCCCATAGACTCCATTATACGAAGAAGAAAGTGGCAGTGGATTGGTCATACGCTTCGAAAAGGCGATCGGTGCATTGCATCTCAAGCAATGCAGTGGAACCCGCTCACACAGGAGGGAAGACAAGTGGGCCGGCCTAGAAGTACATGGCGAAGAACGGTCGAACAGGAATCGGCACGACTGGGGAAAAGTTGGAGAGAGCTGAAATACATTTCAAGAAATCGTACACGATGGCGCGTAGGTGTAGTGGAGGCCCTAAGTCCCGTAAGGGAAACATCACGGACGTAATAGGTCCGAGGACCTAAGTAAGTAAGTAAGTAATGCCTGTTATTTAAAAGACGACTACCTAGCAGCAAATCGTAGAGATTTATTTGATGACAAATAAATATTTGATGGCGCCAAAAACGCTGCTAAGTGTTTAGGTTTTCTCCGCAGATGCAAGAAATTTTGTTCCCCTTCTGATCTGGATATGATCTACAAATCCTTTATTCGTCCAAAACTTGAGTACAATTCTCATGTCTGGGCAGGAGCATCAAAAACTCACTTAAGTTTGTTGGACAGAATACAAAAGAGAGCTTTAAAAATGATAGGAGAAGGATCTATAACGGAAACAATTACATCTCTCGAACACCGCCGTAATGTTTCAAGTCTTTCCCTATTTTACCGTTGTTTTTATAAACAGTGTTCTAGTGAAATAGCCAGTTGCATTCCTCCCCTTAAACAATTCAACCGTAATACTCGCGCTTCTAGGAATGCCCATCAGTTTACCCTCGAGCCCAACTTCGGACGTACTGTTAAGTATAGAGATTCTTTCTTTAGTCGAACCACAAGAATGTGGAATACTTTACCTGGCTCTGTGTTTCCCTCTTATTACAGTATTCAGACATTCAAAACAAATGTTCAACGGTATCTCCTTTTTAACCCTTTCCAATTTCCTGAACGCTCGCACTGTGTGTCAATATTTTAAGGGTAATAATAATCCCTTTTGTGCGCGCAGTTTAAAAAAAAAAAAAAAAAAAAGCGCCTGCAAATCACTTGCGCAAGCATAACAAACGCTTCAAACACCATAGCTTTTGACCACTTCCAAGAACTTACCACCAAGGCTTCAAACGGCGAACCTATCGCGTCAAGGTAGCAAATGGACAGTTGGCACGAGATATCTAAAGCCAAGGAAAAAAGCTTGCAAATACGGGCATATCCATGCATAAAGACTACCCAGTGGGTATGAGGCGGAAAAGAACTTTATTGCTAAAGGTTAAAAGGGAGGTAAAACTGCTAAAACCAGACCTCAAGGTTAATTTAATGGACGATAAATTGCGCATTCAAGACCATTATTTCTTCTGGAACGATGAAAATTGATTAATGAGTGGGAGGTTAGATGGATTTAGTGTACTTTCGTTAAAATATAAAATTAATTTGCAGCGAGAAAACTTTTTACTCCAAAACAATAATATACAAACGTCAATGGTAAATGTCACGCAAACGTCATCAGCAAACTGTTAGCTATTTGTTGAAGCTGTTCTCTTGTCTTGTTTAAGAAATTTGTTATATTTTTCCATTTCGCCTTTACAACATCAGCTATCAAAAATAAGAAAATTACAAATTAGAAAAAATAGGTTAAAGTAAGAACTTTGCATTTTGATCATATTATTTGTCATGCAAAGGTGTTAAGGCCAGTCAAAGGAGATGGCCAAGAAAAAACCTAGAGTTGACAAACAAAATTAAATAAAAGGAATTATCACACAACAAAATATACTTACTTGTTTGATTAAGGCAGGAAGCTATTTCTTCCCATGCCTTCGCCTGTTTAGCAACATCTTTATACTCCGGGTCCTTGTAATCATATATGCTGGATTTACATGTATCTTCGTCTGCAAATATGAAGAAAAGTAGAGCGGACAGATGTATGCCAAGACTCCGAGCGTGTGAAAGAGAACCATCAAGAAGATGAACATGTTCGTCTTCATATCAGCATTTTGGTGGATTTACATGTATCTTCGTCCGACTTCTCGAAAAAAAAGGGGATGCAAAATAAAAATGTACATTTGTTGGATAGAGAGGGGACACCAAAATGCAGAAGATCTTCGTGCTTGAAGATTATAGGTAGTGCCATAATGCAGATATGAAGACGAACATGTTCATCTTCTTGATGGTTCCCTTTCACACGCTCGGACCCCCTTTTTTTTGCAGAGGTCAGACGAAGATACATGTAAATCCACCGTTAGGCACTTTCTATAATCTTCATGCACGATAATCTTCTGCATTTTGGTGTTCCCTCTCTATCCAACAAATGAACATTTTAATTTTGCATCCCCTTTTTTTGCAGAAGTCGGACGAAGGTACATGTAAATCCACCAATAAGAATGTTTTTGCTCGGACTAAATCGATCAGTACATCCCACATCTAATTTACTTTTTACTTTTTAATCCGTCTAAAAATTGGAAAAAAATCGAATAAAAATAAATTAAACAGAATTACCAAAATCAATAAAAAATAATAATCTGCAGCTGTTTTCAGAGGTTTGTTTTGACGTTTGGTCTTTTTTTGGCGCTTGACCGTCGCGTTCTATTTTTTGCCACTTAACTTGTCGGCGCTCTATTTGAACAACAACAAGTCATTCTACACACGACAAAGAAGGCGACACTCAAAAATGTCTACCGCACCTGTGAGGGACTAGGGGTAGGTTGACTGTAACTTATCATGGGAAACTAAACCAAGATTCGTTTACCCAGCGGAGTTTTACGGCATGCTGGCGTTTTAGCTCGGCTATAACTCATCGGAGGGGGGACTTTTTTCCGCTGTCCGTTCGTCCACAAAAATAGAAATTCATGCCGTGTCAGGAACTTGGGGAAAGGAGGCAAAGGGGAAGTTCATCCCTTATTAGGAAATTGTAATACTCTGATTTCAAAAATAATCGGCTGGTGTATGTGCCGAAAGCATACCTATAATAGGAAATATGCAGGAGACCTGGAAGAATATAGGAAGTGGAAGATAGAAGACGAGACAAGGGTTACAAAATAAAACATGGTTCGGTGTTGTTGACCCTGGCTGTACCCACCCTACACCACTGACTCGTAAGTCCGGGCTCCATGGCCATCCAAAGCCGGAATTTTTATAGACGGCCCAAACGCTTTTCTATTGTATCCCCTTTTTACATTCACTAACCTACATCGCCCAAGAAATGAAAACTGGTTACCACATTAGGTAATCAATAAAAGACTCAGAATTCAAATCAGACATTTGACTGTTTATTTTAAAAAATTTACAAAAAAAATCTTTTTTTTTTCTTCAAAAAATAAAAAAAAAACAAGTTAAATACAATTCATATCATTCTCATCTATACGTGTCTTTTAAAATAATTTCAAAAAAAAAGGTAAGGTGTACATAAAAAAAAAGGTTGACTGTGAATCAAAATCAACAAAAGTGAAGTAGAAAAAAAAGAAAAAGTGGTTTATAAAAGAAATTCATTCCGTAGGATGAAATACAGTTCATTTCGTTCTTATCTAGGTATGTGAGTTTTTCAAAATAAGTTATGTGAATATAAATTGAAAAAAATTATGAATGAAATACCATTTCGTTCTTATCTAACAATCTTTTTCAAAATGATTTCAAAAAGTTAATGGGTATACACATTGAAAAAAATTGTGGATGAAATACTATTTCGTTCTTATCTATATATGTTTTTCAAAATAATTTCAAAAAAGTTTAATGTGTATAATGACATTAAATACATTAAAAAAAGGAATCACCTTATAACAAGATAAAAAAAGAAGTGACAAAGCCGATCGACGTACGATACTAATTTATAAAAAAAAACGAGTGTAGTAGAAAAAAAGAAAAAAAATGATTTGTAAGTAAAAATTCGATCCGTAGGATGACGAATCTCTAGAGGGTTAGGTAGGTGAGAAAAAAGAAAGGCTTTAAATAACCCTTATCTTTTTTTTTTGTTGGGGTAAGTATTACTTATTCCTTGAATTTTGTTTTTGGTATTCTTATTTTCAGTTTGGTTAATATGTATATGTATGAAATTTTTTTCTTTTTTTTTTTTGTTAAATATATATAAAATTTAATCAATGAATTCAAATTTTGATATAAATGTAATCAAAGTTACTTACAGTTTGACTCCTTGTTGATTTCTTATTTCTTTCAGGAACCAGGAGATCCGTGCGCACGAAGATCCGGTAGCTGTTGATTTTTAATTATTTGTTTTTTTTTTTTTGTTATTTCTTTAATACTGGGTACTCTCAGGTTATTACAAAAATATATGCAATTTGATTTAAAAAAAAATTGTTACATTCTTTTTTTCGAGCAGTATTAATTTCAGGTGGGTGCAGGTACAGGTAAGTAGGATTTCTCTTTTTTTTTCTTAGGATGTAGGTACAGGTAAGTAGGATTTCTTTTTTCTTTTTTTTTTTAGGGTGTAGGTTCAGGTAAGTGGGATTTTTTTTTTTTTTCACAAAACCCGGCTAATCACGTATAAACTTTTATTAAAAGGAGTTAAACTATCAACGTTCGGCTTTGAACTTTTACAAAAGATAACACAAATAATTAATTACAAAATACGTTTAATTAATGAGAAGGAAATTGGTTTAAGAACATTAATAACACGTTTTTCTTTTTTATACACAAACAAAAAAATGATGATGGTGAGCGGTAGGTATAGATGGCTGGAGAGGACGATAATGGCGGTGGGTGTATCGATTGCTATGTGGCGGGACGCGTGGTCTACTACCGCGTGGTCACGGACGATGGTGGCGCAGGGATCGCGTTGATGTGGGGCACGTGGTCTACCACCTCGTTGTCTCTAACGGTGGTGGCACAAGGATTGCCTTGAGGTGGGGCACGTGGTGGGCAAAAAACTAGTGCCGACAAAATTCGTTTGAGCACTAAGGCGGATAAATCCCTTTTGGATGTTAGATGGCGATCTGATTAGGCTCTAGTGCCTGCACAGACGACTCGCTTCTTGAGTGGTATGCCAGGAGTAAAAAAAAATCACCAATAAATGTCCGCCGACGGTGCTTGTGTGGATAAGAGCCACCAGCGAAGTGCTCTCGTAAGATGTGGGTGCTACTGACGCTGACGAACGTGCCGCGAGACGGCGCACATCCAAATGATGTACTCGGAGCAAATCCGCTAATGCCAATTCACTGCAAGACGGGGCAATCCTGCTTATGCAGATGCACTTTCCACAAAATGAGGGTGCTGCTGATGCACTCGGCAGACCAAAAGAAAAAAAAATCTGTGGGAAATAGATTTTTTCTTTACAAAGAGAATTTTCCACGAGTAAACAATTTTTTCTTCTACTCTACAATTCTTTCTTTAATACCTACCTCGGCGATTTGACATATTCCCTCGATAATTTTTCATTTACTTTAAATTTTGTATTAAATGCTGACTATGTATATAGCTGGACGATGCTGGGCAGTGGACGGTCGAAATGGAAAAGAACGTTCATTTTCCTTTTCCGATTCAACTTGCTGAGTTTCGTTTGGCTATGTTGGTACTTTCGTTCGGTTTACGAAAGAATTAAAAAGGCATTGCCAGAAGCTAATTTTGCGTTCAGGGTACGGAATTCCATGCGGGCTGTTCACACATGAGCCGCGACTATAATTGCGGTTGCTCGCAATGTTACCACCAACAAGTGGACTGATTTTTATTGCATTTTAGGTGATCCGCTACAAAATCTTGGATTGGGAACAATACTCTGGATTGTCACAAGACATGAAAAACGGTTCGCCTTTATCATCTTAGCATTATAAAATAAAATCATAAAATCGGATATATCGTGGTGGTAATATGTTCCTATCGACCCACGATCCGAGAAAACTTCAAAGAAATCAACCTAAATATTTTCAAACCAGTTCACACCACACATCATATCTGTTCTGCAGTGCGAAGTCTGCCTTAGGAAAGGGAATTTAACATCTCTATTAAAAGAAAATCGGTCTGTTAAAAACAAAAATAATAATAAAAAAAAAACTTTATTCACTACTATATTTATCCAAGAAGCCGGCGGAATAAATCGGTTGTTTTGTTTCCTTATTTATTTTATAGCTTGCCTTGACAAATTAAAAACTCCAATTCTCTTGAATAGCAAACTAAAATTTTCATTGGGAAAATGAGCCCTCTTTGATCTACCAGGCGCGGTAATATTTCGTGGCTAAACTTTTCACAGAGCATCTCACTTGGAACACCAAAAAAAAAAACATTTCAACGAAGAGGTGCCTTCATTCACCAGTCCAAGCTTCCGAGATCTTAAAGATTATCTTCTGCCTCTTCAAAAGTGCAGACGGGCAGCCTTCTGCCTCCAGAAGTCCAAGCGCTCCACTATCCTTATTCAATTATTTTGTCCGATGACCAAACACCTACAGAATAACACGGAATTGTGTTCCGGATTTGAAAATTGTTGGTATCTCGGAAATCTCCGAAACCCGAACTGATAATGTGCGCCTTTTCGGATCTCTTGTATGCAACCAGGTAGGCCTTATCACCAAGCATTACATACAATTTACCGGTTGAGTACATTCCTTTTTTTTTATTTTAGAAGTACCTACTTTAATTAAACGAGATGTTTGCTATACCTACGTAAACATATGACCAATGTCACGCTACGCACTATGCTCATATGGATAGAGTATACGAATCCAAAGTTCGAAAAGAACTAGGCACGAATTTGCACGATTGATGAGCATTCATCAGATAAGCTATCGGTTTACGGTATGACTTGATGTCAATAGCCATCTGATTCATCCAGGATCTTATTTCTGCTGGATCGAAATAAAGAAAGATGATGTGGGTATCCCTCCTTACAAAGGGGGTATTAAAATCGGTATTTCATTTTTTGTTTCCTCTTTTTTTTTGTAATTGCTTATTATGGATGGCAACTCAACCAGGGGAAAGTTATCCCTACGTATACGAGTATTAGTTCAAGATCAATAACTATCTCTTTGAGAACTTAGATTTCAGTTTACCAAACCAACTCGTTCGCATTAAGTATGATAGAAGACAACAACTTTCAATTGAGTTGCCATCCATATCAAATATATAAAATTTGCTTACGTTTGCATACATTTTTTTTTTTCTTTATATTTAGCGCGCGCTAAAGGGGTTGTGAATACCCTTAAAGTGAAAAACACAGCACGAGCGATTAGGTAGGTTGGAGGGGATTTGAAAGGAGAAACCGATGTACATTGGTTTTGAATATATGTTGATCACAATGGGAGGGGAAGATGGAGCTGGGTAGAGCATTCCACATTCGTGTAGTGCGACTAAAGAAAGAATCTCTGTACTTAACAGTACGTCCGAAGTTGGGCTCAAGGGTAAACTGATGGCAATCCTAAAAGCGCGAGTATTACGGTTGAATTGTTTAGGGGGAGGAATGCAACTGGCTATTTAACTAGAGCAATGTTTGTTAAAATAACGGTAAAACAATGAAAGGCATGAAGCATTTCGACGGTGCTCTAGAGATGTAAACGTTTCCGTTATAGTTCTTTCACCTATCATTTTAAGAGCTCTCTTTTGAATTCTATCCAATATACTCAATTGAGTTATTGGAGCACCTGCCCAAATATGGGAGTTGTACTCAAGTTTTGGACGAATAAAGGCTTTGTAGATCACAGCCAGATCAGAGGGGGAGAAAAATTTCTTGCATCGACGGAGAAAAGCTAAGCACCTAGCAGCATTTTTGGCGATGTCAAATATGAGGTCATTCCACAAAAGGTGGTCTGTGACGCACATACCGAGGAATGAAAGCTGTTCAGCTTCCTCTATGCAAGTGCCGCTCATGGATAGCAGCAGATATGCTGTAGATTAAAATGGTTCTTTGTTCTCAAATAAAAGGAAAAAAAAAACTTTCGAATTAAATGTCTGTTTTAGAAGTTTAATTTATGTGTGGTCCAGAGATCTTTATTTCTCTATTCACTCTAGATTTGTATTCAGCCAACGATATACATAGGTTCTTTGCGTAACCGTTTCTAAGGGAAGAATGTCTGAATCGCATTTAGCCCTTCATAGGCAAAAAAAAGGAAATATAAGGAAGATACGACGGTACCTTTCATTCGGGTGTGTGAAGATGCCATACGCGCTAGGTTTATAATTCAATTTAAGTACAGGAGTGAACCAAAAACTCAAATACAAAGGTCATACAAAAGGCAAAGTAATGTCTACTCGGATTGGAATAAGCTCCACTATTGGATTTTTCGCTCATGATTGATTTTGCTTGTTTTGAAGAATAACTAAGTTGATAAATAAAAGTGTTTCAAAGTAAAAAAAGAAACAAGGTGTGGATTTGTTAAGGCAATATTTGTATTACTCAAAAAGGAATTATTGTGTAGCAGGTAATTTATTATTGTAAGGTTTTTAATTCTATTTTTGTTTTCTTTCTTTCTTCGTGACTGGTTCACGGAGAAACAAAATTAGCTTTCGATATTTTGAATTCCAAAAAAAAAATTAAGTTTCAAAAAAGAATAATTTCAAAAATTATGAAAATTATTTTACCAAGTGTTAAATGGATATGGTAAGTTTTTGTTGGTTTAGGTTGTGTAATCATAAAATAAGGGGCGATTTCAGTATAGTGAATTAAAGGGAGATTTTAAAAAAAACTAGAGCGTTAACATGAAAGGAGAAAATTTGTTTTTAAAGACGTGTGGACTAGGTAGCTTTTGATCACAAAAGGTTTTTATACTTATTGGACTTATCGACTCTCTATTAATCTGCAAATTCTAGTGCAACAGCTTCCACTATACAGTAAAACGGATTCCTAGAAGATGACGACAGATTTTTGGTACTGATAAGTCAAACAAGAAAAACTATTATTGAAGATCATTTTTTTTTTTTTTTTTTTGAAAACTAAGAAAAGAGGTAATTATAATTATGTTACCTTGCAAACAACTGCCAGGGTGCTTGCAATTGCAACTTTTGGGAACACAAAAATGTTCAATTATGGCTACAGAAGTAATCGAACTCAAGCATGTTTCAAAAATAATTAAGGACCAATCTTTTAGTGTTCACTTTCTTGGCTTGGCTTAGGGTCGAACTCCTAAAAAATTTAGTTGTAAAAAAAACTGTTGTGAAATATGCTGAAGATTAATTGCGGGGGAGGGGCTGTTGTCTGTAACTTATCTTGGGAAACCAAGATTCGTTTACCCAGCGGAGTTTTACGGCATGCTGGCTCTTTAGCTCGGCCATTACTCGACAGAGGGGGAGGGGGAAAGCATAACTATAATAGGAAATATGCAGGAGAACTGCAAGACTATAGGAAGTGGAAGATAGAAGACGAGACAAGGGTTACAAAATAAAACATGGGTCGGTGTTGTTAACCCTGGCTGTAAGTCAAGGCTCCATGGCCATCCAAAGCCGGAATTTTTATAGACGGCCCCGAACGCTTTTCTATTGTGTCCCCCTTTTACATTCACTAACCTACATCGCCCAAAGAATGGAAACTGGTTACCACATTAGGTAATCAATAAAAGACTCAGAATTCAAATCAGACATTTGACTGTTTATTTCAAAAAATGTACAATAAAAAATCTTCTTTTTTTTTTTCAAAAAATAAAAAAAAACAAGTTAAATACAATTCATATCATTCTCATCTATACGTGTCTTTCAAAATAATTTCAAAAAAAAAAAAGTTGAGCTGTATACATTGTTTTTGACTGTGAATCAAAATCAACAAAAGTGAAGTAGAAAAAAAAGAAAAAGTGGTTTATAAAAGAAATTCATTCCGTAAGATGAAATACAGTTCATTTCGTTCTTATCTAGGTATATGAGTTTTTCAAAACAATTTCAAAATAAGTTATGTGAATATAAATTGAAAAAAAATTATGAATGAAATACCATTTCGTTCTTATCTAACAATCTTTTTCAAATTGATTTCAAAAAGTTAATGGGTATACACATTGAAAAAAATTGTGGATGAAATACCATTTCGTTCTTATCTATATATGTTTTTCAAAATAATTTCAAAAAAGGTTAATGTGTATAATGACATTAAGTACATTAAAAAAAGGAATCACCTTATAACAAGAAAAAAAAAAGAAGTGACAAAGCCGATCGACGTACGATACTAATTAATAAAAAAAACGAGTGTAGTAGAAAAAAAGAAAAAAAACAAATGATTTGTAAGTAAAAATTCGATCCGTAGGATGACGAATTTCTAGGGGGTGAGGTAGGTGAGAAAAAAGAAAGGCTTTAAATAACCCTTATCTTTTTTTATTTGTTGGGATAAGTATTACTTATTCTTTGAATTTTTTGTTGGTATTCTTATTTTCAGTTTGGTTAATATGCATATATATATATGAAATTTTTCTCTTTTTTTTTGTTAAATATATAATAAATTTAATCAATGAATTCAAATTTTGATATAAATGTAATCAAAGTTACTTACGGTTTAACTCCTTGTTGATTTTTTATTTCTTTCAGGAACCAGGAGATCCGTGCGCACGAAGATCCGGTAGCTGTTGATTTTTAATTATTTGTTTTTTTTTTTTTGTTATTTCTTTAATACTGGGTACTCTCATGTTATTACAAAAATATATGCAATTTGATTTAAAAAAAATTGTTACGTTCTTTTTTTTCGAGCAGTATTAATTTCAGGTGGGTGGATTTCTACTTTTTTATTCTTAGGATGTAGATACAGGTAAGTATGATCTCTTTTTTTCGTTTTTTTTTTTTAGGGTGTAGGTTCAGGTAAGTGGGATTTTTTTTTCTTTTTTATCACAAAACCCGGTTTATCACGTATAAACTTTGATTAAAAGGAGTTAAGCTATCAACGTTCGGCTTTGAACTTTTACAAAAGATAACAAAAATAATTAATTACCAAATACGTTTAATTAACGAGGAGGAAATTGGTTTAAGAACATTAATAACACGTTTTTCTTTTTTATACACAAACAAAAAATGATGATAGTGAGCGGTAGGTATAGATGGCTGGAGAGGACGATGACGATGCTGGCGGTGGGTGTATCGATTGCTATGTGGCGGGACGCGTGGTTTACTACCTCGTGGTCACTGACGATGGTGGCGCAGGGATTGCCTTGAAGTGGGGTACGTGGGCTACTACCGCGTGGTCTACCACCTCGTGGTCCCTAACGGTGGTGGCGCAAGGATTGCCTTGAGGTGGGGCACGTGGTGGGCAAAAAACTAGTGCCGACAAAATTCCTTGGAGCCCTAAGGCGGATAAACCCCTTTTGGGTAGTTAGATGGCGATCTGATTAGGCTCTTGTGCCTGTACAGACGACTCGCTTCTTAAGTGGTATGCCAGGAGCAAGAAAAATCACCACTAAATGGCCACCAGCGAAGTGCTCTCGTAAGATGTGGGTGCTTCTGACGCTGACGAACGTGCCGCGAGACGGCGCACATCCAAATGATGTACTCGGAGCAAATCCGCTAATGCCAATTCACTGCAAGACGGGGCAATCCTGCTTATGCAGATGCACTTTCCACAAAATGAGGGTGCTGCTGATGCACTTGGCAGACCAAAAGAAAAAAAAAATCTGTGGGAAATATATTTTTTCTTTACAAAGAGAATTTTCCACGAGAAAACAATTTTTTTCTTCTACTCTACAATTCTTTCTTTAAAACCTACATCGGCGATTTGGAATATGTCCTCGATAATTTTTCATTTACTTTAAATTTTGTATTAAATGCTGACTATGTATGTAGCTGGACGATGCTGGGCAGTGGACGGTCGAAATGGAAAAGAACGTTCATTTTCCTTTTCCGATTCAACTGAGTTTCTTTTGGATATGTTGGTACTTTCGTTCGGTTTACGAAAGAATTAAAAAGGCATTGCCAGAAGCTAATTTTGCATACAGGGTACGGAATTCCATGCGGGCTGTTCACACGTGAGCCGCGACTATAATTGCGGTTGCTCGCAATGGTACCACCAACAAGTGGACTGATTTTGATTGCATTTTAGGCCATCCGCTACACACCGCCAGACTGCGTCCTGTGTGTCCCGGACTTTAAGGGTTTGTTCGTAAACTATAGTCAAAATAAAATTTCCTTATTTTCGACACATGCAGTAGATGGCGTTCATTTTAGCAGGATAAATGAAAACCTATTTTGCCAACTAATTACTTATTCAATCACGTTTACGGTAGCGGGTGTATACAAAACTGCAAAGATAGGTGGAATTTTAGATGTGCGACAGAAAAAACTGATCAAAGAGTGCAAACAAATTCATTCTGACTTTTTAATAGCAAAAGCTAGAAACTTTTGAGAGGAATAGCTTTTATATTTATGAAAATAGGGATTTCTGTGACTAAATATAAACTGGCCAACTTAAAAAAAATGTAAATTAAAAATCAAGCTCTTATCGAAAATGCGATCTCTCCTTCGGTGGATTAGAAATTACCTTTCGGACCGCTCAATAGAAGTTGTATTGGACCGTTTCAAGTCTGATATCCATAAAATAAATGCTGGTGTGCTCCAGGCCTCCGTTTTGTCTCCAACCCTCTTCCTAATATTCATGAACGATCTCTTATCTGAAACTTCTTACCCATTAAACTGTTTTGCTGACGACAGTACCCTCAGCTTTTCATATTCGTTTCTTGATTCACATCCATGTCTTTCGGATGTGGAACTTGAACAGCAGCATATGATAAGCTCATTAAAGTCTGAACTTGACAGTATTGTTCAGTGGGGAATAAAAAACCGTGTAGAATTTAATGCTTTCAAAACTCAATGCTGTCTCCTGTCGTTAAAGAGGAACCCACCCCCAATGCTGCTGTCCATGAGCGGCACTTGCATAGAGGAAACTGAACAGCTTTTAGTCCTCGGTATGTATGTCATAGACCCCTTTTTGTGGAACGACCACATATTTGACTTCGCCAAAAATGCTGCTAGGTGTTTAGCTTTTCTCCGTCGATGCAAGAAATTTTTCTCCTCTTCTGTTCTGACTGTGATCTCTAAAGCCTTTATTCGTCTAAAACTTGAGTACAATTCCCATATTTGGGCTGGTGCTCCAATAACCCACTTAAGTTTATTGGATCAAATACAAAAGAGACCTCTAAAAATGATAGGTGATAGGACTATAACGGAAACATTAACATCTCTTGAGCACTGTCTCATGTCTTTCGTTATTTTACCGATATTTTTACAAACAGTGTTCTAGTGAAATAGCCAGTTGCATTCCTCCCCCTAAACAATTCAACCGTAATACTCGTGCTTCTAGGAATGCCCATCAGTTTACTCTTGAGCCCAACTTCGGACGTACTGTTAAGTACAGAGATTCTTTCTTTAGACGCACTTCATGAATGTGGAGTGCTCTTCCCATCTCAATTTTCCCCTCCTATTGCGATATACAGACATTCAAAACCAATGTGCATCGGTATCTCCTTTCAAATCCCCTCCAACCTACCTAATCGCTCGTGCTGTGTACATCATTTTAAGGGTAGTCGCAACCCCTTTAGCGCGCGCTAAATATAAAAAAAATAACTACTCCATGAACACATGCATCGAGACTCAATTCAACTAACAGTCGTACCAATTTCTAAAACAAACACACATTTCGAGACTCGATAAATACCAATAATCTATCCACACTTTTGCGTTCTTTTTTGTTACTATAGTTAACTAAAGTTATTGTGTCAAAAACAAGAGTTGTAATGTCATAGTTAAAAAAGTTACTCTTGGAGCCTGTTTATACGGTTCGTTTTTCCGTTCGTTCCGTCTTTCGTGTTTTTGACAGGCACGAACGTTCATGATTACATGGTTCGCGAAAATACGTAGGTACTTCCATTCGTTATTTTGACGTTCATGGAATTTGAGGTTGTTTTTTGTAAGAAAATAATCAGTAGTAATAAATAAAAATATTTTTTAATCACTTATTTCGAAAATCCAAACGTATATTAGGTGTATCCAATTACGAAAAATAATTTTTCGATTCAATAATTTTTGTTCAAATCGTTTTTCGCTAAAATTGAGGAGCATTGTGGTTGCCAAATCAGAAACGTCAAAGTACACCCAGAAAAAGTCTTGAAATTTTCATTCCTGCTTTCGTTACTTCCTTCCCTCTACATTGCTATTCCCCTCACCTAAGCTGTCAAAAAGACGAAGGACGAAATAACCGAAAAAACGAATCGTGTAATCGGGCTTTACTTTTCATTTACGAACGATTGGGGTTGAAAAAAAAAAATCGAAAATAATGAGAAAAAATAATCAGGACAAAATTTTTTATAGCATCAAATTTATTTAAAAAAAATTGTATAAGCATTTTAAAAATGCCTCTATTTTACAAATTAAATCACTATTAACTTCATTTTTGCACAAAATCGAATCATTAAACGAAATATTTGCAATTTGTTATATCACGGAGATGAGTTGGAAAAAGTTACAACAAGTTACTTTTTGACACTCTAACTTTGAATTTAGGAACGACTAGATGACGTCATAAAGTTACTCAAAGACCCCTTTCATACATAAGGAAACTGAGTTGCCAGAAACTAGCTAGTTTGTAAGCGAGAAGGGTGAGAGAGGGGAGATTTTTTTTTTTTACCTTACGCCCATCTCGCTTACAAACTGCCAGTTTCCAGCAACTCCAGCAACCAGTGAAAGCAGTCAAAGCAACTTTTTTATAATAAAGGAACGATGAAAGTTAACAGCCCTATTCTGCTGCTGTGAGGCTCACAAGTCACAATTTTTTGTGAGGTTGTTTTTGTGAGGTTTCTTATGAGGCGGTCACAATTTCATATTCTGTGGAAGCCCTCATTAGAAACCTCACAAGAAACTTACCACAGAAAGGTGAATTTTTACCGTGATGGTGAGGTCGGCCCAGCTGATTTGTCAAAACAAACAGATTTCAAAGCAAACAAAAATCTGATTTGGAAAGTATTAAAAATTAATAATAATGAATAATAATTAAATCTATTGGTAAGCAATTCATTTTAATCTTTAAAAATTGATATTTATATCTTATAATTCTTATTTTATGTTGAAGATAGTCAGACAAACAAACAAGCGTCGTGGGAGCAGCTGGCCAAGAGGAATCCAGAACTCCTATCTGGTGACGCATATGTGGAATATATTCATGAACATATTTTTGGACTTTCACATTGGAAAATTTCCCTAAGATCTCGAGAAAGGAAATTAAAGGCAGAACGTTCACGGTCCACAAACGGACAAAAAATTAAAGGAATTTCAAGAGAGGGGTCTGCAGGGTGTTGGAGCAATAGCGGTGGATGGGTTATCAGATTTGGCCATTTGGCTTACTGATTACAATCATTTTTCATCAACTACTTCACAGTTCCTAATTTTTCTTACTTTATGTAATAAATATATTGCATGAAAGTGAATACGATGAGGACTGCATGGAAAAGTTCATGCTTCCTTCATGCTCCAAAAACTACCGCAACCTCATTCGGTACACCATTAAATACACCACCACAACATCCCTCCAAGTTAAAATAATGACTCTCCTCAAACGTTGCTACAATCCGTTATACCTACCTATGTAAATTCTTACTTTTCATTTCTAGATGAAACTTCTTCCATAAGATGTATCAAAATCAAATTCAATTCCATTTTTGTTCTTATTTTCCTTTTTTTATAGTTTTCAGTCACTATGTCAAGTACGCGTGAGTTGTGATCTGCCAAGGAGCACATCATAATTTGTATGTTTTTATAAGGCTCACAAGTTGTGAGGTTTTTGCCAGAATACGAAAAAAGTCACAAAATAGGTTTCACCTCAAGTTATGAGGTTATTGTGACTTATGAGGCATCAGTGAGGTTGTCAGAAAAAGGCTGTAACTATATTTAACTTTGGAAAGAAAAAGAACGCACCGCGGTAGGATTCTACTTTAGCTTCTTATCGGCTGTAGAGCTACTGCCGATGTTGTTTTTGTAGTGCATGTAAAATCGTACTGTACTATGGATGGCGTTTGCAATAAAACACGCATAATAATACTTTTGGTACAATTCATATGACCTTTATTATTTATCGGTATAGAATTGTGTGTTATTTTCTTCATATTTATCTGTAAAGGGTGTTCAAGCAACGATATAATTTTCCGCTTTGCAGAAAAAGATAACTTTCCGCAAGATGTTAACATCAACACCCCCCTTCCAAACTATCCCACTGTGTATTAACACTCTCAAAAATGTGGGAAAGAAACCATGTGTAATAATGTGGAAACAAAATATGACAGCCCATCCTACACAACACAATATTCAATCCTACACTATTTGACATGTGTTAATACACAAACAAATTAGGAATGGTTCTAATTCTATCCCACATTTTATCACACTTTTTTGAGGTTAATGCCTAGTACGCAGATCGCGCTAAATTTTAGCTCCCGTACAAAATTCTCAAAAAAATTTAGCTTGGGTAAGGAATTTTGTATGGGAGCTAAGATTTAGCGCGATCTGCGTACTAGGCTTATGGTAATGTATTAATACAAGCAAGTGTAGAAGCAAAAAATGAAAAGCCATTTCTTTCCCACAAATATGGCAGTCGCCTGAAATTCTTTTCCCAATTTCAATTTGACATGTAGTAATACACACCCTTCAAGCAAGCGAGTCCGTTTTGGATCCGAAACCAGTTCATAAACGGACCCAAAACCGGATCCAAAACGATTCCAAATCGGATCAAATTAGTATCGAAATTAGAATCACAACGGAGCCATTATGTGAATGTATTGTGAGAGAGAGAGTATTCCAATTCACCATACTCAGAGAAAACGGGGCCTAAATGGAATCCAAAACGGACCAACAAAAATGAATGAAACGAGGCATACCCAAATGTATTGTATTAAAAAGAAACTTCCCCATCTAGTCGAGTTACTACATTGCATACAAGAAAAAAAAAACAAACAGAATTTTGTTCATTTCAAGACTTTATTTTTATTTACCAATTATAAAAGGTACATTATATATTTCCACAACTAAACATATACATATAATAAACTTGTATTTTTGATTGGAAATTTCTTAAAGTTTTCACAAGAAAAAAAGATAAAAAAGCAAGAGTCTTTGCCGCGCTTCCTACAAAACTGAACTAAAAAAAAAGTGGTGGAAATTAAAACAAAATGACTGTACTCTCTCTATCTCTCCGTGCATTCATAAATTCTCTCGATTCTTGTTTGTCTTTTTACATGCGTACACAGAAAATTTGTATTGTGTGTGAGACACTAAGGTTTTTTGGATTCCAAAGTGATTCCAAAGTGATTCCAAACCGAGAAATTCGGGTCCGTAATTTTGCTTGAAGGGCAGAAACCTCACAAGAAACTCACCAGAGGAAGGTGAATTTCCATTTGGCCGCATTCACGAATCGAAGCGATAGCCTATCTAATATGCCGTTTTCACTGGGCTGCAAATTTCCAAATGAGATCCGAAATTACCTAATTTCCCATACAAAATCACATTTCAAAATGAGGTAATTTCAACCTCATTTGCACGAAATTAGGTTGGAAATTAGGTCAACGCATTCAGCGGGAATCAGTTTCAAAAGCTCTTAGAAGCTTTTGCATGAAAATATCAATACACTATACTCAACAACATAAAACAGAAAGAGAAAACAACAAAAATTAGCGGCTTAAATTTCGAAATTACCTTATTTCAGCTCTAATGAAAACGTAGTACGCCCTAAAGGCCTAAACACGATCAATATTTATTGTTATAATATTTATTGGGCCCTACCAATAATCAAATTAAGTAACGACTTAAATATTTAGGAAAAATGGACCATAATTGTATGGGCTCTAAATAATAAACCAACCATGGTATGACTTTGTTGCGGCTTCTTGAATTACTGGATACTACTCGTCGGGGTCGTACTTGGCATGCTTGCAGGGGGCACAGCTAGGTAAGTCGGTGGGCGTGGTTTTTGACCTGCGTGTAGCCAACGGCTAAGAATGACTATTTTGTTCATGCCAAGATTTCAAATATGAGGACGGCGGACGGACACTTTTACTTTTCCATAAGTTTTGTTTACTTAGCAGCGGGTGTTAGTTGCTCGAAGAACCTTGTTCACGTATCCCACCCTCTAACACTTCGTGCGCACCTTGACAGCTTGTATTTAAATATTTAAGAAGAGAGCTGTCCCTTCATTATCCCGATATGAAAGCTTACTGCTTCATTCTATTGACCTTCGTAATCCCCACAGCCATACCACACATAACCCCACCAAATAAACACCGGTTTCAGTTCATTTCAGATAATTCACTTACAATTTTACTAATTTAGTTTTAGGTATTTGCATGATCTTAGATTTTCAGTATTTAGGTAGGTAGTTTAAATATAATAAGTTTTTCTTTTTTAATCTAGTGTTGCATGTTTAGTTCTAATTCAATTAAAAATTAGGTAGATCAATTTAATTATGGAAAAAAGATTTGAGTATTATTAAGAAGTTATTTCAATTTACAGGTAAAGGCAGTAATGCATTCTGTAACTTTGTGATGTGACTCTCGATGATGCTGCAATGTTTGTTAATTTTTTTTTACCGCGACCACTTGCCGAACTCTTATGACCTTTACCTGCACCCGATTACGTTTTACACATATGCCTTACTTATTAATCAATTATATCACTTCGATAAGCCACTTCACGTGCACCTAATTTGTTTTGTTCTTTTTTCTAGAACTAAATTGACCTTTTTTTTTTCTTTATAAATATATAAAGCAAAATGTGAAGCTCTTTGCTTCTTCTGTGGTCCAGAAGGGACCATTTATTTTAAAGTACAGATTGATTTATATGACCTCGGGCTTTGGTCTAGGGCATGGAATCTCCACCACGTACTGCACTTGTTGATTTTGGGCTACTGGGAGTCTAGATCACCCACCCTCCTCAACTCTATACACCAACTCTCACAGTCCAATAAACACGCACCGCTTACTCAAGATCAAAGACAAATTGGCTGGGAGGTTTGTGAGTTGTCGATTCCGGCTTGTAAGACGAACTGACCTGCTCCTCTTCTGACTTGTACACAAGTATACAGCGAGCAGGCCTGTTGAAATATAACTGTCGTAGGTATGGTGAGTTTGAGGTTTCTCTGTCTTCCGAGGAACGGTGAATCTCTTGGTGTCAATATGAGATTGAATCTTTACAGCTTGGGAACGAACGGTACAGCTCCCCGTTTATAACTTTCGAAAGGAAATCGTGACGTAACCAATTGCCACTCTTAATGGAGCTCCTCTATTTTTAGCGGGCTATTGAGCTATGGGAAAATAAATCTATTTTGTATGACCTATTCTGACACGTGGATTTATAACAAGCAATTTACCTTGACAAATGGGTTTGAGAAAAATCAATGTAAGCACACTTGGAAAAAAAGGGAAATTTCCAGAGGTTCTCACACGAACTTTTGGGTTAAATTCGCTTCAGGAATCAGAATTTTCTGTGACACTGTTTGGAAACTGCACCAAGAACAGAGAATTAAAAGTTATATTTTGTTGTAAACCGATCATTGTAAATCAATGTTACTTGTTCTTACGTTACTTAGAGGGATATGTCCGTACTGGATGATGGTCACGAAGAAAGAGATTGATCGATCAAGAACTCAAGTCTAGGTTAGCTCAAGGGCCGACATTTTGATTTATTACTTCCGGTCAAGAAAGATTCCTTCTTATTCTTTCGAAAATAGATTTAGCATAAAACATATGATTTCGAAGATCACAGGGTGGTCGAATATGAGCGTGTGAAGTCAGGTATGGAATTACGCATGACATCCGTAACAAACCTTTTTCGTTTTCCAAGTATGAAAGAAGGAAACGAAAAGGAACAACGAGATGTCCTAGCCTTTCAAATTTATGACGTTATTGGCGAATATCTTTAGCGTGGTACTTTCCAATCGCTATCCCTTTTAAATCCTCCAACTCGTTTAGGCAATTTCCGATTCGTTTCTTTATACGACACTTTATGAATTTTGGGGAAAATTTAGCATTTTTCGATTTTGCGAAAGAATTTTGCTCAAAGTTGCGGCGAAACACTTCCTGTCCTAGGACAAAGGAAATGTTCTTCGCTCGCAAATTATAAGATTGCTCAGCTTTTAAATGAGCAGATTGCAGATTTTCCTTTATGCGTTCTCTCATCAAGAGCATTTTATTAGAAGGCGAAAGCGTATGGAGTTCAGGTTCATTTAGGCACTTAAGTTTTCTGAGCAGTTCATACTTGGAGCCATTAGATACCATATGCTGGCCAAAAAGAGCATAATAAGGCGAACAGTTAATGGATGAGTGGAAATCACCCCTCAGAACACCACCTATTTTCGGAATATACCTATCCCATTCATCTTGTTTATCTTTTATAAAGACTCGGATTTTTGATATTATCTCCCTATTCACACGCTCAGAACTATTTGCTTGAGGTGAATATAGACCTGTTCTAGTATGTTTGATTTTGTAGTTTTCCATCAGTCTGGCAAACTTTTTGGAAACAAACTGTCTGCCATTGTCGCTATAGATATGTACAGGAAATCCAAACAGTTGGAAAACATCATTCTCTAAATAATTGCAGATGGCTTTGGCGCACGCCTTTTTCAAGGGTTGCAAAAAGACATATTTCGTAAAGTGGTCGATGGCAATGAAGATGCTTGTTGCGTTTCCTGATTTTGTACGAGGATACGGGCCCCATAAATCGATATAGAACCTCTGCATAGGGTGCTCTGTCACGATTTGTGAGCCCATCTTAGGTCTCAGCGTTGTACTAGTAGTTTTGATTGTCTTGCAGGTATCACACGAGTTCACAAAATCTTTTACCTGCTTGACCATTCCTGGCCAGAAGTACTTTTGTCTCACGCGAAACAAAGTCTTTTCGATACCGCCGTGGCATCCTACATCGGTGCCATGAACATTCGTGATGGCTTCAGTTGGAAGCCCTTTTGGCAACCAGAGTCGCCATAAGCTTTCCTCCTCATCTGGAGAACCCCTACGAAACCTAACTCGCTTATAGATGTAACCTTCGGAAACGCAAAGATCAGGAAGATTATTTTGGTCGCCAGATATATTCTTCTTGAGCTCTTCATATTCTTCAGATTGAAAGTGGGGGGATTTCAAATTAATTTCCTTCTCTTTGCCAACAATTTCTAATTCGGCTATATCCATCCTCGATAGCGTATCAGGCACAACATTCAAGCAGCCTTTTCGATGTCCCATTGTGAAAGTGAATGCCTGGAGTCCCAAACTCCATCGGCCTAGTCGCCCACTCAAGTTCTTTTGTGACATAAGCCACTTAAGACTAGAGTGGTCGGCGACGACCTAAAGAGCAGCCCATCAATATATGGTCTGAATTTTTCTACCGAGACTATCGCGGCGAGACATTCCTGTTCTGACACAGTATAATTCCTCTGAGCCTTGTTCAGCTTTTGTGACACGTACGCAATTGGATGTTCATGACCATGATCGTCCAGTTGGCATAGGACACCGCCAACTCCTGCGCTGGACGCATCACACTGAACGACGAAAGGCTTAGAGAAGTCAGGCTGCGCCAGAACTGGAGCAATTATTAGCGCATCTATCAACTTTTGGAATGAGACTCTGGCCCCACTATATACCCCAAGAACTTTATTTCTCGTTGGCAAAATTTACTCTTCTCGACATTGATTGTCAATTTGGCAACCCTGAGACATTTTGCCACTTCAGATAGAAGCTGTAGATGTTCTTCAAAAGACTCTGTACAAACAAGTAAGTTGTCAATGTAAATGAAGACCTTCTCTCTAAATTTTGATGGAATGGCCTTGTCCATGAGACGAGTCATTCTCTGTGAAGCGTCTTTGAAGCCGAATGGCATGACAACAAATTCCATCAGATGTTTACCTGGCACAGCGCATGCCGTCTTTTCTCTGGAAGATTTCGAAAGTGGAATTTGGTGAAATGCATCCTTAAGATCAAGGCCAGTTATAAAGTGGGTATCTTTCAATCTACTGAGCAATCCTGAGATGTGCGGGAGAGGATAAGCATCATCCTTGGGTACGCTATTGAGCTTGCGAAAATCTATGCAGAGTCTATTTTTGCCCGGTTTCTTAATTAGTACAATAGGTGAACTCCAGGGGCTGTTGCTCTCCTGGATAATTCCTAGTTTGAGCATCCTATCGATCTCTACATAGACTTCGGCTTCCCGAGGTGGTGAAAGTGGGTAATGTTTCGAATTTATTGGAACTGCATCACCCGTGTCAATAACGTGCTGTTCCAAGTCAGTTTTGCCAAGGCCAAGTTTCGAAAAGGATGGAAATAGATCTATGACCTTATTCAGGTCTTCCTTTTGCTTTATCGACAAGTCGTGCATCCTTGTGTCAGAAGATTGGTTTTCTGGATAGGAAATTTCTGAAACGATTTTGGGAGCAATATGAAAGCTTTTCCAAAAGTTTATGCCAAGATAGGCTTTTTGTTGTAGGGTCGGCACAAGATAAAAGTCTATGACATTGGTAATGTTGTTTAATTTAATGGGAAACCTGCATGATCCCAAGATGTCTTGCTTTGCGCCATCAGCAGTGCTGATGTTGGATTTGAAAGTTTTAATTGGAATGGAATTGCGCCTCAGGAGTTCTATACAATCTTTTCCAAACACACTCACTGACGCGCCAGAGTCTAACAGAGCGGGGATCTTTTCATTCCCAATTTCAATGTTGAGATATGGTCTCATGTCATTTAAATTGTCAAGGATGGTAGACTCTATCGCTTTTTTCTGACCCTTCCGTGTCTCATATCGCTTCCTACACTTCATAACTTTATCTGGGACTATCTGTTTGCCTGATATTTTTTTTCGATTTCTAACCTCTTGATATCGCTTCATCCTTTCGTGAAAGGATGTAGGATGATTAGGCTGGATTGTGGTTTAGGGAAAACTGATTTAACTAAAGATTCTGAACTATCCGAAATGTTTGAGTTCGTATCTTCAAATAGTCTATGACCTTTTGAAGACACACTTGTCTCGTTTATTGGCTCGGGGTTTATGGAGCGAGAGCCCCCGGCTGTCAACTCGCTCACTTTTCGGTTTAAACTATGCTAAGGACAAGCTGTTGTTGCAACGTTTTTCTCGCCACAACGATAACAAAATAGATTGCGCTTTTCACTAGGGCAATCGTAGTATGAGTGGCCCATACTTTCGCAGTTCCAGCAGGTGAATTTAGACGTATCTAAGGGCTTAGAATTAAATTTTCCACCTGTTGTATATGCTGCAACCTCTTGACCCTCGAATGCTTCCCCGTCGTCGTTCAAACCTGATTCTTGTTGTAATTCGTTAATATTTTTCTTAATGAGCCGAAAGATTTCTGAGACTTTTGATGCTTTAAGAATTCTTGACCTTGTCTCGCTACATCTCTCATGTGTTCCAGACTGTTAATTTGATAAGGAAATAACAACGTTCCTAAGTTTTCTTTCGAGTTTTTCTTGATTATATCTATCACTTTGATATCACTCAATGGTTCTTTTAATCTGGCATTTAGACGTAAAATGTCCGTATAGAAATCGTCGAATGTTTCCTTGAAACCCTGACGTCGCGAAACCATACGTAGAATTTTGTCATATTCGTTTTCAGTTTTACTGAATTCTTTAATAATCGAGTATTTAAGACTTTCATAAGTCGCAGCTGGATTCTTCTTAAGAAAGAACCAAAACCATGATTCTGCCTTGCCTTTCAAAAGAACGTGGAAGTTGGCTAACACATGATCCCAGCTAAACGGTGACCTTTGTTTCAAAGTTTCAACTTTGAACCAAAAGTCGTGGACGTTTTCCGAACCGTCGAAAGAAATTTTCCACTTTTTGATTTTACAATTTGCATCGTTTGTGTATGTTTGGGAACCGGATGTTTATTGGCTTAAAGGAACTCGATTTTGAGTCGAAAATGAAACGTTGTTCAAAAATTGTTCAAAATCTACTCGATTTGAATTTGGAATGTTCCCAGTCTGTACTGGTTCAATAACAGGAGTAGTGTTAATTTGGTCGAATTTTTGAGTTAATAGACAACTTCAATGCTCCGTTCAAAAGCTGATGCTAACGTTTGGATGTCGAAATTGTCTGATTTGGGAAGAGTGCGTGGCGAGTTATTGATATTATTTAGAATGTCTCTTTGTGCCGGAGCTTTATGGTTACAATGAGGAAGCTCACTATCTCCTAAGTTTGGAATTTGACCTTTAGCTATTTGGTTTGGAGCGGACTCTAGAGGAACCTGATTCGCGTTTTGAGGAGCCTGATCTACGACCTGAGGAACTTGTACTTGCTCCTGATTATTGTTTTGCTTTTGCGGATTTCGTGGTGGTGGAGTATGTGCTACAACGTGTCCTCTTGGAGCTGAACCTGCCTGAGAATTATTATTATTATTGTTCGTATTTGAGGTATTTCTGTTTAAGGTGTAAGAGTATTGACCTCTAGAACTATCGAATTTTCCTCTTGCACGCGTATTGCGTCCTCTATTTTCACTCATGTTTAAAAAAAATATTGAAATTCCTTTCTTAATGTTTCGAGAAAATATTGAATGAATTTAAAAGCAGTATATGATTTGTTATATTTATGTGACAAATTTTTTCTTTAATTTGTTTTATATCATTGCTTTGGGGGTTATGGTGTGGTTGGTCTTTCGTGAGTCTTCTAAGATAAATTTATTACTTGTATATGATGGGACGGACTATGCCAGGAGCATATTTTGAATGAACATTTTGGAAAAAAAAAATGAAAGTATTAGTGGCAACATGTTCCATCATTGATGCTAGACAATGGACAACACTATCGAGAAAAAAAATGAAACAAATTCATATGCAACGAATCTTCCATGCACTGAAAGAATTAAGTGGACTATATGAACTAAAAGATACAGAAAAGTTAATTAGTATTATTTGCAGTCGCAACTCGGATCGCAATCTGAAGCAAATACCGGGACTTTCTGTCAAATAATAGAAATTGCTTTCACTGCATTGAAGCTTAAAAAAACATAAGTCTTATAAGTTGGGCGGCATTTCTTTGTTGCGGCTTCTTGAATTACTGGATACTACTCATCGGGGTCGTACTTGGCATGCTTGCAGAGGGCACAGCTAGGTAAGTTGGTGGACGTGGTTTTTGACCTGCGTGTAGCCAGACGCTAAGAAAGACTATTTTGTTCATGCCAAGATTTCGAATATGAGGACGGCGGACGGACACTTTTACTTTTCCATAAGTTTTGTTTACTGAGCAGCGGGTGTTAGTTGCTCGAAGAACCTTGTTCACGTATCCCACCCTCTAACACTTCGTGCGCACCTTGACAGCTTGTATTTAAATATTTAAAAAGAGAGCTGTCCCTTCATTATCCCGATATGAAAGCTTACTGCTTCATTTTATTGACCTTCGTAATCCCCACAACCATACCACACATAACCCCACCAAATAAACACCGGTTTCAGTTCATTTCAGATAATTCACTTACAATTTTATTGATTTAGTTTTAGGTATTTGCATGATCTTAGATTTTCAGTATTTAGGTAGGTAGTTAAAATGTAATAAGTTTTTCTTTTTTAAATTTAGTGTTGCATGTTTAGTTCAAATTTAATTAAAAATTAGGTAGATCAAATTAATTATGGAAAAAAGATTTGAGTATTATTAAGAATAGTTTAAGTTATTTCAATTTACAGGTAAAGGCAGTAATGCATTCTGTAACTTTGTGATGTATTACGTCGAATGAGATTGGCAGAGTATATGCTTATGCAACTTGTGCCGTTACAAAATAAAAAATCAAACAAAAAAAATATAATACAGGAGAAACTCACCACTTACGTCCAGAGATTGTGCACAATTCCTTCGATGTAGTACTCTCGATGATGCTGCAATGTATGTTAGTTTTTTTTTTTACCGCGACCACTTTCCAAACTCTTATGACCTTTACCTGCACCCGATTACGTTTTACACATATGCCTTACTTATTAATCAATTATATCACTTCGATAAGCCACTTCACGTGCACCTAATTTTGTTTTGTTCTTTTTTCTAGAACTTAATTGACCTTTTTTTTTTTCTTTATAAATATATAAAGCAAAATGTGAAGCTCTTTGCTTCTTCTGTGGTCCAGAAGAGACCTGTTATTTTAAAGTACAGATTGATTTATATGACCTCGGGCTTTGGTCTAGGGCATGGAATCTCCGCCACGTACTGCACTTGTTGATTTTGGGCTACTGGGAGTCTAGATCACCCGCCCTCCTCAACTCTATACACCAACTCTCACAGTCCAATAAACACGCACCACTCACTCAAGATGAAGGACAAATTGGCTGGGAGGTTTGTGAGTTGTCGATTCCGGCTTGTAAGACGAACTGACCTGCTCCTCTTCTGACTTGTACACAAGTATACAGCGAGCAGGCCTGTTGAAATATAACTGTCGTAGGTATGGTGAGTTTGAGGTTTCTCTGTCTTCTGAGGAACGGTGATTTTCTTGTTGTCAATATGAGATTGAATCTTTACAGCTTGGGAAGGAACGGTACAGCGCCCCGTTTTTTACTTTTGAAAGGAAATCGTGACGTTACCAATTGCCACTCTAATTGGAGCTCCTCTAGTTTAAGCGGGCTATTGAGCTATGGGAAAATAAATCTATTTTGTATGACCTACTCTGACACGTGGATTTATAACAAGCAATTTACCTTGACAAATGGGTTTGAGAAAAATCAATGTAAGCACACTTGGAAAAAAAGGAAAATTTCCAGAGGTTCTCACACGAACTTTTGGGTTATATTCGCTTCAAGAATCAGACTTTTCTGTGACACTTAATTAGTTTGGAAACTGCACCAAGAATAGAGAATTAAAAGTTATATTTTGTTGTAAACCGATCATTGTAAATCAATGTTACTTGTTCTTACGTTACCTAGAGAGATATGTTTTTTTTTTTCTTATAAATTCATTTTTATTTTTCATTTTTCTTATAACTATCTTAAAGCTAGACAAAAATTCATGAAAAACTAACCTACTTATCAATATCTTAAAAATAACTTACTGGCCCTAAGCGGGCGCTCTAAATTAAACAATAACTAAATGCCTTTCGGCCTACGAACTATCTTAAAAATAATATCTATCATTGGTTTTATTTTTTACCAAGAAAGATTTAAAAAAAAAACTTGGTTACCTTATCATGTTTTTATTTCTTATTTAAAACTTAAAGCTTATTTAAACTAATTAAAACTAATCAAAACTTGTTAAAACTACTATAAAACTACTTACAACTACCTTAAAACTAGAACAGCCACAGCAAGCATTTTCAACTTTTTTTTTTTTTTGTCCCGATCGGACACAGTCCTACTGAACCGAAGGCGCTCTGCTCCGCCCTATGCATGGACGTCTCGACTATAAAGGAGTCGCCTATCTACAGTTCTGCGACGTGGTAGAATAGCGGAACCGCCGCTCTATCCTGTATCAGCCCTCGACTGTCTAAATAGAGGAAAGCATCGGGTGGGATAAATCCATTTAAACGCACATTTTCGTAGTAATCAGTGTTGGGGTAGTAAGCCCCAAAAATTAAGCTATTGGCTGAGGACATCGCTCTTGCAATGTGACCCCGAATCAGCTTGATTATAAAATTATCGATTCTGTTAATGTTGGCTCCATTGTATAGAACCTCGTTGGAATAATAATGTTTGTACTCCGACTCTGGTGTTCTGTGTAATCCAAGGCAGCGTCGAAGACACTGCCTCTCAAACACCCGAATCTTTTCCATTTGAGATGGGGCAACGTTGAACCACACCGGGCATCCATAGGCAATCATTGGTCGGATAAGGGCCATGTAGCAAATCACCTTAACCCTGCTGTCAAGACGGCTGCTATAAAACAACCGTTTTGTCAGGGCAAAAGCTCCCCTGTCTCTGGTCAGAGCAGCATTTATATGTCTGTCGAAATACAAATACTGATCCATCCAGATGCCAAGGTACTTTACTACACTTTTATTCGCTAGTGGATGTCCATGTGGCCCTACGATCACCAGCTTGCGCCAGTTCTTTCTTGTATCCCTAGGGGCTCCATGCAATGGAGTCCTGAACAGAATGGTTTCGGATTTCTGAAAGTTGATTTTCAACTTCCAGTCATCGCAATATCGCTGAATCTTGTCGAAGTCACGCTGTAAGAGAATTCTGATGACCTCAACTGTTGGAGCTGTTCTGTACGCAATTAGATCGTCGGCATTCGCAATGACATGGGCTAGACTACCTATCAGATTCACCGCTCCCTGCTGAAGACCACTTTTAATTTCGAAGGTTACGGCAGAAGTTACATTGCCAATTTTGACAACAAACTTTCTACCATTGAGCATGTTCATGCGTATTGCAACCTGTTGTGCCTTTCCGCGCAACTCCGCGTTGCAAGGAGTCTTCGCGGAGGGCCAACATTAGCAATACGCATGCACAGTATTCCTTAAAGGTTGTGTTGCCGGTTCCACCATCTGAGCGCACCCGAAACCCAGTATTATTCATAATACTGGGTTGTGGAAAGTGTTCAGCTGGTGGACCGCAACCAACTTCACCTCGAATTTGCTTCCTTGTGAGTACTTAAAATTACTTCTTACTTAAATCTAATGTAAAATTATAATTAATGAAACTTAAAACTATTAAAAGCTCAAAATTATACATAAACCTATTTTCAACAAGAGACGAGTTTTATTAACTACAAGTATATGTGGTTCCCTTTTCATCATTCAACATTGGATTTATTGTCGTCTGTCTGCGCCTTTTTTTGGTTGCTTCATCCCAAATTTCTCGGTTCACTTGGGACTCCAAAAAAAAAAAAATGAGTGTCTCACACATTTTAACAAATTTTCTATGTACGCATGTAAAAAGAATGAGAATTGAGAGTATTTTTTTTAAGCACCGAGAAATAGAGAGAGCATAGGCGAAGTATACAATCATTTTACCTTAATTTCCACCACTTTTTTTTAGTTCAGTTTTGTAGGTAGCGTGGCGAAGACGGTTGCTTTTGTATCTCTTTTTTCTTGCTAAAACTTTGAAAAATTTTTTAATCAGAAATGCAAGTTTCTATTTAATAATTGTAAATTTATATTTGTGGAAATATGTCATGTTTATTAGTGCGAAAAAGTGTTTAGAAAACCTTTTATGAATGATAAATAAAAAAAAACTCTTGCAATGAAAAAATTCTGTTTGTTTTATTTTTGTAGGCAATCGAGAAACTGGACTAGATGGGAAGTGTTTTTAGTACATTTCGGTTGGGTTTTGGGTATGCCTCAATTCATTCATTTTTTTGGAACCGTTTTAGATTCCATTTGTTTTCGGTTCTCCGAATATGGTGAATTGAAAAACTCTCTCTCTCACAATACATTCACATAATGGCTCCGTGGTTATTCTAATTTCCATACTAATTTGAGCCACAAAACGCAGTTTTTCGATCCGTTTTTGGATCCGAATGCGAAGTCGTCCATACGTTGTTTGATACGTTTGCGGACCGAAAACGCGCTCGCTTGCTTGAAGGGTTGCTGCTGCTAGCAAACAACATAAGTTCACCACCCTCTTTTTGGCATACTTGTGCCGAAACACTTGGTCCACACGAGCCGGATTTGCTCCAGCTCCTCATCTATATTTTTCCTGGATTTAGAAAATGGAAGCGCGTGGTACCACATCACAACTCACGTGCTTTCCTCGCGCAACGACGATTGCTCGCCACACCATCACGTGTCTACGTGACCATCACGTGCCTACGGGACTCACCCACCGCACAAAAGTCCTGCGTCGTCTGTGCCCCGCTATTGTGCCGCTAAGCCACCACTCATAAAATTGAGAATTGGCATTTTGCTGCCGCTTACCCGCTGATAACTGCGGTTGCCGAAAGTGCCAGAGCAAGGGTGCTTTACAGCTGCCGAATCACCACTGTTGCCGAGAGCATCACGCTACAAGGTGCTCCTCGACAACGCAACTTTGGCTGCAACACTCCGCTACGCCTTGTAGGCGTTATATATTGCTTGTTATAAGCATATATAAATAATATATATAAAAGTCGACCATTGCCTCGATTGGTGCGACAGGAAAACCCACCATTGCTGCGATTGGTGCGGATGAGAAGGAAGTCACAAGAAGATTTGAAGCCACTGTTCCAGACCAACATTGCCGCTGTTTAATAAAGAAAAAATTGTACAGGTGAGTCTTAGGCTCTATACATTTTTGATTGGCATTTATATACATATAATATCTTATATACTTTATCATAAACTCATACATTTTATTTTAAAATTTGATACGGCAAACTTGGCGTCGCACTCTTTCTTGTTGATCAAAGCATTTTTATCGCATTTTTTATTGCTCGCGTTTTATTAAGTCAATTAGTTTGATCTCTCTTTGCGATTTCTTGTGCCATATTTGTTTCATCAAACAGATTCTTTTGGAATCATTTTCTTTCCATTTGAAAGTTATTTGGATATTCGTGCTTCCAAAATTAGCAGTATCTGCTGAAAATAGGTACAGTTTTTTTTGTTTTTTTTTTTTTTTCTTTTACCGTTCACAATTTTGACTTCGCTTTTCGAGATTCTTCTCTGAATCTCGGAATTTCTTAAATGTTGTCTCAGTTTTAACTTCGCTTTTCGAGATTCTTCTCTGAATCTCGGAAGTTCTTAAAGTTTTTCTCAATTTTGACTTCGTTTTTCGAGATTCTTCTCTGAATCTCGGAATTTCTTAAATGTTTTCTCAGTTTTAACTTCGCTTTTCGAGATTCTTCTCTGAATCTCGGAAGTTCTAAAAGTTTTTCTCAATTTTGACTGCGTTTTTCGAGATTTTTCTCTGAATCTCGGAATTTCTTAAATTTTTTCTCAGTTTTAACTTCGCTTTTCGAGATTCTTCTCTGAATCTCGGAATTTCTTAAAATTTTTCTCAATTCTGACTTCGTTTTTCGAGATTCTTCTCTGATTCTCGGAATTCCTTAATTTTTTTCTCAGTTTTGACTTCGCTTTACGAGATTCTTCTCTGAATCTCGGAAGTTCTTAAAGTTTTTCTCAATTTTGACTTCACTTTTCTAGATTCTTCTCTGAATCTCGGAATATGTTAAATTTTTTCTCAGTTTTAACTTCGCTTTTCGAGATTCTTCTCTGAATCTCGGAAGTTCTTAAAATGTTTCTCAATTTTGACTTCGTTTTTCGAGATACTTCTCTGAATCTCGGAAGTTCTTAAAGTTTTTCTCAATTTTGACTTCGTTTTTCGAGATTCTTCTCTGAATCTCGGAATTTCTTAATTTTTTTCTCAGTTTTGACTTCGCTTTACGAGATTCTTCTCTGAATCTCGGAAGTTCTTAAAGTTTTTCTCAATTTTGACTTCGTTTTTCGAGATTTTTCTCTGAATCTCGGAATTTCTTTAATTTTTTCTCAGTTTTAACTTCGCTTTTCGAGATTCTTCTCTGAATCTCGGAAGTTCTTAAAGGTTTTCTCAATTTTGACTTCGCTTTTCGAGATTCTTCTCTGAATCTCGGAATATGTTAAATTTTTTCTCAGTTTTAACTTCGCTTTTCGAGATTCTTCTCTGAATCTCGGAAGTTCTTAAAGTTTTTCTCAATTTTGACTTCGTTTTTCGAGATTTTTCTCTGAATCTCGGAATTTCTTAATTTTTTTCTCAGTTTTGACTTCGCTTTACGAGATTCTTCTCTGAATCTCGGAATTTCTTAAATTTTGTCTCAGTTTTAACTTCGCTTTTCGAGATTCTTCTCTGAATATCGGAAGTTCTTAAAGTTTTTCTCAATTTTGACTTCGCTTTTCGAGATTCTTCTCTGAATCTCGAAATATGTTAAATTTTTTCTCAGTTTTAACTTCGCTTTTCGAGATTCTTCTCTGAATCTCGGAAGTTCTTAAAATTTTTCTCAATTCTGACTTCGTTTTTCGAGATACTTCTCTGAATCTCGGAAGTTCTTAAAGTTTTTCTCAATTTTGACCTCGCTTTTCAAGATTCTTCTCTGAATCTCGGAATTTCTTAAATTTTTTCTCAATTTTAACTTTGCTTTTCGAGATTCTTCTCTGAATCTCGGAATTTCTTAAAGTTTTTCTCAATTTTGACTTCGCTTTTCGAGATTCTTCTCTGAATCTCGGAATATGTTAAATTTTTTCTCAGTTTTAACTTCGCTTTTCGAGATTCTTCTCTGAATCTCTGAAGTTCTTAAAATTTTTCTAAATTCTGACTTCGTTTTTCGAGATACTTCTCTGAATCTCGGAAGTTCTTAAAGTTTTTCTCAATTTTGACTTCGTTTTTCGAGATTCTTCTCTGAATCTCGGAATTTCTTAATTTTTTTCTCAGCTTTGACTTCGCTTTACGAGATTCTTCTCTGAATCTCGGAAGTTCTTAATTTTTTTCTCAGTTTTGACTTCGCTTTACGAGATTCTTCTCTGAATCTCGGAAGTTCTTAAAGTTTTTCTCAATTTTGACTTCGCTTTTCGAGATTCTTCACTGAATCTCGAAATATGTTAAATTTTTTCTCAGTTTTAACTTCGCTTTTCGAGATTCTTCTCTGAATCTCGGAAGTTCTTAAAATTTTTCTCAATTCTGACTTCGTTTTTCGAGATACTTCTCTGAATCTCGGAAGTTCTTAAAGTTTTTCTCAATTTTGACTTCGTTTTTCGAGATTCTTCTCTGAATCTCGGAATTTCTTAATTTTTTTCTCAGTTTTGACTTCGCTTTACGAGATTCTTCTCTGAATCTCGGAAGTTCTTCAAGTTTTTCTCAATTTTGACTTCGTTTTTCGAGATTTTTCTCTGAATCTCGGAATTTCTTAAATTTTTTCTCAGTTTTAACTTCGCTTTTCGAGATTCTTCTCTGAATCTCAGAAGTTCTTAAAATTTTTCTCAATTCTGACTTCGTTTTTCGAGATACTTCTCTGAATCTCGGAAGTCTTAAAGTTTTTCTCAATTTTGACTTCGTTTTTCGAGATTCTGCTCTGAATCTCGGAATTTCTTAATTTTTTTCTCAGTTTTGACTTCGCTTTACGAGATTCTTCTCTGAATCTCGGAAGTTCTTCAAGTTTTTCTCAATTTTGACTTCGTTTTTCGAGATTTTTCTCTGAATCTCGGAATTTCTTAAATTTTTTCTCAGTTTTAACTTCGCTTTTCGAGATTCTTCTCTGAATCTCGGAAGTTCTTAAAATTTTTCTCAATTCTGACTTCGTTTTTCGAGATACTTCTCTGAATATCGGAATTTCTTAATTTTTTTCTCAGTTTTAACTACGCTTTTCCAGATTCTTCTCTGAATCTCGGAATTTCTTAAATTTTTTCTCAATTTTAACTTCGCTTTTCGAGATTCTTCTCTGAATCTCGGCAGTTCTTAAAGTTTTTCTCAATTTTGACTTCGCTTTTCGAGATTCTTCTCTGAATCTCGGAATATGTTAAATTTTTTCTCAGTTTTAACTTCGCTTTTCGAGATTCTTCTCTGAATCTAGGAAGTTCTTAAAGTTTTTCTCAATTTTGACTTCGTTTTTCGAGATTCTTCTCTGAATCTCGGAATTTCTTAATTTTTTTCTCAGTTTTGACTTCGCTTTACGAGATTCTTCTCTGAATCTCGGAAGTTCTTAAAGTTTTTCTCAGTTTTTGACTTCGCTTTTCGAGATTCTTCTCTGAATCTCGGAATTTCTTAAATTTTTTGTCAGTTTTAAATTCGCTTTTCGAGATTCTTCTCTGAATATCGGAAGTTCTTAAAGTTTTTCTCAATTTTGACCTCGCTTTTCGAGATTCTTCTCTGAATCTCGGAATTTCTTAAATTTTTTCTCAATTTTAACTTTGCTTTTCGAGATTCTTCTCTGAATCTCAGAATTTCTTAAAGTTTTTCTCAATTTTGAATTCGCTTTTCGAGATTCTTCTCTGAATCTCGGAATTTCTTAAATTTTTTCACAGTTTTAACTTCCCTTTTCGAGATTCTTCTCTGAATCTCGGAAGTTCTTAAAGTTTTTCTCAATTTTGACTTCGTTATTCGAGATTCTTCTCTGAATCTCGGAATTTCTTAATTTTTTTCTCAGTTTTGACTTCGCTTTACGAGGTTCTTCTCTGAATCTCGGAAGTTCTAAAAGTTTTTCTCAATTTTGACTTCGTTTTTCGAGATTCTTCTCTGATTCTCGGAATTTCCTAAATTTTTTCTCAGTTTTAACTTCGCTTTTCGAGGTTCTTCTCTGAATCTCGGAAGTTCTTAAAGTTTTTCTCAATTTTGACTTCGCTTTTCGAGATTCTTCTCTGAATCTCGGAATTTCTTAAAATTTTTCTCAGTTTTAACTTCGCTTTTCAAGATACTTCTCTGAATCTCTAAATTTCTTAAATTTTTTCTCAGTTTTAACTTCGCTTTTCCAGATTCTTCTCTGAATCTCGGAAGTTTTTAAAGTTTTTCTCAATTTTTGACTTCGTTTTTCGAGATTCTTCTCTGAATCTCGGAATTTCTTAAATTTTTTAAGTTTTAACTTCGCTTTTCGAGATTCTTCTCTGAATCTCGGAAGTTCTTAAAGTTTTTTTCAATTTTGTGTTCGCTTTTCGAGATTCTTCTCTGGATCTCGGAATTTCTTAAATTTTTTCTAAGTTTTAACTTCGCTTTTCGAGATTCTTCTCTGAATCTCGGAAGTACTTAAAGTTTTTCTCAGTTTTTTGACTTTGCTTTTTGAGATTCTTCTCTGAATCTCGGAATTTCTTAAATTTTTCTCAATTTTGACTTCAAGATTCTTCTCTGAATCTCCACGTTCTCGGCTCCATCCTTGCACTTGCATAGTTTGTTTTGGACACCTGCTCAGTCATGTCGGTCTTAGACGATTTCATTCACGCATATGACGTTAGAAGCAAGAAAAATTGAGTTTAAAGATTTATGACAAGAAGTCAAAAATACATACGCTGATTGTAACCGGTGGCAACCTTCTCAAAATATTGAGGGAGAAGAAGAAGAGCCCTTAGATATGAATGTTATCGAGTTCAAGTTCAGAAATAGTAATGAGACATATGTGAGTTGCTTAGCTCTGTTTTTAGAGCTACAACAAAAATTGAAACCTAGTTCTCCTTCGGTTAGAAAGCCTTTACCAGAACTGAATGATTCCTCTCAGAAAACCGCTTCTTCTCACTACATTAAGCTCCCACCTTGCGACACGGACTTATTTCATGGGGATTACCTCTCTTGGCCGACATTTCGAGATTTGTTCGAGGCGGTGTATATACGACATCCCAAGCTAGGCGAAGTCGAAAAACTTTTTCATCTCCGTAGCAAAACCCGAGGTGATGCGTCGAGAATTGTCAATCAATTTCCATTGACTAATGCTCGTTTTTCCCTTGCCTGGGAAGCGTTGTGTGCTGCGTATGAAAATACCCGTATTCTCGTTAATAATCAAGTCAAAAACCTCTTTAATTTGCTCGCGGCACATGAAGAATCCTCCAAGACCATACGAACATTTCAAAGCAAGATAAATGATTCATTAACAGTACTTAAAGCTCATCACATTGTCACCGTGGATTGGGATCCAATTTTGGTTTTTGCCTGCTGTAACAAATTGCCCAAGACCACACTTGTCCTTTGGGACCAATCCTTAGACGATCCCAGTAAAGTGCCGACATGGAAACAGCTGGACAAATTTCTCAGTGCGCGTTTCCAAACTTTAGAGTCCATTTCAGACACTACATCCTCAAAACCGACAGTAACTCAAAACTCTGCACGAAAAACCGTAACCTCTAAACCTAACAAAGTCAATACGTTTCTTGCAAAGGCGAGAGGATCTGGATGTAAAATTTGCTCTGCAAAACATTCTATCTACGAATGTCCTAAATTTTCAGCTATGCCCATCTCTTCCAGAATCGGAGCGGTACGCAATCTCAAAATGTGTAACAACTGCTTGCGCACAAGTCATCAGAAGTCCACTTGCTCTAGTAAACACTCATGTAGCTATTGCAAAAAACGCCATCACACACTTCTTCATTTAGGATCCAATCTCTGAGCTGTAAAACAAAACAATAAATTACAGTCCACTCCCTTTCCACCGTTAGCTTCCAATTCTTCTGCTACACAAAAAACAATAATGTACAGTCCACTCCTTCGCCTTCGCAAAATTCTCCATTGTCTGCTTCTTCGCAGCCATTTGTGTCTCAGGTTTCTCATCAAACTTACACGGTTACTTCTCAAAGAAGAATTCTTTTGGCTACTGCTCTAGTCGGTATAGTAGGAACGGAGACAGAACATGTCATAAGAGCACTTATTCACCCCGGCTCCGAAATTTCCTTTATTTCGGAATCTGTTCAAAAAAGGCTAAATCTCCCATTCGTGATGAGAAATACTAATGTTTCTGGGATCAGCGGAAACCATTCAGTCACTTCTAAAAAACTTTGCTCTTTTTCACTCACGACTCTTGAAACTCCTCAAATATCTTTATCAGCTCAAGCCATGGTGCTTAAAACCCTCACGAACAATTTACCTAGTTCAACCTTCTCTATAATAGATCCCAACCTTTTTGTTGGCCTCAAATTAGCTGATCCCTCTTTTAACAAATCGTCTCAGGTAGATCTTTTAATAGGTGCTGACCTCTATCCTTATATCATACGTCACGGTTTAAAAATGATCTCTAACTCACTAGTAGCCCAAAACACTATTTTTGGTTGGATTTTGTCGGGACTAGTCCCAGATTTTCTCCAGTCGTTTAATACTACCATTTCATCCGATAGTGTTTTTAATAATTTGGATACTCAAGTCCGAAAATTTTGGAAATTAGAGGAATTGCCCTTCACCGCCATCCGATCAAAGGATGATTGCTACAGTGAACAGTTTTATAAAAAACCACTTTTAGACGTCCTGATGGTAGGTTCGTGGTGCGTCTTCCATTTAAACCAAACCCCTCAAAAAACCGTCTTGGCTACTCTAGGTTCATCGCACTTAAACAATTTACAAGAACAGAAAAATCTTTATAGTCAAAAGTGGAATTGAAAGCCCAGTATTCGAAAGTTATTTCTGAGTACCTTTCTCTTAATCAAATGCGAAAGGTTACTCCATTGGAAAACGTTGAAAACGATCAAGTAAAATCATTTTATCTTCCGCATCATGCGGTCATAAAACCAGAAAGCACTTTAACAAAGGTACGCGTCGTTTTCAATGCTTCCAATGCCTCCTCGACATGTGTCAGCCTAAATGATTGACTTTTCCCTGGGCCAACTTTACAACAAGATCTTTCCTCCTTAATTATTCGTTGGAGATTTTCCAAATTTCACAGATTCTGCGACTCCTCTGAAAAGGCATATGCCGCCGCGTTATATAAACGCACACAACAATCTAATGGAACTATCACCTCTCACTTGATCTGCGCAAAATCAAAAGTTGTTCCATCAAATCTGTGTCTTAACCACGCCTTGAGTTGTGTGGGGCACTTCTTCTCTCAAAAATGATACAAATTTATAAAAATTTCCCAGTATATTCGTATCAAACCTTTTTATGGACTGACTCTTCCATCGTCATGGCTTGGTTTAAAAAACCGCCATGCGTATGGAAAACATTTGTTGCCAATCGCACAAGCGAAATTTTAGACAACGTCGGTAACGTTCCGTCGAGGCATGTCAAGTCAGCTGACAATCCAGCAGATTTGGCCACTCGTGGTTTGATGCCATCCGAGTTGAGGCTGAACATGTTTTGGTGGAATGGCCCCTCATGGCATTGCGAACCAGTTTCGAACTGGCCGCAAACACAACCAGTCATCCCTTGTGTGGAAGATCTGGAACTAAAGTCTGTCGTCTCCTTGGTAGTTCAGAATAAATCAGAAGATATTCTCGATCGTTTTTCATCTTTACCCCGCGCTTTGCGAGTAATTTGCTATATTTTTCGATTCTATTTTAGAATGTCAACATTACGTACTCAGAAATGGAGTTTGTAAAAAATCGCTTAATACTCTGGTCTCAAAAGACTTATTATCCTCCAGAATATACTCGTCTTAGTGAAGGTAAAGCTATCCACTCTAAAAGTTCGATTTTCTCTTTCAACCCCTTCTTGGACTTGAATGACCTTATAAGAGTTAACGGTCGGCTATCTGAATCAGATTTATCATTTAATGAACGGCACCCTATTCTCTTGCCTTATCACTCTAGATTTTCTCACCTTCTCACGCAATTTATTCATGAAATCTCGTTACATGGTGGCAACTCCTTAATGCTTAGACTCGTTTGTCAATCTTTTTGGATTCCGAAGCTCAAAAACCTCATCAAATCACGTAGTCGTCAGTGTAAAAACTGCACCCTTTTTAAAAAAGTATTAAGCAAGCAACTTATGACTGCATTGCCAGCAGAAAGATGCACGTTCTCTCCACCTTTCGCTTGTACAGATATCGATTTCGCAGGTCCATTCGTAATCAAGAGCTTCAGCGCAAGAAATTGTCGTATGACCAAGGGATACGTCTGTGTGTTTGTCTGTTTCTCCACCAAAGTGATTCATCTTGAAGCTGTAAGCGATCTCTCATCGGAAGCGTTTTTGGCCGCCATTGCCAGATTTACGGCAAGGCGAGGTTTGCCCAAAGAAGTATTTTCAGACAACGGTACCAACTTTGTAGGAGCTGAAGCTATTTTGAAAAAGGATTTCAAAAAACTTGTCACTTCAATTCCTCAAAAAACTAGTGTCACGTATTATAAAGCTTTAAAAATCAATTTTCTACAGTATTAGCTCGCATCGAAGCGTGCTTAAACTCTCGTCCTATTTCCTCTATGTCCAATAATCCCTCTGATTTATCGGCATTAACGCCCGGGCATTTTTTACGCGGAGGGCCTCTATTAACATTTTCTGAACCTAATTTGGTCGATGCTAATTTGTCACTCATTAATCGGTGGGAAAAGGTCCGATGCCTACAACAGCAATTCTGCCGTCGCTGGAAAGATGAATACCTGAAAGAACTTCATCAACGTCAAAAATGGCAATCACCCCAAGAGAATATCAAAATAAATGACTTGGTCGTTATTAAAAATGAAAATCTTCCCGCTACAGAATGGCGTTTAGGGCGTGTTGTTAATGTTCACCCCGGCGGCGCTGACGGTAGAGTAAGAGTTGCAACGTTGAGAACCCGAAACGGCGAAATCAATCGTCCAATCGTCAAACTTTGCCTTTTGCTATTGAAATAACTCATTTACCTTTACTTAAATGATTTACATTATATGCCATTCAATTATTTTAGAGCTTTAGACTTAGCCTTTTTGCTTATCTTTCAACTTAAATTTTTCTTAATTCAACTTTTTGAACTCATTTTTTTTAAAACATTAAACCAAATAATTAAATTTTTTCTTTTTCTATTTGGCTTTGGCCCATATCGCCAAGGGGGGGGCAGAATGTTCATGCGTATTGCAACCTGTTGTGCCTTTCCGCGCAACTCCGCGTTGCAAGGAGTCTGCGCGGAGGGCCAACATTTGCAATACGCATGCACAGTAGTCCCTAAAGGTTGTGTTGCCGGTTCCACCATCTGAGCGCACCCGAAACCCAGGGTGAATTTTGAACTGGGTTGTGGAAAGTGTTCAGCTGGTGGACCGCAACCAACTTCAACTCGAATTTGCTTCCTTGTGACTTAAAAGAAGAAATAGAGGAACTGCCCTTGTTGGAAAAAAGTGAAGCAGTTTTTAAAATGGTGTAAGGTCTCACAAACACAAATACATTACAGCAGGGACGGAGTGTTCTTTGAAGGCAACTCACTAGGGCGCCATCAGAATAGTCATTTTTGTTATTTTCCGAAGTTGTTTTAGGGGAATGTTCTAAAAAAAAGAAAGAGTACGTGCGTGAAGCGATTTTTCAATCTGAAATGTCAAATCGCTAGTTTGATTTTAAAAAAATACAATAAAAAAGTGTAACAAATTAAGACGCATATATATAAAAAAAAAACTTTGAAAAGACAAACCTTTTCAAGTGGATAAAATAGACATTGTAGTTATTTAGCAATCAACAAAAAAAAAACAGTAAGTGCGGTAAGAGCACTTCCTCTCACAAGTGAGTTTTATTATATTTTTCTCAAAGCAAGTGCTGTTAACTGTTTGTATTTATGTAGATTGATTAACTATCGAAGAACAAATTATTTATAATGGATTAAATTTTATCCATGAACCATGAACAACCAAATATGAACTGATAGAAACATTACTGAACAGACAAATTAACATTGAAACATATGAACTAATAAGTTGGCGACGGAACAAATAGATATTTTATTACTAACCTAAAAAAATCGATTTAATAACAAAAAATAATTTTCTCATAAGAAGGGCGCTTAACAGATAGTTGCGTCTTTCAACCTCCAATATAATCTCATGCACACCTGTTAACAAGAATTTCAGTTTGACATTTCTGGTTTTTAAATTCTAACAAAAAAATTATGTGCACATTTTCAATTAAATTATAATATTCTTGACTTAATTTAATGTGTAACCCATTCTAAATATATTGTTTAATAGTTCATCAATCTAAAGACAAAAACTTTACAGCACTTTTTTTGAGAAAAATATAATAAAATTCACTTGTGAAAGGAAAAGCTTTTACCCACCTTGTTTTATTGATTTCCACACCCCTGAAAAATGCACTTCATGTTTTTTTTTGAATTTATAAGAAAATCACAATGTCTAATTAATGCACTTTAAATTATCTGTTTTTTCAAAGTAATTGTTATATTAATTTGGGTTTTAACTTGTACCAATTTTGTTTTCTTTGTTTTTTCTAATCACACGCTAACGATTTGACACTTCTGGTTCTCAAAAATTACTTCACTAACGTACACTGTGTATGTGACGAATACCTCTTCCTCTATTTCTTCTTCTAAGCCTTGTGAGCACTTCCTATTTTTTTTTTATTCTCGATTTCACTTTGGCCCCTTCGGCATCTTAAATTTGTGCTCTCATAAAACTTAAAATTACTTCTAACTTAAATCTAATGTAAAATTATAATTAATGAAACTGAAAACTATTAAAAGCTTAAAATTATACTTAAACCTATTGTCAACAAGAGACGAGTTTTATTAAGCACAAGTTGTCGTCTGTCTGCGCCTTTTTTTTGGTTGCTTCATCGGAGTGCTGCATGGTGGTTGCTGCTGCTAGCAAACAACATTAGTTCACCACCATCATTTTGGCCACACTTGTGCCGAAACAGAGCTTATCATAAAGCATATATAAAAGTGGTTTACTTATGCCCAGCCTGGCTAGCTTTAGATACAGACCTTCTAACCATACGGTGTCGAAAGCTTTTTCCAAGTCAACAAGACAAGCACCAGTATACTGTCTTTTAGATTTGTTCCATTGCACATCAGAAACTAGCTTAGACGCGGCATGAATGGTGTCATGTCCCGCCTTAAAACCGAACTGATTGTCCGGTATGATATTGTTGTCCTCCGCCCACTTGGACAGAGCTCTATTTATATCTTTCTCAAATACCTTACTGATACTCGGAAGAAGACTTATCGACCGGAGATTCGCCGGATTGGAGTTGTCCTTCCCCTTTTTCGGGAGAGGATGAACCACAGCTGTCTTCCACCGCCCTGGATAATATGCATTATTCAGAGCGTTGTTAAACAGTGTGTCATAAATGTCAACTGCTTCCTGAGGCAGATGTAGCAGTACAACGTTGGATATACCATCGATTCCTGCTGACATCTTTTTCTTTAATGAAGCGAAGATGAGCTGCTAGAGAGATATGTCCGTACTGGATGATGGTCATGAGGAAAGAGATTGATCGATCAAGAACTCAAGTCTAGGTTAGCTCAAGGGCCGACATTTTGATTTATCACTTCCGGTCAAGAAAGATTCCTCTTTTTTCTTTCGAAAATAGATTTAGCATATGATTTCGAAGATCACAGGGTTGTCGAATATGAGTGTGTGAAGTCAGGTATGGAATATTTAGGTGGACCCTATATAATGAAAATTTCATGGTATGGACTCTAAAATATGTAACATAACATGCATGGTTCGTTTTTTATAGTTCATATCATATGGTCTACTTTCCTTAAATATTTAAGTCGTTACTAAATTTGATTATTGGTAGGTCCCAATGATCGCTGAAAAAGCCATTTTGTCGTATGTATTGATCATTCGTATTGTTTTCAATGTCATTGTCAATGAAATGAACATTGAAAACAAATGAGATCCGAAATAACCTCATCTGACATACAATAATTTTCGTTTCCAAATGAGCTTATGTCAACCAAATTTGCACGAAATTAGATTGGAAATTAGGTGAGTGCATCCAGCAATCAATTTCAAAAGCTCTGAAAAGCTTTTGTATGAAAATATCAAATCCCTATGCTCAACAAAATAAAACAAAGAGAAAACAACAAAAATAAACGTTTAAATGTCAAACCAAGTTCAAAAGAAATGAGATGCAAACGAAATCAGCAATGAAAACACTTTTTTGGTAATTTACGAAATTACCTCATTTCGACTCTAATTACAACTTAGAGCCAAATTGAGTTAAATTCGGAAATTACCAAACAAATGTTTTCGTTATCAAATTTGCTAATTTCGTTCGACATCTCATTTCATTTTGAACTTGGTGTGACAGTTAAACGTTTGTTTTTGCTGTTTTCTCTTTGTTTTATCTTTTGATCGTTTTCATACAAACAAATTTCAGAGCTTGTGAAATTGATTCCAGCTGGATGCATTCCCCTAATTTCCAATCTAATTTTGTGCAAATTTAGTTAAGAATACCTCATTTGGAAACTAGAATTTGTATGGCAATTGAGGTACATAATTTGGATCTAATTTGGAAATTTGCAACGAAATCACCTCATTTCGCCTAATGAAAACGTAGAGCTTAAGCCTAGTACATACTTGTGAACCATCTCGTGAAACCATACAAATTTCGCTTTTTTTCACCCGTGAACGTGCTCGTGAAGCTGAGTGGAGAAAAAAGTGGAGAGATTTCGTTTACGGGCAATTCACGAGCAAAATGAACGGGAATCCTTGGTGGACAGTTGGATAAAAGAAAAAAAAAATGTGTTATGTTTCAGTATGTGCGCATTCCTCATTTATTTTCAGTTTGTTCTTTGCGTAGCGTGCTTTTAGAATCCGAAAAAAAATTGAAAAATTAAAAAAAATGCAACAATAGATTCTTTCATAATGAATCTACCCAGCAAAGATTTATTTTGTGGTAGGCATTTTGTTGTGAAATTATTTTAACGCGAATTTAGGATGAGTATTAACGTAAGGATGGCGGGATTTTAATCCGCAAAACACAAACGGATTTCCGAACCCAACAAAATGAATAACAAGCGAATAATTTACAAATTAATTCTTGCACGATACCGGCGTGCGTCACGACAAAGGAAAATATAAAAGCAAATGACAACTGACGGACGATGGGCGCCTCTAACGAAATTTCACAACCGGTAGCACAAAAGGTGCTGCCACCACGGTAGCTCAACCTTTTGTAAAAAAAAACTAATGATTTTATTCATCGAATATCGGGTTCGATTAATAAAAGAAGAATGATAAAAAAAGGTATATAAATAAAAAAAATGTAATGTGAAGTACAGGGTGTACTTGCACAAAAGGGCGCCAGCGATTTTTTTTTTTTTAAGAAAGAAAATCACAAATCTTTTTGGAGCGGATAACCACGAAATTGAATTTTTGGAAATAAAAGAAAGAATTTAAACTCTTAAAAGAAGAATTTTTTTTTATTGAACTTAAATTTTGCTTGGGAAACCTTTCATGTAGGATTAAAACCCAAGATCTTTTAGTAATTTTTCTCCTGCCAATTTCTCGCTCCTATCTCCAATCAATTTTCCTCCTCTTTTCTTTCTGCCTTTTTCCCAAACTTTCTCCACCAATTTTCACAACACCTTTTTAAATGTTTTCACAACCTTTTTCAGTAATGAAAACTTCCAAAAAAAATTAAAAAAACTACACTCAAATTTCTCTCGCTTTTCAAAAATTTCTTTTTTTCGCCAATTTTCTTTCAGAACCTCCAGTTCGCTCTATAGACGGGTAAGAAGTGCCCTTCCAGGCTTTGACCTTGCCTGGACGACCGCTTCCTTTTTCCAATGCCCAATTGCTTTCGGCCAATCAGAAAGCGTGGGTTTGGGTCGCGTCATCATTCAGCTACACCCCGCATATTTGCGGGATTGAGCGAACGCGCAGTTGAGACCCCACCGCCTATTCTACTCGCACTTTACACCCAGCTTCCTTCATTGTCATCGCCACTGAATTCGCCGTCCTCTGGTATGACTTCCAGTGGGCGGGAATTCAATGGATGCATTCAGCCACCCTATTCACACCCCCTCATCTTTTAAAAGAAAGTTTTGGAAATGTACAAAAAGAAACTCAAGTTCAAGACCGTATACATTTTTCCCCTCGAATAAAAGTAAAATTACTGTTGAGAAAATTGATGGGAAGTTAACTTCAATATTCAAAATGTCGGAGAGAAGAAATTGGCAGTAATTCCCTACTTCGCGATTTTAATTGTTATATTAATTTGGGTTTTAACTTGTACCAATTTTGTTTTCTTTGTTTTTTCTAATCACACGCTAACGATTTGACACTTCTGGTTCTCAAAAATTACTTCACTAACGTACACTGTGTATGTGACGAATACCTCTTCCTCTATTTCTTCTTCTAAGCCTTGTGAGCACTTCCTATTTTTTTTTTATTCTCGATTTCACTTTGGCCCCTTCGGCATCTTAAATTTGTGCTCTCATAAAACTTAAAATTACTTCTAACTTAAATCTAATGTAAAATTATAATTAATGAAACTGAAAACTATTAAAAGCTTAAAATTATACTTAAACCTATTGTCAACAAGAGACGAGTTTTATTAAGCACAAGTTGTCGTCTGTCTGCGCCTTTTTTTTGGTTGCTTCATCGGAGTGCTGCATGGTGGTTGCTGCTGCTAGCAAACAACATTAGTTCACCACCATCATTTTGGCCACACTTGTGCCGAAACAGAGCTTATCATAAAGCATATATAAAAGTGGTTTACTTATGCCCAGCCTGGCTAGCTTTAGATACAGACCTTCTAACCATACGGTGTCGAAAGCTTTTTCCAAGTCAACAAGACAAGCACCAGTATACTGTCTTTTAGATTTGTTCCATTGCACATCAGAAACTAGCTTAGACGCGGCATGAATGGTGTCATGTCCCGCCTTAAAACCGAACTGATTGTCCGGTATGATATTGTTGTCCTCCGCCCACTTGGACAGAGCTCTATTTATATCTTTCTCAAATACCTTACTGATACTCGGAAGAAGACTTATCAACCGGAGATTCGCCGGATTGGAGTTGTCCTTCCCCTTTTTCGGGAGAGGATGAACCACAGCTGTCTTCCACCGCCCTGGATAATATGCATTATTCAGAGCGTTGTTAAACAGTGTGTCATAAATGTCAACTGCTTCCTGAGGCAGATGTAGCAGTACAACGTTGGATATACCATCGATTCCTGCTGACATCTTTTTCTTTAATGAAGCGAAGATGAGCTGCTAGAGAGATATGTCCGTACTGGATGATGGTCATGAGGAAAGAGATTGATCGATCAAGAACTCAAGTCTAGGTTAGCTCAAGGGCCGACATTTTGATTTATCACTTCCGGTCAAGAAAGATTCCTCTTTTTTCTTTCGAAAATAGATTTAGCATATGATTTCGAAGATCACAGGGTTGTCGAATATGAGTGTGTGAAGTCAGGTATGGAATATTTAGGTGGACCCTATATAATGAAAATTTCATGGTATGGACTCTAAAATATGTAACATAACATGCATGGTTCGTTTTTTATAGTTCATATCATATGGTCTACTTTCCTTAAATATTTAAGTCGTTACTAAATTTGATTATTGGTAGGTCCCAATGATCGCTGAAAAAGCCATTTTGTCGTATGTATTGATCATTCGTATTGTTTTCAATGTCATTGTCAATGAAATGAACATTGACAACAAATGAGATCCGAAATAACCTCATCTGACATACAATAATTTTCGTGTCCAAATGAGCTTATGTCAACCAAATTTGCACGAAATTAGATTGGAAATTAGGTGAGTGCATCCAGCAATCAATTTCAAAAGCTCTGAAAAGCTTTTGTATGAAAATATCAAATCCCTATGCTCAACAAAATAAAACAAAGAGAAAACAACAAAAATAAACGTTTAAATGTCAAACCAAGTTCAAAAGAAATGAGATGCAAACGAAATCAGCAATGAAAACACTTTTTTGGTAATTTACGAAATTACCTCATTTCGACTCTAATTACAACTTAGAGCCAAAATGAGTTAAATTCGGAAATTACCAAACAAATGTTTTCGTTATCAAATTTGCTAATTTCGTTCGACATCTCATTTCATTTTGAACTTGGTGTGACAGTTAAACGTTTGTTTTTGCTGTTTTCTCTTTGTTTTATCTTTTGATCGTTTTCATACAAACAAATTTCAGAGCTTGTGAAATTGATTCCAGCTGGATGCATTCCCCTAATTTCCAATCTAATTTTGTGCAAATTTAGTTAAGAATACCTCATTTGGAAACTAGAATTTGTATGGCAATTGAGGTACATAATTTGGATCTAATTTGGAAATTTGCAACGAAATCACCTCATTTCGCCTAATGAAAACGTAGAGCTTAAGCCTAGTACATACTTGTGAACCATCTCGTGAAACCATACAAATTTCGCTTTTTTTTCACCCGTGAACGTGCTCGTGAAGCTGAGTGGAGAAAAAAGTGGAGAGATTTCGTTTACGGGCAATTCACGAGCAAAATGAACGGGAATCCTTGGTGGACAGTTGGATAAAAGAAAAAAAAAATGTGTTATGTTTCAGTATGTGCGCATTCCTCATTTATTTTCAGTTTGTTCTTTGCGTAGCGTGCTTTTAGAATCCGAAAAAAAATTGAAAAATTAAAAAAAATGCAACAATAGATTCTTTCATAATGAATCTACCCAGCAAAGATTTATTTTGTGGTAGGCATTTTGTTGTGAAATTATTTTAACGCGAATTGAGGATGAGTATTAACGTAAGGATGTCGGGATTTTAATCCGCAAAACACAAACGGATTTCCGAACCCAACAAAATGAATAACAAGCGAATAATTTACAAATTAATTCTTGCACGATACCGGCGTGCGTCACGACAAAGGAAAATATAAAAGCAAATGACAACTGACGGACGATGGGCGCCTCTAACGAAATTTCACAACCGGTAGCACAAAAGGTGCTGCCACCACGGTAGCTCAACCTTTTGTAAAAAAAAACTAATGATTTTATTCATCGAATATCGGGTTCGATTAATAAAAGAAGAATGATAAAAAAAGGTATATAAATAAAAAAAATGTAATGTGAAGTACAGGGTGTACTTGCACAAAAGGGCGCCAGCGATTTTTTTTTTTTTAAGAAAGAAAATCACAAATCTTTTTGGAGCGGATAACCACGAAATTGAATTTTTGGAAATAAAAGAAAGAATTTAAACTCTTAAAAGAAGAATTTTTTTTTATTGAACTTAAATTTTGCTTGGGAAACCTTTCAAGTAGGATTAAAACCCAAGATCTTTTAGTAATTTTTCTCCTGCCAATTTCTCGCTCCTATCTCCAATCAATTTTCCTCCTCTTTTCTTTCTGCCTTTTTCCCAAACTTTCTCCACCAATTTTCACAACACCTTTTTAAATGTTTTCACAACCTTTTTCAGTAATGAAAACTTCCAAAAAAAATTAAAAAAACTACACTCAAATTTCTCTCGCTTTTCAAAAATTTCTTTTTTTCGCCAATTTTCTTTCAGAACCTCCAGTTCGCTCTATAGACGGGTAAGAAGTGCCCTTCCAGGCTTTGACCTTGCCTGGACGACCGCTTCCTTTTTCCAATGCCCAATTGCTTTCGGCCAATCAGAAAGCGTGGGTTTGGGTCGCGTCATCATTCAGCTACACCCCGCATATTTGCGGGAGTGAGCGAACGCGCAGTTGAGACCCCACCGCCTATTCTACTCGCACTTTACACCCAGCT